>VWZO01001195.1:721716-829888 GCA_013396975.1 Bucco capensis
GATGTCCCTGGCCACTGCAGGGGGGTTGGACTACATGACCTCCAGAGGTCCCTTCCAACCTAAACCATTCTATGATTTTGTTAGCTTAAACCTTTTGGTCTTCCTTAGTGAGTCTGATAGAGCTGCTGGTTTAACAACATGTACCTTGATGCATTGCCTTGGATTCATATTACACAAATGACTGGTTTTCTGCTGGTCTATGGATCTGGCTTGGCTTATGTTGTACACAGACCCAGAACTTGTGTGAGGAAAGTGGGATGAGTAGGAGGAGGGTAGCAGGTTGTTAAACATGTCTACTGTCTCATCTAACCATCCCTTTAGTATTAGGTGAGCCAATGGTTGAGGGGTATCACCTTTAAGAAGTGTCAAGAGGTAATTTCTTCAGAATAACTGTAAGAAGTGAATGGATTTCTTCTGAAGGAGCTAATTCACCTCCAAATTTCTATTGTTTTTTGGCCTTCAGGCATTGAAGCTCTCTTGTGGGAAGTATCTTTTGCAGGAGCTAGAGTAAGAATTCCAGGAAAATGGATGAGGTTTCTCACATCTGTTCTGTATGGCAGCAAGGTCATCATAGAGGCCAAAAGGATCCAATTGCAGAGCCTGGTTATCCATTTGGAGAGCCTTTTGAGTTACTCTAGAGCTTGGCACTTGCCCAGTTTGCCTCCCTGGTATCCTGCAGGCTTTCTCCCACTTCAGCAGCACATCTTCTGCAGGAGCTGTGCTATTCCTCCCCTGCAGCCACTGTGGTAGAAGCTGTTTGCGAAGCCTCTGTGGGAGCTGCTGCTACCTTCGTGGATACCTACATGTTTGAAAGTAGAGATGTGACTCAGAATAGCTCCACCTTACTCCTATTCCCTGGAAACCTGACTTCAACAAGGTTTACTTTGAGGTGTCTGTGAGGTGCTGAAGGTAGGAAAGGGTGCTGCAGAGCAAGCAAGCTCATGTCATCAAACACAGCGAAAAGGTACCAAAATTTAAGTGATGTAGTGTGGTGCTGATCTAAAGTGGCCTAGACTACATTATAAGGTGAATCTTTCAGAATTACAGCAAATAAGTGTTTGAGTTTTAAATTTTATTTTTAATTTATTTTTTTGTTTTGCTTTTTCCTCTGGGCTGACTTTGAGGACTACTGTATTTATCCTTGTATTTCTTCCCAGTCTTTTTGGATGTGACTGAAACTGGCTGCTCTTAGAGTTGGCCTCCAAGTGCATGAGAGAGTTTTACTCCAGCCTCTATGACCTTGGGTTATAGGCATTTCAGAAAGCAAAAGCAGAACTGCATGAATAACCTGCTTCTCCTTGCCCTATGAATACAACCTAGGATGGGTTTCCATGGGGAGGGTTTTTTTGCAGCCCAACTCATCCTGTGGGACTTCCAAAAACCTCCTAAATTTACTTAAAAAATAAGCTGTTATATTCCTTCCCAGAGTGAAGTTGGAGAGAGGAAGGGGGAGGGGGAGGAGGCATGCAAGAGGCAGCAGAAATGCATTATGCATATATTTTGTTTAAGTAGTAATATATCCCAATCATTGTAAACCATATTTATTCTCTGGGATGTTGATGTATTCCTGCTGAACATGGGCTAACAGAAGCTATAAGGAGATATAATATTAGTGAAGAAAATGACTGCTATAGTACTTTTCTCCTCTCAGTCCCTTCTCTACTAATGCCCTTACACCTTTCTTTTTCAGGCTTTTTGTAGCATCCTAAACAGAAGGATATTGAAGGGAGCTGATTCTGCTTTGATCCTTATGCTTGTTGTCAAAGCGCTTGGGATTGAAGAGACTGTTGGCTACAATTGACTGTGACAATTAGGAGATGATCAGAGCCCTAGAGTGGAGCACTTAAAGGGTAATTTACATGTCAGTTTGTCGAATAAAAAAAAAAGATATTCAGCTAAGATTTTTTTTTTTTCCTCTCCCCTTAGAGCCTTGTAAACTGCAATTTGTGCTCTGGTAAGAAAAAAACCTGGCAGAGGAGTTAGGATAGCCATTTCCATTTGAAAAGAGGCAATCATAAGGCCACTGCTGAGCCTATTGTCCACTAAAAATGCTGATTTGCAGTCAGGGAGTGAAAGAGTGGAGCCATCACTAAATAGAACCTCGTGCAAGGTAACTCCCCCTTGGTGGCTTTCTAATGTTGGCCGAAGGTTTTTATATACCTTAAATCCTGCATTTACTATCATTAGAACATTGTTACTGATCATGAATGTCCTTTATCATAACAAAAAAATAGGAAGGTATTGAGGGGGAGGTGGGTGGAACAGAAGCTCCCAGCCAGATGATAGGCTCACCCCAGCTATCTATTGTATCACATCTTTCTTCTCCTCTTGCCTTTTGTATGCCATCACAATTTTCTTCTTGTCACCCTTTGCACTTTGCCATTCAGGCACCTTCCATAACAGTTTGCTCACAGGTTTTCCATACCTATTTGCACTTCATTTTAGACACACTCCCAGTAGATTTTTATGGGATTTTTTCAAAACATTTTTCCACATTTAACCTGCTGGGAAAGGAAAAGTGAGAGGGAGGTGACACGGTATCTATTCAGTTCAGAGTTTGCCTTTCTGTAAGTGCAGTGTGATTAGGCTCTGCTAAAGACTCTACACACATAGGGCTGAGAGTTAAAACATCTAATGACTAAAACTTGTTTGTGGTAAGGCCTTTTTTTTTACGTGATAGATCCATTGAACCTAGAGTTGCTTTGACTGTAGAGATACATGAACTTATAAAAATACCAAAAAACAACACCTCCCTCATTATTCTGCTTGGTGTGAGCTCTAGCATATGTGATATCCCTAAACAGTTTAAGAGGAGGGTATTAGTGGATACATAGGAGGCTCCAGTGTTTGTATATGCAAATAAATGTATTTTGAGATTGCATCGTAGGCTTTTCTTCCAGAGATAGCATTGGCTCCCATTTTTATACTTATCTCCCCCAAAGAAGAAATGGTCATGTGTTCCAATTTGGGAACCAGAATTAAAGACTTTGGTTTGTCACAATTAAAAGCAAGTAGCCTTTGCTGCCTGGCCATGCTGCCTAAAAAATGCATTAAGGGGCTGTGTTTCTGGGGAAGTTTTGTGGCTTTGAGTAAAAGCCAAATGTGCACACAACCTCTCCGATTCTGATCCTGGTGGCAGAGCCTGGTCAAACACCACTGGCTTGAACAGATTTGGGATTTCTCTTGGTGTCAGAAGGATAAGGATCAGGCCCTACGTGTCCATAGGATCACAAAAATGCCTTTTCCTTGGTTTATATGCTTTATGTCCTTAGGCTTTTTGTTCAACAGCAAACAATGTGGTTTCTATTTCTAAACTTGTGCTAGAAACATATTTTAACCTGGTTTTTGTATGTGGGGAAGAAATCCTTCAGGATATTTCTAAACTGAGCAGCATCTATTCCTTGTAATGTTTAATTCAAAGAAAATCTTTCAATAAGTGGATTTTCCTCTTTAGGAGTATTACTATGTTCTTTTCTCTAGGATGCTACAAAGGTGACTTGGTGGCTTTTTCCCTCCCTTGCAGTTGCACTAAACTTTTGAGCATCCCAAGGTTTGTGTGTATCTCTGTATTCAACATAAAGAACAAATAGGAATAAAGATATAAAGAGTAAACAGGATGACAAGGTAGGTCTGGAATTACTTTGGCTTCCTATGCATCTGCAGAACTGAGGCAGAGGTAATTCTCTGTTAAAAACAAAATAAATCAGGCATAGCAGGAGGTCCTGGTCTCCCAGGTAATGGCTCGGTGATGAGCAGATGAGCCATCATCTTATTGATTTAAGCAGCCAGTCACAATTAACTTTGATTTGTTTTTACTTTTCTTTTACAGGTTTGCATTCAAAGCACTCTCAGAGCACTGACTAATTGTGTAAAATTCTGGTAACTGTGTTCTCTTGCTGGAAAGGTAAAGGATGAATGAACGAATGATTTTGGGCTTCCCTATACTTCAGAATTAACTTGATTTTTTTGAAATGTGCAGGGAAATTTTACTCAGTGATCAAATCTTCAGTTTGGCATGTAGGTTAAAAGTCTTAGGGAAGACTTTTGGGAAGTAAAGTTGAATAGAATTTAAGTAAGATGCTTTTTAATGAATTGTCAAATTCTTTTAAAGAATTATCAAATCTACTTTTCCCATTACTAAATATAATTTTCAATTAATTAATGTATATTTTGATCACAATGCCAGAAAGCACCTTTACACTGTCCCCAGAATTGTATTCTTACTCAAATACATAGAGTGGAAGTCTACACATTCACAGTCAAAAATAGACTTCCTTACACAACCCTAGGTTATACAGATTTAGATATAATTTAGGTATTAAGTTGATGAGAACAAATCCTACATGTGTAACTGCTTTTTAGACGTGAGAAATTATGTTCAGGGGAAGGCATTGTACAGCTTGAATCCTGGAGGTATGAAATGGTTAAAGTTGGCAAGAAATTATGTGTAATGAAAATACTATGACCCCATTCAGTACCTACTTTCTCATTCAGTCTGAAATATATCCCTTTATTGCTTTGTGAATTAATAACATGATATTGGACAACTACAGATGACTCCTTGTTAATTAGAATCAGAATTTCAGATGCTTGCTATGATGCAGCAGAACTTTCCCTGTTTTCTCCTATAAGGAAGGACACAGAGTGAATAGCAAAATGTTTTGCCAGAGCAGGAAGGGAAAATAATCTTCTGATCTAAATAAGATGATGCCTTGAGGAAAGGTATCTAACTTCTTTGTGCCTGGTTTGCAGTGAAATCTTCCAAAATTGTGGCACTTTTCAATATTGGATATTTGAGCAAGAGTTGAGCTAGAGACCCATGATGTGAATAAGTTATCTGGTCTCTGTGCTGATAGAGAACATACTGAGTATCTGGCTTAGAGTAAGTCTTTACTAATTGGTCTTTTTCCTTAATCAGACCAGATTTCTAAGTGATAAATTAAATATAGCTCCACCATTAATAATGAAGCAGCTGAAGCTCCACAACATGTATTTTTATCTGACAAATACCAGACAGGGTAGGAATACCCTCAGAAAGTATTTCTGTTAGATGGCTCTAGAGGACCATGCTGCTCTGGTTGTCTTATCTTAAGTGAACCTGAAAAGTTACCAGGTGTTGCTCTGCATCTCCTGGCTTGCAACAAGTCTAGACATAATATTGGTCATGTACTTCAGGTTTTACTGTAGCCCAAATAATTTGAAAACTGAACCTTTGCAGGTCTCATCTCCCTTTTATTTCAAGCTGGGCTTTGCTGTAAAGTTTCAATTAAAAACATAGGCATAGAAATCTATTCCAATAAAGTTTTCAAAAATAGGGGGGAAAAAAAGAAAAGTCCTAGTGCAGGTTGTTTTTAAAGATTCCCTCCCAAAATGCAGAGCTAGGGCCAAATTTACTCCTGATGTAAATGGAGGTTGCTCTGTTGAGACAAAAAGAACTGAGCTCATTGCTGCCCACTGAGATGTAGCCCCAAGTTTTGCTTCTTGAAGGCAAATCCTAGCTGAAGCTTACTTGTGAACCTGGTAGATTTTGCTTTATTTGAGAGTGTCTTTGCAGTAAAGTTACTAAGTTGACTCTAATATGAAACAGACTCCTAACCCTGAATGCCTATGCCATGGTCATGCATGTCATAGCCCAGTAGAGTCCTTGGAGGCTCTGCACATGTAAGGATAGAGCTTACCATCAAATTCATTTATTCAGTCAGCTGAAAGGGGAAGAATCCTTTGAATTTGCCTTCAGAATGCTGAGGCTCTAATAAAAAAAGGTGTGAGAAATATTGGGCAAAATAGAGATCTGCATGTACATATTAATTTATTATTTATATTGTCCAGGTTTTACTAGTTTGTAGTGTTGATATGAATATTAAACTGCAGTGATAAAGTGGCTCTTAGGTGCAAAACAATGGAGAGACAAAATATTGAATTCTGTTAAGTGATAAGGATTCTGAGTTGTGTTCAGTACCATCGCAATATGCTATCAAGAAAGTTCAATACCTCCTCAGCCCAGAGCATGAGGCTTGGCCTATCTTTCATCCATATTGTCTGTTTGCTCTAGCGTACAAGGGTACAGGACAGGTAGTAAAGAAGGAACCTTCTCACCCTACTCATCCAAAGAAGGATGAGATCACAGTTCCTGTATTAACCTGAGCAAGGAAGTATCTGGTTCAAAAGCTGCATGAGTGAAGGTAATAGTGTTATTCTATGTGCTATTGTTACCACTACCTGAATGTTGTCCTATCATGATTTGAGGTAGTGTTGGTATCCACTACCTCAAGCATCACTCCATGCTGGATCTGTGTGTGACTTGAAGAATAACCTCTGCTACATTCAGGATCTACCTCAGTTGACATTTGTGGCTCTACACTGATTTCTATCAGTTGGAAATCTTGATCTTTTTATAGCAATTGGACTATCTGTTCCTTTCCCAAGTGAGAGCAGAGCTGTTTTTATTATTGGCTATCAGAAGGAAATGACACTTTGCATTCTTATCTGAGAAATAAATGGAAATGCCTTACTCTGTACTAGAAAGGAAAATCACAGAAACAACTCAGCATTCCATGTTGTTTTCCTAAAGATGGTTACTATAACTGTATGAGCCTGGTGGAATTTCCTAAAAGTAATATTTTAATCTTTGTTATGGAGCATATATACCTGGGTGTTTAACATGTTTCTCCATTTGCTGTTGGATGTACAAACACTGGATCAAATAAGGCTGAAGCTAACTATGGAGGAAGCCATGAGCACTGTTGTTCACCAAGCTTGAGCTGTCAATGCCTTCTAATGCAAGGAAGCATCACTTGCTGGGACATCAAATCACTTACTTTGCCTTTATGTTTAATCTTTAGCTAAAGGAGAGCAAGGCTAGAAGAGAATTTTGAAGAACATGACTGAAGAAATGGGATAGCTCTATTGTACCTTTGATCACAGATTGTTGTCCAGGGTAAGCTAAGGTGTAGCTGCAAAAGGTGTAGAGCTACCTCCCCACTCACCTGTAAGTAAAGTAGTTGTTTTCTGAGGATCACTTTTGCCCAGGTTGGTACAGGAGGTCTGCATGAAAGAGTTGTTTTTCAACACTCATGTTCCTGTAACTCTTCGGCTTTGTTGTATATAAAATTAACAGATCAGAGCATGTAGTTGGAAGTAAAGCAAAAGACTTTAAAAAAAAAAAAAACCAAACCCAAAAGGAATTGTACTTGCTGAGCTATAGTCCCTGGTTATGTATGTGGTTGTTACTCCATGCAGGAAGGTGGCATTGCTCTGCGTGGAGCAGGGACCTGTACCTGAGCTCCAAGCTTTTATAGCATGTCAGGGTATCAGATGGGACAATGGCCCAAATGTAAATATGAATTGAATATTAATCTAGCAACCTACAAAGAGAAAATAGTTGCAAGCTAATGGTTTGAGCTGCTTATCTTACTAAATCTACACATAAACATCCCATGAAGTCCATAGCTTGATTCGGTTTAGGTAATTCCACTTGAATTCAATCCACAATGCCAAGCAGGCTCTTGAATCACCAAGACAAAACTATGGACTTCTGGCTAGACACATGCCAGAAATGGGTCCAAGAGACTCCCAGATTCAGGTCATGCCAGTAAAAATCCAGCTGCCAAGTCTCTTCTGGCCCTTGGTCAGATAAATGCTGACCCCATGTACAGTCACGAGAGCTGGATGCTAACCCCATGGTGTTGTAAACCCCAAGTGTGTGAAGAGAAATGAAGTCTCAAATTTGCACTGAGGCTGATGAGAAAATGAGCTTTGACATTCTGAATTCATGCTGAAAAATGTAAGGGAAAATAGGATGATTATTATTAATAATCAGTAGCACAAGTCAAATGACTGAAGGACTATTTGAACTCCAACAACACCCTCTTAAAAGTTTGAAATGAACTCTTCATAAAAGTTTAAAACTTGGGCTATCAGTTCCTGTGCATTTCTTTAATGTCTGATTAGCAGAAAGTGTAGATCAGATGTTTTTTTCCCTTCTGCCTTCATAGATAGTTAACTTTTGCCTCTTCCTTTTAAAGTGTAAAATATGCATCACAGTTTGGAAACCATTCACAAAAGATTACTTCATCCTGTGAATTGGAGCTGCCTTCCATAGGGATATGTTAGAGTCTGGGCAGATGCAGTTGCCTGCAACTATTGTTATTGCCTTTTTAAAACAGTTTTGCCATCTTGATAAACCTTCATTAACTACTCAGCATAACTTGGGATAGTTTTATTTATAAATCAGGAATTTCTCCTTTAAGGATATTAAGAGCCAGATCCTGAAATAATGTCAAAATTGCAGTTTTTCTATTGGAGATGATGAAAGTGCATTTACTTGCATTTGTTCCCTACTCCATTCCAGTGACATTCCAACTCTAATTTTAATTCTTCTGTAAGGACAATATTTTGACAACAAAGATAGACATTAATGATGATTGAAACTTTCTTTTTCTCTCAGTGCTGCTGTTTTTCAAATCACCCTGTCTCTTTTTTTTCTTCCATGTTTGTTAAAAAGTCCCTTTCACAAGGGAGCCATGAGCAAAATACTCCCATCAGCAGGGAAATGGTGGGAAATGGTTCCCAGGTGGGAACAGACACTCATTCTCTTCCTTTGCCACCATTTTGTAACAGCCCTGAAAAGCAGCAAATGGTGGTTATTGTTTCTTTGCAGGGTATGGTTTTGTGCTGGATCCATGTGCAAAGTGTAAACATGTCATCAGTCCTCATTTGCCATATCCAAAAACATTCCCTGTGTCCATATTTGATTTTTTCAAGTGCATCTGTGCACTGATTGAAACCCTCCCAACATGCTGCTTCTACAAATGCAAAGCCACACATTGCTGATTTGGAATCAAATGCTCTTCTGCTTCCACACTTCCATTGCAAACTTTGCCTCAGAGTTGCAGTATGTGCCCTTTTAACACTTTTTTTTTTTTTTGGTCTTTTCCCCTTCTTTTCTCACAAAGAGATCCCTGTGTTCATCACAGGAGCCCGGTGCAGTCTTTTCCATTTTGTTCTTATTTATTCCTTGGAGTCTGCTTTTATTTTCACAGCTTATTTATCCTTTGTTTACAGCCCACATGTGCTTTTGAGCAACAAAACCAATATTTAAACAAAGGAAGTGAAAGGCTGAGTTACAATATAGGAATTTGCTATAGATAGAAAGTTGGATTGCAAATAGCAATGCATTTTGCTGTTAATGTAGTGCTTCATAAAAGAGGAGAGAAAAAGCTGTCTGAGTTGCAAACTCTGCCCCCCCAAAAGATGAATTTCTTGTGAAGTATGATGGAACATTTTTTTTAACCCCTATTAAACTTCTAGTCCAAAAGGGGGGGGGGGGGGGGCTAAAATGTGAATGCAAGCTTGTAATTTTAAAGCAAATTGTGTTGCACCTAATTAATTTTTTTCCACCCCTCACGACGTATGAGAGTTACCTTAACTGCAAAGCTCTGCAGTACCCTTTGCCTGTCATTTTTAATCAGGTTGTTTTAGGTAATTTTTGTTATGCCCCTCATTACTGAATTGTTTATCAATAGGTGCACCAAGTGTCACTAGCTTTTCTCATCAAGCCAGGTCTGACAAAGAGCTGCAGTGCATGGGAAAGAGGCAGCTAGGTGAAACTAATGCCATAGATGTTTGATTCATTAGGAGCTTATTGTTAACGGGGATGTCTGATTGTAAAGGCTCAGTCAAGCAAAAGAGTGCAGAGTAATCAGTCGGATTTATAGTTTGCAGGGCTCAAAAAAAAAGGGGGGGGGGGGGGGGGGAGAAAAAAAAAATCAACATAAACCTTTGGATATAGCAGAAACAGAAAAATCCCCTTTGGGCAGCCCTAACCTGAGACCAGCCAAATAAGGTCATGCTACATGAAGGTTGCCTGTTAGGTGATGGAAGATATAGGAGGATTAGAGCCATATGGCATGGCCTATCATACCTTCTGACTTAAGATAACAAAGCCAAGCTTTGTGCTTAGCTGTTTTTGACTGACATCATCAATTTTATTTTATGTTGGTCACCTCCGGTAACAGGAAAAAATGGCCTAGGGTTGATAACACATGCCTGTTTTTTTAGTATTAAGATGCCTTACAGCCAGTTTTTGTGCTGTAAAAAATTTCAAAGAATTAGGAGCTTGTTCTTCTATCAACCATCCTCCAGCAACTGTCAGCTCCCCCCCTCCCTTGTTTTCGGTTTGTACCTTGCAAATGAGAGACAGCCTTATTCAGAACCAGATGTAAGGCTCCTAGAGAATGAGCGTAAGCTGTTGTACTTTAAGCCTAATGGGAAGTTTTATATGCAAGGGCCTTGAACTGATTAGTATAATTCCCTCTTTAATACAGCTGTCCCTCCAGATTAAGGTAAACCAAATGTTGCAATCAGAGATTAGTGTACCTTGCCAGTTATTAACATCCCTGCTTGCTCGGCGAGCACGTCAGACACTAATGCTGTGTATTTATTTGCCACTTCCATGCTGTAACTTGAACTTCTGCACCTGTCCAAGCATTCCAGGGAAGAGAAGGGTATTATTGGGAAGCAAAAGTTTTATACCTGTTCCACCTGTTTGGTTTTGTCACTGCGTGAGATGTTCTTTTTTCCTTGCCAAGATTGCCAGGTGGTTTAATCTGTTCCTCTGCCTGTTTTATGAAGAAAGACTTTGTCTACTACATGGCATTTGTTGCTCTCATCTGCTTTCCTTTATTGAATATGTGCTGCTCACCTAAACTGTTTTTATTTTTTTAAATATTTTTTGTGTGCTTCCCTTCCTTTTGCCAGGCTTTTCTTTGTGTGCCAGGGATGCAGCTCTGGGCAAGGAGAGGAGGTAGCACCCATTCCTGCTGTGCTCGCATCAGTGAGTTGGTGCCTCTTTGCCCAAGGTGGGTCATGCAGTTGTCTTCTTGCATTTGGCAGGATATCCTGTCCACCAGCAACACAGATGTCAAGGGAGACAATGTCTGGGTTATCGAGGGAAGCTCTTGGCCTCCCCTCCCCACCTGATCAGATTTGCTAGATAAATGCCTACCGTAAACAGACTTCAAAAAAGCTTAGGGTGGGTTGAGAGTTGCTTGTGTGGAGCGTAGGAAATCAATGATGCCAGGCCATGCTTAATAACTGCTCCTCAACTGTGTTTAATTACTTCAGAAGACTGTTAATTTACCTGTAAATAGGAGAGTCCTGGAGGGAAAACAAAGAGATACACAAAATACAGAGGAAGGTGATGCTATCTGAGGTTTATTCCTTTTACACTGACAATTCTTTCAGCATAAAGTTTTGAAATGAGTAGAAGGGAAGCATTTGCCAATTCTGGCCAAAAATTAAAAGAAAAAAAAACAAACAAACCCCTTACAAAATACCCCAATCCCTGATTTTAAATAACCAACCCTCCCAAACCCACTTAAGCACAGAGTGTGAACGCAGGGCTGAAAGAATATAAGCAGCAGTTCCTGGAATATTGTTGCTTCCTAGCAAAGACTGTGCTAAGCCATTTAAAAAGAAAAAAAAATGCACTAAAAAATTGAATAGATTCCTTATTAAATAGATAACTGACATTAAGGTCAAAAAGGGCCATTTTAGCACAGCCCCCCCCCCAATAACAAAGTTTACTGCCGGCTGCAGACTGCCTGCACGTTATGGCTTAATTGCAGATCTCTCTGAAAAGACAAAAATATGTTCATATCTGAGGAATTATGTCTTTGCAGCCTACTAAATATGCTAATGCAATCCTAAGCAGGGATAAAGTTCTTGCCATACCACCCAACAGTTGCGTGGGACACGCTGCCAAGTTATTGTTAATTGTAAAGCGCGAGGCAGGCTTTGCAATCCATCTTAATTGTCATACTCACTCCAGGTTTGGTGATAAGGGTTAGATGGGTTGTTTGGAAGTGACAATGTTGACAAGGGGAAAAGGGTGTGGGCTTGGGCTTGTGGTTCTGGAGGGGTTACGCGCTCTGACCTGCCGTAGGTTGATATGGACAGTCTGCAAGGGGATTTGAGTTGTCATGGGGTCCCCAGGCAGTTGAATAGAGTGACTGTCTGTCCTGCTTTTTCCTGTTAGGATCCTGACACGTGGAGCATTGATGAACTCAGCATAACGTTGAATAGGAGCTTTTTGGCAGCTGAGACACAAGGGCTAAGCTGCAGGTCAGAGATAACACTAGTGCAGATCTCCTCATGCACACAGTTAGTAGCATGCTTTCTTCCCTCCTGAGTGCAGGAAATAGCTCATGTTAAATACGTTCACTTTTCAGTTTTCCTTTCTTCTAAAACGCAGCTTGACAGATTGGGCTTTTCAGCCTCCAACCTCCCCCCCTTCCATTATTTTTATTTTCTTTTTCCTCCACCTCTGCTTTCTACCTCAGAAATACTCTTCAGGAAGCAGGAGTTAATCTTGGTGAGGAAACGATAAGGTGATGCTTGATTTTTTTTCTTTCTTTTTTTTTTTTTTTTTTTAGGGGAAAGCAGAAGGATATGACTGCCCGGTAACGGCAGAGAAATTTGCAGGGATGCCTTTTTTAGGGCTTCCCTTTGCTTTTTCCTTTCTCATCCTTAGAGCAGAGAGCGGACAGCAGGTCTGGCTTGGAGGTAGGGAGCCCAGAGGTTTAAATAGCATCAGGGGCAGGAAGGAAGTGCTGGGAAGGTACATCGATAAAAGCCGCTTCCCCGCGCTTCTCTATCAGCTCCCCGGATCAGGTGAATCGGGTCGTTCTTTTCCCAACTTTGATGCATCCTGGCTGGCACAGAAATGTGTCTTTGAAGTCGTTTTATATTCAGCCAAGTTTTTAACGTGGTTCCAAAAGAAAGAGGGCGAGCATTGTCTCCCGCGAAATGATGTCAAGCCGGCATCCTGTGTACCGAGACAATGTTGAAGCCTCTATCTGCTCTTGGCATTGCTCTTGAGGCTGTTTGAAGTGTTTATGTAAGGAAGGCTTGAACATGATGGACCATCTGGGGAGGGGGATCACCCTCCAACAACTGTTTGCTTGTGCTTGTTGGGTGGTAGCGAGCCTGAGAGCACCCAACTCATGTCACCGAGCATGAGCTTGATGCTGCAAGGAGCCAGAAATCCTCCCCAACATGGGTAGAAAAGTGTCTGTTTGGGTAGGGTATTGAGGTGGAGTGGAATAGCATTGCTGCTGATGAGTTGCTCTTCTCCCAGCAAGGTGGTGCTCAGCAAGAGTGGAGCAGAGCCAGGATGTGACCCTATTGTGCAGGCCAGTCCACATTAGTGGATTCCTGTGCCTGTGTTTAGACTTTCAAAGACTTAATTGGGCCTCTGCAGCGAAGGGTTGCAGCCAAGGGGCCAAGGCTATTGTTTATTCCTGTGGCTATCACCGAAAGCCATGCAGACAGGGAGAAGGAGAGACATAAATACTGCCTTTGTTACACTTTGGATGCTCCTTTTATTATCCTGAACCATTTCATACTCGCTCTTGAGAGGCTTCAGCAACTTCTCAGAGAGATGCGTATCTTCAGTGTCTTGAAGAGGAGGAAAGTTGCTGGAAAAAGGATGGCAGAACTCATTTGCGTTAAATGGCCTGGTGCTTGCAGGGTGTTGTTATTCCCTGTTTTCCTCTTTCTGTCTGAGCAGAGGAACTGTGGCCAGCACTGCTCAGAGCTTGGGAAACGCTTCCCAGCTGCCGTGGAGAGCTTGCAAGTTTTTCCTTGGAAAGCAGTGCTGGAAGCTTGGTGTATTTTCTTTGCTAAGTCGTGAATTCATTATGAAATTTATACGATGAGATCTATGACTCTGCTAATATTTCCACAGAGCAGTTTGGCCTTTTCATTCCAGAGAGGGTTGGACAGGAGCTGAGAAGATCTGGCTTTTGTTTTCAACTCTTCTACAACTTCCTGTATGACCTTGGGCAAATTGCTTAATCAAGCTGTCTGGAGCTTTCCTTTGTAGTAATGTTACTCGCAAATGTTACAAGAGTTGTGAATATACATGGTCGATTTGGTAGGTGATGTTCAGGTACTAATTTGATACCTAAAGGAAGAAAGCAGCCCTGCAAAATATGAAAACTGAAGTGTCAGTATGTCACCTTGGCTTCAAATGTATGAGTCAATTAAATACTGGCAGCAGCAAGGTTCTGGCTGAACTGAATTGGATGTAGGTGTACGTAATGCCAACCCTGGGCAGATATTTTGCTATCCAAAGGAATGAAATAAGTTGTGGGAAGTTATCTAATGTGTGTAGCAAGAGCATATGAGAAATCTTAAGATAGGACCCAATTATGAAGACAGAGAGGCACCAGGGACCTAGGTGTGGTAGGATTATGCTGAATTTCCCTGTAGGAATGCACCTCTTGATGGCACTGCAGGTAGAGGAGAGGAAAGCCTGTGCTCTATACCCCCCAGAAAAGGGGAACTTGTCCAAAGTTAAACTGCAGGCTTTAATACAGTGAGAAGAGCAGATGACCTTCAGTTTGTGGAACAAGAGCTGATGACCTTCAGTTTGGGGAGATTGTGCAATTTGCTTAAAAGTGCTGGAATGTGCATGCACAAAATAAAACTGCGTGCTACAGAAAGCTCACACTCTTTCTTCAAGACAATGGCCATCTAAGTACTTGAAGATCTATGATAGGATGTGACTTTTAAAGTGGTAAAAGTACCTTAATAAATACTAGCATATCTAAGAACATGATCACTGCCTGGTTTATGGGGGAAAAAAAACCAACCAGCGGAGTCCTCTACAGGGCTCTTTACTGTAATTAAAATAGGCTGCTGATATGTAGTTAAATAATATGTAAACTCTTAAGGCCAAATGCTGCAGCTAGTTCCTATTAGTGGGAAACTGTAAACTACAAAATCCCAAACCAGGAAGTCCCATGGAGATAAAAAAAATATCTAAAGAACAGTCAGAAATGTGCCCTATATTATTGATGCTTCCAGCGGTATTAAGTTGTGAAGGGCTGGAATGTAAACAGAGTTACAGATGTCTGATGCCGTAGGTTGAATTAGGGAAGCAGGAAATGCACTCCTTCACTTGGGATGTTTGGGAAAAAAACACCTTCTGCCTGGTTTTATCTGAAACAGTTCAGGTTTTGTTTAACCTACAAAGTGATTTGGAGGCAGGCAATCAAAAGTTGTTCCTTCTATTTATAGTGGTAAAAAAAAAAAAGGAGCTGTGCAAACCAACAGGACATGGTCCCTGCTTTCAGAGGGCTACAGTTTAGAGATGACCTAATGGAGAGGGTAAGAGTAAGGCCTTGTAGGTGGAGTCACAACAGTAAAATCCTACAGCTGTACACACATATGGTTACTTGGTTTAGGCATGTCTGCCTCTCAGAGAGACAACTATTTTATGTATCTTTATAATGGAAAGCTAATGATTATTTTCCTCCCTCAGGGTGAATTGCAAAGGATCAGTTTTTTTTGTTTCCTAGAAGAGGGTGGGAGAACAGTCTCACTTGGCTATAAATGCTCTGGTAATCCTGATACTTCTTTTTTCCCAACCTTTAAAGCCTGCAGCCTTATCTTATCTCCCTCTGGTTGTTGTTACCTCTGCCAAACTCTGCTGATGGGCTGCTGACATCATTGCATTTGCTCTTGATTTGCATAGGTTAAGCAGAGAGCAGAAACTGCCTCTCATCCTTTCTGGTGCAGCCTCTTCTCCTCTTAAAACTCTACCTGCTGCTCTGAAGGATTGATTTTGTTTAATTGCAGTAGCATTATCAAGCTTAGAACCTACCTTTGCAAGACTAATGGGAGGAGGAATGAATTGAGGTGTTGCAGGAGGTTAAGCTGCATGGGGGACAGGGTCTCATGGGAGGCTGATGTCAAATAGTGGTTAATTCATTCCACCCTCATGAATGATACTTTGGGACCTGATAACCTCCAACAGAGTTTATAATGCCAATGGGCAGCCATTGCTGAAGGTTTCTGAGAACTTTCTTAACCTTCTCAGGTCCTGCAAGGTCTACACACCCTGCTGCATGGGACAGCATGTTATGATGGTCTGCCCTTGCAAACCTGAAATAGTCTTTGTCCTTTTCATCGTGGTTGTTGTTGGTAAACTCATAGAAATGGGAAGTGCCATTTCCTTCACATTGTTTGAAGTGTATTTGTTCAAGACATAACTGAATAATAGCTTTCCGTGTTTAAAACAGGAGAACTTTTCCCTAACGCCCTCAATCTAAATTAGTATTTTTTGATGGCCTGATGAACCTAGAATAGAAGAACAGCCAGGTTAGGATCCCAGGCATTAAGGTATCCTAGGAATTACCTCCCTCCTAACAATAACTTTTTGATATTTTTTTATCTTTTTAATTTTTGTTAGAAATTTTGATTCTCCTTTACTTACTGCTAGTTAAACTCCTGAATTAGAAGAAAAAAGAGGTGTTGGGTGCCTCTTTTGGAAGTGTTTTGTTTGGATGACACCTAAGTAACCTCAGAGACACCTTTCCTGGGTGGGAGCTCTGGGGCAGGTCAGAATTGCTGTGGCAAAATGGGTTTCCCGATTTTCCTTATTTACATGTACATTTAAATTGATGACTTCCAAATGAAAGTTTATTTCCATGTTTGTGTGCAGTACACTCTCATGATTTTTTTTCCCCCCTCAATTTTGCTATTTTATAAACCTGCAACAATAGCAGTGGAAACAGACCCATCCCTTGTTTGATAAGGAAATAGGTGAGTGTGGCAGACCCTCAGAATTCAAGCAACCAATATCAAAAAAAGAAATCCTGTTGAATTTGTTTTCATGAGCAGTGCTAGTTGCCTTGCCAGTCTGAAGCTGGCACTGTGGGTTTGCTGTAATCACTGAGCTGAGAAAAAGAGACACGGGTTTTGTTTGTTTGTTTGTCTGTCATCATGGAGTTGAGCAGGACTTTAGCAGTTGAATGCACAACACTTGTTCTCTGCTTTCATCCTCTTCTCTGATTCTGGAATCCACAGAAATTCCCTATCAATTCTTCCAGTCTGTTTTTTTTACCTTCTTGAAGAATTAGGATTTATGTATATATATTTATCATATGTAAATATCAGCTTGGAAACTGTGCCTTTTTGGTTTGGAAAATGAATTCATGATAAAAATCGATTACACATGTATCTTTGAGTGCTCTGCTTCTCCCACAGGAGAATGTGTAGGTGTGTGTGTTGCTTTGCTTTGGTGGCATCCAAGCATTAGCCCTCCTCCTGGCCAGTTGTCAGGTCTGTAGGCAGGATGGAATCTTGGCTTGGTTGTAGAATGCAACATGTGGGGCAAACACCCAGGAACTGAATCCTGGACACAGTGGAATATGCTGCTGAGTAACATGTAGACCTTTGAGTTTCAACAGAAAGTTGTACAAAGATTAGGAGAAGGAAAATACACAGTTGAGAGGAAGAAATATTGCAGTCAAATAAGATGGCACAGAGCAATGCCAAGGGCGAAAAAAAATTCCTCTAGTCAACCAATCCTGACTAGTGCACTTCATCACCAAAGCCAATAATCCTCTATCTTTTGGAAAGCAGCTTCAAAAGGCCTGTTCTGTCCAATATTTTGAATGCAGCTGGTTGAAGATCAAATAGTGAGACAACTGTGCCTTTCTTTCACTTTGGGAGAGAGGTCTCTGCCTTGCTGGGTTTCCCTGGTGCTACATGGAAGGTCAAACCCCCTGCTCAGCCTTCTCCCAGCACTGCCCTTGTTTTAAAGCCTATGCCAGTGGCAAGGAAAGGGATGGAAAGACATGTGGTGGAAATATGTTGCACTCTAGCTTTCCTTGTCTTGCAGATGGCTACTTCAAGAGTAGTACAAGCTAGCCAGAGCAGCCCAAACACTGTTGTAATGTACTTTCAAACCTAACCTTTAGGCACAACTGTTGCTTGAATGTTTCTGAGGTCTGCAGAAGTAGGTACAGCAGTGAGTGTGAGTTACAGGCCTCTGCTCTGCTCTCAGCTCTGCCACATGGTTCCTGTGACTGAAGATTCCATCCTCAGTGCTGATGCTTTCTGTATTTGTCTCACACTTTCATGTCTTTAGTGGGTGAAAGATTAAATGGAGTGCTGCCATTCAAGTTGCTTGTGAATGATGAATGAGTAGCCAAAGGATTCATCTTAGTAAACCAAGTGGCCATTTCCAAACCAAGGCAGGAAGATCAAATGATTTTACTTTCTGGACCCCACACTAGTTATGGTCAAGAGCTTTTCTCTGACTAGCTTTCCAGCTAACCCTTCTGGGAGGAAGAAGGTCTTGAGCTGTGTTTCATCCCCCAGCAGCAGGGATGGGCATTGCACACTGACAGTGTTGGGTTGGCATGGTTTGTGCTGAAGCATCTCAGCTTTGGCTGTGGCTGAGCCAGATGCAGTGATGAGGGTGGGCTGGGAATTCCAGTCACTGTAGCCTTTTTGATCTCTTGATGCTCTGCAGTTCTGGCTGCATGGGATATCTGCCTGACCTCGCAGGTATACAGTCAGTAATGTTCCACTTGAAATGAAAAGGCCTTGTGCTGGAAACAGGCTAGCTCTAGCAGTGGAGTTTCTCCATCACCCTTATACCATATATTTTGTTTGCAACCCTGGTGTTTTCTCCTCCTTGGTAAATTGACCTTCTCAGTTACTACACAGTATAGACAGACCTTCATCAGGTTTCCCTTTCCTGGCTTTGGCTGAGATACTGGCTAGAACCAGACTGTTCGTTAGGAGGATACGGACAGCCTGATCCCCAGAGAAATTCTCTGGAATTACCCACCTAGCTTGACTTTATGCCTTGACACATCAATGAGTCAGCATGGCGGTGATACATTCTGCCAGATGCTTCCCAAAAGGAGTTATCCTGACCTGGAGGTTTTGGTAGTCATCTCTGACATAGACCTTGGAAAGCTTTCCATAGGGCAGTCTGGTGGAGATTGTGTATGAGCCAGTATGAACCAGTCATGCTGTTAAACTTCTTCATTCACTGCTAATGCTTGTTCTGTCTGGGGTGTCTCAGGCCATGGTGATTTCATGGTGGTGTTTCCATGGTTAGACAGTGTTTGCATCTGAGCACACTACCCTTCCAACTGTTTGTGAGGATGTGTTTGGTGTTCCCTATATCAGCTCCTTGCACCTTAGGTTCCCGGCTAAGCCAGTCATCCTTATTAATAGAGAGCTGGATTTCTGTGGTGAGACATTGAGGTTAGGTGTCACAGGGTGCATCTTGGCGATAAGGACATGATGTCTGCTCTGTTGGAGGACTGGTAGTGGAAGCTCAAACCAAGTCCAGCCTGAAGGGCTGCTGTAGGAATCACCCTTCCAGATCTCTTCAAGGTCAAGGGGAATATCTGGCTCAAGAAGGCAGATTGTCTGTTGTGGTGGGCTCTTAGTACTGCAGCTATTCAGGGTCGGCCAAGAGCAAGGGAAGGCCAGCACATGTTTTAAGGTGGGCAACTCTCCTTTTAACCACCAAAAGCATAGCCTGGCCAGGCCCCCTGTTTCCTGCAAGCTCTGGAGATAAGCCCACAGGAGGTCAGACTTGAGGGATCATCGTGCCCTGTCTCTGGCTGCAGTAAAACAGCAGGCTCCTGGCGAGAAGCAGAGGAGCAGATAGTGACTCTTCCCAATCTTCCCCATTTTCAGCAACTGTTTCTTTAATCTGATGGATCAGCTGAGCTCGTGAGAGTGGTATGAACTACACCTCTTGTGTATTTGGTGTGGTGGTGGACCTACAGCCTCAGGACATCCTTTCTACACTCACAGCCATTTAACAGAGAACTCTTCAAGGCGTAGGCCAGTACTGGTCTTGTGCTATGCTTGTGGTGTTAAGAGGGACTGAGGTATTTCAGTTTAATATTTAATGACCCTGGAAGGGGAAGAAAGGAGAAAGAACCCAACCCAACAAGAGAAATTCCTGTGACATTCTTGTCTCTGATCAATGTGGAAGGATTTATCCACTGATGGGCCATTTATTAGCTTGTTTTAGAGGCATTTCTAAAAACCACTCATGCATATGAATGATCATAGCAATGGTTAAAATTATTATCAGTACCTAGTTTTTTGGGATTTTCATGTTTTCTTTTTTGCCTCTCTCCTAGTTGCAAGGCAGCCATCCCCACAGGAAACCTCTGCTTGAAAAGGAGGACTCACTGGGGTAAAAGGAGTGAGTTTCCTAAGTCGTGGGATCAAAGGGAGTCCTCCCACTCCAGCCAGCACACAGGTTTCCTCCCGCTCCCAGGTTCACACCACATGTCTGTGTTGGGCATCCAGCTCAGCCACATCCCAGGATGCCCTTTGTGCTCCTAGTTACCTTGAGATGTCCTCTTTAATTTCCATTTTTTTTCAATTCTTTTTTTTTAGTGTAAAAATAATTTGGTGGCTTTCTGGCTGAGTTATCTGCTGTCGCTGCAATACTCTGCTGCGTGTCGGACTCCCACAGCCTAGAGACTCTGTTTCCTTTCTGCCAGTACCTTGGTATCTGCCTTGCCCAGGAGCCTGCTGATGAAGATTTCCTGTTTGTTTTGAGTCACTGCTGGAGTGATAAATATACTTCAGCTCTCTCCTCCGAGAGGAAAGAAACCAGCTGCCCCCAACTAAAGGGAAAAATATGTCGAAATTCCACCAAAGGGCCTTGTTATCACAAGGCTTCCATGGAAGGATGAAACCTGGTAACACAAGCTACCCAAAAAGAGTGATTTTCACCTTAAAAATGTCTCCTCATGCACGAGATTTGCCTTTAAGTGGCTGCTTTTGCTCCATAATTTTAATTTTCAAAGCAGGTTAGAAAGAAAGAAATAAATACCAAACCCCTATAAACTTAGAGTGGAGTAAATGCTTGGCTGGATAAACAAACAATTATACTTGTGGTTTCTTGATCTGACCACAAGCTTTAAATGCCATATTTTTGCATGAACCTATAATGCTTCTGGATAAACAATTGTGTTTATATTATCAGGAGTATCCAGTGTGGTGTTGTGTAATTTCTATGTGTGATTACTAGGATATAGGATAAATTCCAAAAAAAGAAAAGAAAGGAAAGGAGGATTAGATTATTAAGTCATTTTTAATAAAACCAGCATCGTTTGGAATATCTTATAGCTTAATTTGTAATTTTAAAAAAATGCAGCACTGCCTTTTAAGTTCCTACAATTATCTTTTCATCTCTTTATTTTTTTTTTTTTCTACCACAGATGGGGCCCAACCAAAAATCTTGGATATAAACCCAAGTTCCAGGTTAAGATCTGAGTTCAGAGTTCCAATCTCATTCCTGAAGAAGAGGAGTCAGGCTGGTGAGTTCTAGCACATGTTGTCTTTGAATTTCCAAGCTCAGGTTCAGAGGTGTTTGGCTGTCAAGAGTTACTTTTAGTGGGTGAATCAGTGTAAGCAGTGGTGGCCTTGGAGCTCTGGGGTGCCTCCAGCCCTGTAGAAGAGCCAGACAGGGTGGCAGGGGTCAAAAAAGTGTTGTAGCAGATCAGGAGAACTGCAGGTCAGTGATATATTAAAATAGTCATTAAAGGTATCCTGGGGCCAGCTTTGGTCTGGTCCTAACCCATGCAAGGCAAATGCTGGGCTGCACTGGAGCCAGAGATAGCTTTTGGGAGGTGGCAGCCTCTTGCCATGGCATGGCTTGGAGGAACATGTGCTTCCAAAGAGGATTAAGGGATTTTATTTTATTTTAATTTTTTTTGGTGTAAAATTGCTTTAAAGGTACTGTTTTAGGCCTCAAAAAAAAAAAAAAAAGGCACAGGATGACTTGCAGTAGATGTTTGAATGGTTGCTTATGGGAAAAGAAAGTATCTTTTTCCTACAGTTTTTGATCTATTTCTGCTTTTATTTTTTTAAAACTCAATAATCATTGGCAAACAATATGTGTTTTTCTCTCCTCACCAGCACATTCCCATTCCAATAAGTCTCTCTATATCACTGAGTGAAATCACATGGAACAAAAATAATCATATTTAAGCAGTTTGAAGTATATATTTTCCCCGTGTTTTACCTTTACCATCTCCTAGTAAAATATAATTTCTTCTTTAACAGCAGATGGAAAAAAAAAAAGAAAAACCATTATACCTTTAAAGCATGAGATTATAAAAGACTGCAGCTAGTTTAGATCTCACAGTTAGAAGTTAATTCTAAGTCACTGGAATTGAAAACATCAGTTTACAACATTTACTGGCTTGCTATAAAAATGTATTCCCCTGTGTTATGTTAAACATGAGAAACTACACCTCGGTGTGTCCATTATTTATATATTTATTCATATCTTTCTGCTTCTGATTCAGCTGTGTAACTGTATGCAAAACAGATAATTACTGGGGAGCAGAACAATTTGTATTTTGAAGGGAATAAATACCCTGAAGGATTTGCTTTTGGGGAAAGAATGCACTGCAAGGAAATTACAGAGGGTTTTTTTTAAACAAATATGAAACCAAACAAAAAGTAGGTGAGGAAATATTTTTGGGCAGTGGGGGAAGTCATTTTTCTTTCGAAGTACCCAAATTCATGTTGTAAAATTGAGTGTGAAGCCCATTAATTGACATAGTTCTGCAGAAAATGAGGTTTAAAGGCAACCCTACCCAAACACCAGAAGGATGCTGAGGGGTTGGCTGTTCTTTGTGGAGGGATGAGATTGGGACAAACTCATTCATCCACCAGCTACATGGAAATATTTTGCTTGAGAAATACCTGCACCAAGGATGCCACACAGGTGGCAATTGTTTTAAGGAGAATGCCTTTTTCCTCTATCCCTTCCAGAATGTGGAGACCTTTGTGCTCATCCTTCTGCAGTGCTGTCTCTAGATGGGCAATGGGAGCTTGGATTCTCACAAGGGTAAGCACAGAGACTTTCTGTCCTCCAGCTTTATTCTCTAATTTAGTGCCAGACTTTGGAAGAGAGATGCTGGAGACAGTAAGCTCAGCATTTCCAGTAACAGAATTGCTACTGGAAACGTGGCTGAATATCAGCATCACCACTCATTTCCCTTTGATTTATTCAGAGCAAGCATTTGCCTGTTCCATTTCTGTTTGCAGGCTTTTTGATGGGATATGGGAGCCTCCCAAATTTCCCTACAGCAAGGTTTTCATTGGCGAGTCCATGCCAAAAATGTTTGTCTGGTCACCTTAAAACTACCCAAACTGTCCCAAATGCTGTGTGGTGTAGAGGGATGTCAAACCTCTCAAGCAGAGCACCCAAAGTGGCCGTCCTTGAGCACCCTGAAGCTGCCCTCTGAGAAACTCCAGGGAGCCAATCTGTTTGTCTTGGGTATTTGGAAGGCCCTTTGACTGTAGCTGTGTCATGGTCTCTGGCTATATGCATCCTGCAACACCTGGGATACGTGGGGCTGCACCCTGGAAACTGAGGTGCAGGACCTAGCTAGGTGTGCAGAAGAAATCTGTGGCAGGATGTGAGGTGACCCCAAATTTCCCTATTTCTCAGCTAGAAGAGCAAGATGGTTTCAGTGACAGCCTGCTATTTGGGGCTGGGCCTTTCTTCCACCAAGGGAAAAAAAAATCTTTACTTCAAAGACACTGCAAACAAACACACTTATGGGTAGCAAGGGCACAAAAAGCAGTTTAACGTAGTGTTAAAGGAAATGGGAGTGGAAAAACCTCTGTCCTGAGATTGCAGCCTTAACACTTTCACCAGGGCTGATGGTTAAGTTTTTCTTTTCTTTTACTCTTTCCTTTTGGCGGAGAAGTTTTCTAAGGTATTTTTCAAACTTTCCAGTTTAGCAACATGCTGGCTCAAACTGAAAAGAGAACTAGGCACTGGGTCACAGGCAGAATTAGGTTTGTGCTAGTGGTGGGGGCAGGTTGCTGACACAGCTACAATCAGACAAAACATTGAAAACTTCTGGCTTTGTACTTCTCAAATGCCTCTTTTTAGAAAATGGCTTAAGTTGTTATTAACATCCACCACCCACCTTCCCTTTCTGGTCCTGACATTGTGTAATAATAGATAATGTTGACATATGTTCCCTGCTGGTCAGAAATACTATACTTCTGTGAAAGGTAACATTTTCAAGCAATGACAAAATGTATTTTCCTTGGACAGAGCATTAGTTATTGGACTAATCTCACAATGTGGGATGTGGGGTAAAAGTTTTAACATTTTAGTTGTGGGAGAGAGTTTGTTGGGACAGTAAAAAGCATCAGTATGGGGTGTGTTTAGTTTTCTCCATTTCTAGAGGCACTGGCTTGGTATCAAACTCTTGCGTCCGTAGGAATTTAGAAGAAACATTTGCAGTATGTATGAGGAACAGCTGTCTGTGTACTCCCAGTGACTTTTCAAAATGACTATTTGGACATTTTTTTTCCTAGGAAGGATTAAAGAACTGAGGAGTGTGTGTGTGTCCCACAAGCATTGAATAATTCTCTTTTAGTGGGTTAATTTTTAAATATTGAAAAACGGTAAAAAAGATCTGCATTTATTTATCTATTTCCCACCAAGTGAAGCTGTCTGAAAATAGAAAAAGAGGAAGAGATGGAAACATCTTCCAAACAAATATGTTGTGAAAAAAACCCTACTTTTGAAAGTAATCTAGGGTGAGATTCTGTAGAAATGTGTCTGCTTTGCATGCCACCCAATTCAGCACAAGACTGCGCAAGCCTGGAGAAATAGAGTTTTATTTTAAGCGTTGCACAGATCTCTATGCTGGGAGAGCTGGAAATCATTTTTTCTTATTGAATGTGGTCTTTTTACGTGCTACAACAGGATCCAGAAAGAATCATGGGGCGGGGGGGTGTCCTGTCTCTTGGCAGATAAACAGCTCCTCTTGCAGTGGGCTCTAAGATTTGTTTGTTCCCCTTGCACTAAGCAGCCTGTTAGAAATGTGCCTTTTCCCACAAAATCAGGGAAGCTTTAGGGATAAACCTTCTTGTCCAGCATTCACCCCCTGACTCGTGGGCTCTGACACACTGTTCTATGGGGACCAGGAGCTTTAACCTGCACAGTCCTTGCCTCAAGCCATGAACTTTGGCTCATCTGGGGAGATCCTGGGGCCTCTGGAACAAAACGTTTTTGGTGCAATGAGCTGCTGCCCTGTGGCTCTGGGATGGGGTCTCCTATGGAGTAGGGTGGTTGGGAGCTCCCTTGCAAGTTCCCCATCCATCTTCCTTCACCCATCAAGAGTGTCCTGTTTGTTTTCAAACTCTCTCTGCATGTCTGTCAGGCTGCCTTGGCTTGGCTCTCTTCTCAGTTACACCCATTGATGTCAGTGGGGTTGCGTTGGTGGAATCAGGAGAAAAAATTTTGGCTCTTCATCTTTTTATCCCCCCACCCCCCCGGTTGGTTTTTTTTTTTTTTAGGTTCTGCTCAGCCTAAGCCCAATCCAGTGCCTGGTTTGTCCTGGGCTCCTGCTGCCACTGGGGTGAGAGTTTCTCCTCGGCAGCTCCTGCTGCTTGGCAGAGCTTCGCTGCTTCGTATCCAATCTCGGTTGAAAACATATCTGTTCTGCTTTCTGCTTCCTCCCTCTCTCCCTCCTTCCCTGCTCGTTGTAAAGCATTTTATTATCCAGACTTTATGGAAGGCTCTGTACAAAAATGAAGTTGTGAGGTTATTTGTTTTGGTGCAGCCAATCCAATAGTGTAAGTTACTTCACTCCTTTAATCTTCTCCTCTTTAGATAATACATAGGCTTTTATGTCCATTAATTGCTAGAAATAAATGCTTCTTTAGCTATTACTTCCTGAAACAGAGCAGTGATCTCCCTTGCATACAACTGTTTATATTATGCATAGCACAGCCCTGTCACAAGAATACATTATAAGTTTTTGTAAGACCTCGCACTTGCATTTAGCATCATTTCCAATTTATCTTTCCTTTTGCCAGATAGGAGAGGAAAATATCCTGTGGGCTACTGAAGAGCCTTGCCTGCTGCCCTTTGGTCCATGTGGCTCAGGAGTAATCCCTGCAGGCATCAGAAGAAACAGAAGAGTGATAGGAGCAGTGGGTAAGGTTAGTGGAGTTTCACGTTGCTGCTTTAAGACCTCATCATTATTAATTATTTGCTTAATAGTAGAGGCTGCATGTCCCAGCTGAGATTACGACCAAATGGTGCCAGATGTAGTGCAAACACCTATTAAGTCATGGTCCCTTTATCAAACAATTTATGCTCTAAATAGACAAGACAGAGAAAAGATGGGAGATGAACAAAGAGGATGTCAGCACAGGAGACAGGAAATTGGAGGAACTGGGGCACTAGGGATAGGGAGAGCAATGAGGGCCACAGTGTAATTGCTGGAGATAAGCCGGGGAAGATCCACAACTGGGGTAAAGGCATAGAATCATAGAATGGTTTGGGAAAAGACCTCCAAAGGTCATCTAGCCCAACCCTCCTGCAGTCAGCAGGGATTTCTGTTACTACAGCCCCAAACAACCTGACCTAAAATGGTTCCAGGGATGGGGCATCTATCACCTCTCATGGCTCCATGGGCCAGTGTCTTACCATCATCAATGTAAAAAAATGTTTCGTTCTATCTAGTCTAAATCTCCCTCTTTTAGTTTAAAGCCATCACCCCTTGTCCTGTCCCCACAGGCCCTGCTAAAAAGACTGTCCCCAGGTCCTGCCTGTTACTGCTGCCTGCATGGGCTCTGGAGGGGAAGAGGTGGTGTAGATGCTCGTTGTCCACTTCCACCAAAGCAATCTGAGGTCCACTAGCCTGCTGACAGAGGGCATTTGAACTCACTCAGCTGGGTATTTCAAAGTCGAGCTAGGGGATGTTGTCATGCTCCCTCTTCTGCTGGCCTTGCAGGATGGTAAGCAAAGGGTGTGAAGGATGGGTGCTATCATTTCAGCTATCTGAAATTTTCTTCCATTTGGAAGAAGATCTGTGCATACCCAGAAGAGCTGCTCTTCTCCCTCTTGGCTTGGTTGATACCTTTCTGAGGCCCCCTTGGCGTGTAGACACCAGCAGCCCAGGCTCTTGCACTCACATCTGCTTACACCTACTTACACAATTTAATTTGCACCACCTTACAAATCACCTCTGAATTTGGCCCCCAGATCAGTTCACCACTGAAATAAACAGATCTTATGTGACTGGCTACAAATGGTCTGACCGCTTAGGTTTGTCACATGGAGTTTGGACACATGGTTCCTTTGATTCATGTCCCTTGTTAAGTTGAGCTCTGTGCAGCAGAAAAGAGCTGACAACTTTCTAAAACTTCCTTAAATTCTCCAAACATTCTACAAATGTTAGCTATCTAGCAACAAAGTAAGACACTTTGCTTGTGTCCTCATGAATAACTTTCTGGAAGGGTTGTGACATAGTTGAGCCATTATTTTGTATGGCAATTAAAGAGAAAAAAAAATCTTGGAAGGCTGTTTGTTTTTATTTTTCCTTCTTCTGACCACTCTGTTTGGAAGAACTGCCAAGTTTGACTCTAAACTTGCAAGTACAGTAACTTTTTTTTCTTCTTTGAAACTCGGGTCTATAATGTCTGGAGCTGCTTTTGGTTGAAAGCAATTGTTATGTTCCTGACTCTTGTGATCAATTGAAATCAATTGCCTACAGAAGGTTAACAGAGAAGGTCCAAACAAATGAATCCATGTGCATTTATCTGACAGCATTTCATATACAAATAACGAAAGCAGTACATTATCAATTCTCCCTAGCAAGAAGGATTCTTCATGTTTTCATAAAAAGTACTTAAGAGCTGACTTTGAAGAAAGACTTTGAAAACTTGCCAAGCCTTCTTTGTGTTTTGCAAGTCCACATCAAGCAAGTAGTAAATAGTCATTGAGCCTCGGAAAAAGGAAACTATTAGCATTGTTTTCTTTGAAAGATAAAAAGAAAAATGCAGTGCAAAACTTCATAATCTCTGAAATGTGTATTTGTTATTTGAATCAATTTAAAACAATTGTCACTATTAAGTTCATGTTAGCCTGCCTACTGAACTGTATAAAATGGTTCTGTATCTGCTCGTTTCATATAGCTGGGTTCCCCCCTTTCCTCACCTCCTAGTTTTACAGGCTTAAGCATTTCCATTTAACTGCAGAGTTAGAATTTATATGAAGGCTCTGCTTAAAAAAAAAATTAAAAAAAATTCCTTACTTCAGCTCCCCAACCCTCCTCAGGATTTTTAAACCTATATTCAACCCTTTAATGCAAGGATATCTCTCCTTTATGTCTATGAAGCAATAGTTCCTCAGATTTCCCTTTCTGGGGCCCCATTGCCATCATGCAGCACTTCTGTAATGTGTGCAGATAAGATATCCTACTCCTTAATATTATTTTTGTTGTTGTTTTTGTTCTTTTCAGAGAGCTCTTGTGGTCCAGGCTTTCTGTTGTTGTTAGTGTGATTTGGTTTTAAAACTGCTGCTCATCACCAGGAGAGATCACAGAATGACAGGGGTTGGAGGGGACCTCTGGGGATCATCTGGTCCAATCCTTCCTCCTAAGGCAGTGTCACCCACAGCAGGTTGCCCAGGAATCACCTCCAGGTGCCTTTGGAATCTCTTCACAGAAGGAGACTCCACAACCTCTCTGGGCAGCCTGGGCCAGGGCTCTGGCACCCTCACAGCAAAGAAGTTTCTCCTCCTGTTCAGCCGGAACCTCCTGGGTTCCAGTTTGTGCCCATTGCCACTTGTCAGTGGTGGCCAGTTACAGGACAAGAGTCTGGCCATATCTTTCTTGCCCCCACTCTTTAGCTCTTGCCCAGCATTGAGCAGATCCTTTCTGACTCTGCTATTGTCCAGACTAACCAGCCTCAGGACTCTCAGCCTTTCCTCATCTTCATAGCCTCCTCTGGACTCTCTCTAGTAGTTCCTTTTCTCTCTTGAACTGGGGAGCCCAGAACTGGACTCAATACTCCAGAAGTTGCCTCACTAGGGCAGAGGTAGAGAGAAAGGAGAACCTGCCTCAACATACTGGCCACACTCTTCTTAATTTAACCCATTGGCCAGGTGCTTTCCGTAGGTTGAAAACTTAGAGAATCATGTCAGAGCAAGCTCAGCTATGTGTTTGGATGAAACTTTGTACACTCTCATGTCATATACCACCCTTGAACAGGTACATCGCATGCTTGCATTCAACACAGGAATCTTGGCATTGGTTAATTATGTGTAATCAAGTAGCAAACTTGTCTCTTACAACCACTAATGCAGGTTGTACTTATGCATATATTAATTGTGAAGCCATTAAGCTGTCCCGTGTGTGAGGTGGTGCTAGGAGGAAATGCCTGTTCACTTCAGCTTCAAGAAGTTCACTTTGTGTTCAGCTAAAAGGAGATCTCAGCTGTGTGCAACCTGTGAGAAACAGAAGTGGAAGTTGGCACGTGAAGAAGCAGATGTCTGCCATGTAGAAATGGGCCATTGTTGTCTGTTTGCCATAGGAGTGTCTGTAGGTGTTAAAATAGATATGTTGAAGAGCTTGGATGGTTGTGGTGTGTTTGGTAGCCCACTACAAATGTTGATCTTTTAAGAGGGATTGTGTCTTTATATAGAAAATGTGTATTTGTGGATGAGATAAAGGTAGGATTACAGGAAGGATTTTTTCTTGGCAAGAGTTTCCATGATTGTATTTCTTAAGAAGATAGTTGATGGATTAAACGATCATCTGAGATTTTCAGAGTTTGTAAAGATTTTCAGACCTACCAATTCATCATCTCTTGTCTCCATCTAATTATTACAAATCTGTTGCCTCTAAATATTTGTTGTTGCTGCTGGATATTGACTCATCTCCTGCCCTAGCTTTGTTCGAAGTAGTGATCCCATTTTGCAATGAACATAAAATAGAATAAATTGTGATAAAAGACAATTGCATGAAAAATATCCTGTTGGAAAGGATGAAAATTTTTCATGTTTCTCTGCCTCCATTTTTTCCCATTGATAAAATGGATCTAATCACATTCAAATCTCTTATGGCTTTTTTGTAATGAATAGGCCAAGCCTGGACCTGCTGATGGCCTCTTCGTGACCTTTCTCCTTATAAGGAGATGTTGAATGAAATTTGGTGGGATGAGGTTTTGTCCAACCAGCTCTTTCAATGGGAGGGCTTGTTCCCCGTAGACTGGGCTAAAGTTTTGGTCTCACAGCTTTGACCCTGGCAAAATGCTTTTGAGGAGGCTAGAAGTGACACAGTGAACACAGGAGGATGCAGAAGGAGTTACATTAGGATTCCAGTGGAAGATGCCTTTTTCCAATCACTACCTTTGCTAGCTTCCTTCTCCACTTCCTCTAATGTAGCTCTTTGGGACTCTCTGAGATACAGCTTTCATGGCAGCACAGAGATTTGGACTGATGGCACTCTCCATATGCAAAGACCTCCAAAATGTAAACTCTCAATAGCATCTTCTCTGTTTGGAAAGGAGAGCCTCTAGGTGATGTTTATTTACTCTCTGTGGAGTGGCACAATGTCCTCGCGCGCAAACTGCTGACATAGCAGCTTGACTAGTTTGCTAATAAACATATCCTGTTAATATTAATCTTGCAGTAAAACCACACATTTCCGCCCCTATTCTCTTCTCAATTTGTTAACAAATCTTCCTTGAAGGTAGGAGTGAAATTTTAGAAGAGCTTTTTTTCTACTAACCAGCATCAAGCAGGCAATCCCTCAAAAGATGAAAAGGAATATTATATTTGTCCTCATCTCCAGGACAGTGATGCAAAAGACTACCCAGCATTTAATTTTTTTTCCCTGTGTAAGATGCTCAAAGGATTTGTTTCAAGAGCCTTTTCCATCGTGTCATTTTTGATTGTGACAGTAGGATCTGTCTGATAGCTGAGGAAATGGTTTATGTTGTCATTAGCATGGCCTCTGTGATGTTTAGCAAGAAGAACATAGCTTGAAGGACACAAGTTTTGAAGTTGCTGGGAACTTGACTGATTTCAATCAGGCCAGATCTTCAGCATAAGTCTGTAAGCATTGCCACAGCTTCACTGAGCTGTGTAGGAGCACTTTGGATGTTCATATAAAACAACAACAAAGTTGTCCTCCCCATCTTTCCTGTAGGTTCCCTTTAAGCACTGGCAGCCCACTATAAGCCCCCCTGGGAGCCTTCTCTTCTCTGGCCTGTCCTCATAAGCAAGGTGCTCTAGAAGAAGAGCAGAAGAAACGTGGTGGGGCTCCAAGTCTTTAGATAAGGAGGTTGCATCTAAGAGATCAGTGGGGTGTCATCATGTGGTGCACCTTCCAAGTGGTGGGTAAGAGCATCTTGCTGCCAACCTCCACCCCACAGCCTCTAGGACATTCCTACAGCCACCTTCCAGCGAAATCCCACGCTGGCAGAGTGACTCACATCAGAAGACATTCCAGAAAGAGTAATAATGATGCCGTTGCTGGAATTGATGTAATGGTGTTTTTCAGGATGCTTTAATAGATGTGAGTGAAGTTTTGGCAGGCGATGGAAATAACCCCAGAAATCTGATTGCATTACGGACTGCTACCAAGGGCATCTCTGGGGAAAGGGACATTACTTAAGATACTTTTCCCCTGTGTTTTTAACTTGCTGGAGCTAACGTGTAGCACAGCATAGAGTTCTTTTGCAGTAGACAGACATATTGGAGAGCTTAACCAAGACATATAACAAACCAAACTCTAAACATACACAGATTCCAAGAGACAGGCCTGTGTAAACAACATCATAATTCCCTGGGTTATGTGCTGTTTAAAATAACATTCAGCTATGCATTCACCTCAAAAGATTGCCACTTAACAGCCTTGTTTCTTTTCGTAATCTTTATTGTTTAGGTTTATTATAGCTCTCATTTCCCCCCCCTTAGAAAACATAAACAATTCCCTTCTTCATCCCATGAGCACAATGCTTGTGTCGCATTGATGCTTCTTCCATGCCATGGCTCGACAAATAGATAAGGAATGAGGACTAAGTTGTGTCTCTTTCTCCCAGAAATAAGTTTATTCTCCCTGTCCATATGTGTTTTAACACCATGGTGTTTCTTGTTATTAATGATTACTACCAGCCTTTAAACACACGGTCTGGAATTGCACTCTTGTTCAACGCCTACACAGTCCCACAGAGGGCTCATTGCCTTCATTTAGTCTATATATTAAAATAAAGAAGACTAAAAAAAGCACCCTGCACACTGTTGGTTGTGCAGAGCCCTGTCTTTTAGCTGCTCTTCACAGGTAAATAGGTATTTTTCTTGGTCTGGCGTGTTGATAAACCTTCACACTTGGCTGGGCTGGAGGTACATTTGTGCAAAGGCAGATTGTTTTAGTTAACATAATCAGTGAACTCACTGTTCTACCTGGATGTCTGGGAGAATTGCCAAGAGATTTCCCAACATTTCAATCAGAGGCAGGGGCTATAAAGCTGTCAGTTTTCTTGTAGGCCAATTTGCCTTTGCCATGGTTCTAACGTCGTGCTCATTTATAAAAAAATCAGCCCAGGTCTTTTGGGGTAATATTTTATGCTGGTTTCAGTTTCGAAGAAGAATGATTTCTTTTTCTTTCTTTTTCTTTCTTTCTTGCTTGCTTTCTTTCTTTCACCCCCTTTTTTTATTTTAAAAATGCATTTTTGAAAAGCATTTCCTGCCACAGAAAAATGCCCCACTTTAAGTTTCTAATACAATAGTAACTTTATCTTTATTTTTAAAGATAATTAATTGATATTCCATTTATTCTTCCCAGCAGTGGAGCCAAGCTCCTTTCACATATTGCACCAGCCTCAAGTAAATCTGTTCTTAAACAAAGAAATGGAGCTAATCAGGTCAAATGTTCAGGGTGATTTTGGTCTGCATAGTAATTACAATCAGAGATATGTTAAACTACCTGAAAATAATTCACTTCCAAAGGAAAAAAAAGTATACCTACAAGTTTATGGCTTGCAGGTCATTGTCATCTACCCTACTTCCACCTGCTGTAATAAATTCCAGTGATATATCTACTACTGAGAACTGAACTTAAGGATTTTTTTTCTCCAAGCCTTCAGTATGTACTACCTTGTGCCAGATTACATCATGTAACCTTCAACAGTGTTGTGACCTTTCTCGGGTTGATAGGATGCAGAGGAGCAGGAGACCATATCTGCTTGAAATTTCTTTGATGTTCTCCACAGGAAGTTTTTCAATATTTGGTCAATTGGATGTTTTTCAAGTCTTTGATTGTGGTCAGAACCTAGGACAACTGGCTGCTATTTTTGTGAGCTGGTAGACCCATTCATTCTGTTCTGCAAAGCTTCCAGCTGCAGGGAGAAGCTGCAAGAAGTGGCAGAGATGATGCTGAGAGCATGGTCCTGTGTGAGCCTACAGGACAGGTACATGATGCCATCAGACACATTAATCTGATCAGTGCTTATCAATATCTAAAAGGTGAGGGCAGGAGGATAGGGCCAGACTCTTTCCCGTGATGCCAGATACAGGACAAAGTGCAATGAGTGCAAACTAGAACCTAGGAGGTTCCATCTGAACAGGAGGAGAAGCATCTTTGGTGTGAGGTTGCCAGAGCCCTGGCCCAAGCTGCCCACAGAGGTTGTGGAGTCTCCTTTTCTGGAGAGATTCCAAAGGTACCTGGAGGTGATCCTGGGCAACCTGCTGTGGATGATCCTACTTTAGCAGGCAGTTGGACCAGATGAACTCCAGAGGTCCCTTCCAACCCCTCCCCTTCCCTAATTCTATAATATTTTGCGAGAACACTCTAATTTGGCTCAAGATTTTGAAGTTTTGGGTTCCTGAGGGTCAGCATTGCAAGAGCATGTTGGTGCAATGAACAAGGATGATGGTGATTATAGGAAATAGGAGGGAAAGTTTGGAAGAGCTGGAAGTAAAACCAGGTTGAGCATCACCTGTCGGGGAGGATTTCATTCCTATGAGGAGTATATCCATGCTTGACAAATTCACCTGCCAGAGGTTTCACACAGCTGATTTATTTTCTAGTGCAGGTGGAGCCCTGCCTAAGGCTTATCACTGAGCCAAAGTGGTGTAAGAAACAGCACATGGAAGAGGTTTTGGCTCTGATTGCAATGAGGAGAGCATGGCTGCTACAGAGCCACAAATGAGCAGACAGTTTCAACCCAGCTCCCAAGCACTGAAATTAAAAGCACTTAATACAGGAATCCTATTCTCTAGCTAGGGCACAACAGGACTCTGGTGAATTTAGTTTATAATATTTCCGTGTTGTAACAGAAATTTGTCTTTTGGAGGCAATCAGGGGAGCCACATTACACCAGGACTTGCAAAGATTCCTGTTTGTGTGTAAGTGGCTACAAAGCACTTTAACTCTTTCATGTGAACTTCTCTCTTGGTGCCAGGACTACTTCTATGCTGAATTCACTGGACCTCTGAAATACAGTGTTCAGTTCAAGGTGAGTAGGACATGGGTTTAACAAAATTTGCCTCATGCTTGTTTCTGGACGAGAAAAACAGTTCTCCTCATGGTGTTGTATGAGCAAAAATATATTGGACCATCTCTTGGGGTGATTCCCTGTTACTTTAACAATTAAGCAACACTCAGCCTCTGGTGGTATAGCTCAGCTAACAACCAGATACATGAATGTTTAAATCAAGAATGTAATTTTTTTGGAGATTATTATCCTCAAGGAGAAATAGTCTTCCATTAATTAATTTTTTTCTACCCAAAATGATGTTGGGTTCACATGGCAGCCATTTGTCCCTTTCTCAAATGCTGGCAAAAACACCACAATACAGTGTATTGTAATGAGATAGCAGAGAGGATGACTGCCATGCTTATTATTGTTTCATTACTTGGTGATCATCAGAGCTTTTTTCCATCAGTGCCTGATTTCTATATAATCAGAAAAAGGGCAAGGTCTTTGATGTTTTGTAGCAGTCTTCAGTGCTACTAGAAAACTACATGTTTTCCGTTTTGAGGAGACGTTGGTGGTTTCTAATTGATCTATAGCAGATCTTTCAGGTTTAACCTTAGGTCATATATAAAATATTAAAGATGGCCATTATAGGGACTATGCCTTTCTAGAAAACTGTATGGGTGTTAGCCTTTATGTCCTAGACAAATTCCAATTTGGGTAATTAAATGTTGCCTCCCTTCATTTTCCGTGCTGTTTTAATTGGATACAATATTTCCCATTTCCAGTGCAAAGCAATAGTGCCTTGTCCTGTGCTGTGAAAGAGTTAATACACGCTGAGCTAGAGGTTGCTGCACTTCAGCAGTAAGTGAATAAGCAACATTTGAAGAAACCAGTCCAGAAATATGCCAAATCCTCTTGAAATAAGGTACAGAAATTTGTCAGATGTTTTTGGCATGCTGAAAAAGTTTAAAATGACATTAGTGGCATCCACACACCTCCTAAAAAGCAGATTCTTTTCAGTGTGCTCAACTATTCCATGGGCAGCTCATCAGATTGCTTTAACCACTGCTACAAAAGGGAAAGGAATCAATACATATGTAAATGTGACTCTGGTTTAAAGAAGCTATTCTGGGTTTTACTGTTACCATGCTAAAAGACATTGTAAACTGCAACAGACCCATTTCCTAGGGGTTGGCTTCCCTCTGCCACCGGAGCACGGAGAGCATGTGGCGCTCGCCAAGATGAGTGCAATGAGGTGAGGGCTGGTGTTAATCATTTACAGAAGATCTTGTTCCATATTGAGGAGGTGCTTAGAGATGAAACTCCTTGGAGGGCTTTTCCTGGACTTTGGAAATCACATAGATCGTTTAAACATTTATTATGGATTACGTATCATGGGCGAAACATCCTTTGGTTTTTAGATTAAGCAATAAGTATTAGCACTAGGCTTTGTCTAATTTAAGAAATCTGAGTCACTTATCTTAGGCTGTGGGGTCCATTAGCACATTTTTCTCCATCTGTAGAAAATTTTACAGGCCACCTAGCATTAGAATTTCTAGTTTTCTGCTCTTGAAGTTGAAAAAGCCCAAACAATTAAAAATGTTCACAAAGTCTGAAATGATATGCGTAAAGAAGAACAGACAAACAACATTTTCACTAAGCAGCAATCCTTGGAGTTGTTTATACTCCTATATATCAATAAAATCAAAAGCCTGGTGTTCTTCTTCATTCTCTCCTTTGTACAATGTATTTGTTTCCCTTGAAAAGAGTTGGCACTGGAGAAAATAATGATTGAAGTCCCAAAGGTGACAGAATTTGACCCTGATGAGTGTTGAGAAGTTTGGCTGAGGGCAGCAGAGGAGTGAGACCCGTGAAGTGCTTGGGGGACAACAGTCACCCCAAGGATGAAGTGCAGAAGGGTGTTGCAAGGACGGGAGCTGCTCTTCGGTAACCCCAAAAGATGTCAATTGCTCTGTTAAAATTTGCTCCCCCTGACCTATGGTATGGAAACCTGTAATTTTGGATTGGTTTGCTAACAGATGCTCAAGGGGGATCAGGAAGGCCATGTGGACAGACATAAGGATTTAAATGGTTTAGGGGATAAACAGGCAGAGGTGAGACAGAACAGAGACCTGCTCTGCCATCAGTGTGGGGAGCAGAGGCTGCCTGGCTTGGGTAGATGGGGTTAGGGAGAGATAGTCCCAAACCATGAAGAAACATCAATGTCTGATGGAGAGATTCACCCTCAGCCCTCCAACCAAACACTTCTCCATGTTGCAGTTTTAAACAAGAATTCAGGTTAAAGTGCAAACCGTTTTGCAGAATCAAAATCTTAGTGAAGAAATTCTTGTGCATTGAATACAGACAGGTGATCAATAGGAGAAGTTGTTCATAGAAATATGATCAGAGAATATTGTGCTTTTTAAATTCATTATGGAATAGCCACAGTGGAGTTTTGGTTTCTTTATGTGAGGGTCCCAAAAGCGATCCTCCATAATATTTGAGGATAATCTGTGGGGATTTTTGCTCCCATCTGTGGCTTTCCTCCTGGAATTTAGTTTTCATGCTGTACTCTAAGCATCACTTTAGGTCATTCCAAAGCATTTATTATCTTATTAAACAGCACTGCCTTCACTGCTTTTGCATCAAGCTTTACGGGAATAAGCCCACAAAACAGCATAAGTGATGCTGAGCTTTGTAGGTTAAAGCAATGCAAATGAAACTTTTAACCTTGTGTTGAAGAGAGTAATAAGCACTCTTTTTTTGTTGTCGTTTGGTTGGTTGGAGTTTTTTGTGTATATTCTTGCATTTTCAGGGCTGCTTTATGGCACACACCACAACTCTAGTGAAATGCCATGTGCTGCCCAGTTGCCCAAGAGCATTCTTGAGATGGCTTGGTGCAGAGAGCAGCAGAACGAAGATGTACACAGTTGACCATTAATCTTTCTGTTTGCCAATGTATTGAATGAGAATATTTGCAATCTTCTTCATAGTGCTGCTTCAGCCAGTTGACCCTGGAAAGCCAGCAGCAAGTTCATCTGCATTGTCTTCAGCTGAGCATTATGCTTGGAAAAAGATTATAATCAGGAATGCTTGGTATACAGTAAAAGAGAAAGGAAAACTCTATATCATATAATGGTTTGGGTTGGAATGGACATCCAAAGATCATTTAGTTCCTGCAGTAAGCAGGGACATCTTCAACTAGAGCAGGTTGCTCAGAGCCCTATCCCACATGACCTGGAATGTTTCCAGGGATGGGGCATCTAACATCTCTCTGGGCAACCTGGGCCAGTGTCTCACTACCCTCAGTGTAAGAAATGTCTTCCTTCTATGTAGTCTTAATTTCTTCTCCATGAGCTTAAAACCATCACTCTTTGTCCTGTTACAACAGGCCCTGCTTAAAAGCTTGACCCTGATGCTCTGCTAGTAAGGTATCCCAGGACCCTTTGCTGTACATGGTTGCTGTAAGCATCTTGCCCATCAAGGAAGACCCATCTTTGACTTGTTTCTGGCACTGTTAACTCACCCTGTGTGGGGATGACTGAGATATCTGCTGTCAGTAAAGGATGAACACTCTGAACAGTAGTTTTTCACCACCTCATTCTTGGCTCCACAAGCCTGGGGCCTTGCAAACTCAGAGATCTTTAATAAAGTACCATCAGAGGAACAGGAGGGAAAGAAAATTTATGCAGTGGACTCTCTAGTCCTACTCCGTAACTACTTGGTCACTTGGATATTTAACAGTGATTTACAAGCATTAATGAATTGGAGCCTCAATTAGATCCTCAAGGGCAAGGAAGTACGATCAGTCCAACTCCCTTTCCTCGCCATACAATTTGCAGATGGAATAAAGGTAGAGCAGCAAGGAGAGGGCTGATGATTTCTCATCTGATGCTTTTACCACTAGGATACATTTCCTCTTCTCTCCCTTTCCTCTCCACCTATCTCAAATGCCTGAGAATGACACTTCTTTTCTGAGTATCTGTTGAAACATTGATGTAGGGTGTCTGGAAAACCCAATTTTTTTGAATTGAAGTAATAGCCACTGAGAATTCATTGAATATAACATTTATTTGTATTTTTCTTTCCAACCCTTTTTTTTTTCCTGCTTCATGCCTCCAAATTTGTAATCTTTCAGCTATTATGTGACTCCATTATGACTCTCTCCAATGATTAATGTGAGGTTAATAACTTTGTCTGGTGAATGTTGGTGTAAAGGAGTGACTGCTGCTGACTATGCCCCCTGTTAATGGTACGTTTCAGCTGGCTGGGAGAGCAAATCTTTGTGTGTTTCACCTCCTCAGAAACAGCTTTTCCATGAAAAGACAGGGCAAGGCTGTATTTTTAGGAACAATCTGTTTTCTGTCTGTAATTAATATGTTCCGGATTGTTTGGCTACTTTTGGTCAGTGTATCACAAACTCCTCTATTATGCTCAAAGCTACTTTGGGGACATTCAGTAATAGCTCCTTTTTGAAAGCATGAAGAGTAAAATCACTGTGGGTTTGAGGAACTTCTCTAGCAGTGCCTAAACCATGCCAGGTTTCTCTAACAAGCTGATGAGCTATCACAGGGGAAAAAAGAATTTAAATAAATAATAATAATAAAAAAGAAGTATCCTTGATTCACACCTCTCTGGTGTAAATCCTGTTCCAATTTGAAAAGCACCTTGTTATAACAGTGTTGGACAGAGGAATACTTGAGGCTAAGTGACATTTACAGCCTATGATAGGAGTGTATCTGCACTGTGTATCCATCAACATTTGGCATTTGAGAAAATCTGCTCCTCCTCACATTGCCTGTGAAACACTCACTCTATTAGCACAAAAAAATAAAAGAGGAAAAAAATAAGACAAAAAAGGAAAACATCCTCTTTTCATTTCCATTTTTCATGGGCAAAAAAGGGGGTTGGCTTGACTGTGATATGAAATTAGCCCCATGACCTCAGGTGACTGCCCACCTGGAAGCAAAAGGTGGGTTGAAATGACATATATATATATATAGATATATATTATCCACAAATCAATGCTGGAATAACTCCTGCTCTTTAGCTTGCACAGCTGTATTATCCCGGGGCAGGTTTTGGCTCGGTGTGAATTTACACATCTGTCAGATCGCTTGGAGATCCGTAGACAAAATGTAGCACTTGGGAACGTTGTGTGGATTTGGGATGTTTCCTGTAGGACCTGGGAAGTGCAGGAGAAGGAAAGGCTAGCTCCTCGCTGCCCCAGCTTCCTCTGCCCTCCAAGGGATGGGACAAAAGCACTTCTGTCTGCAGGTGATTTCAGGCTCTGCTTCAAAACTTCAATCTTAAGGCAAAGCCATGTTTTTTTGGTTCAAAATGGCCTTCTTAATTTAAAACTGCTCATGCACTCCCTCTGGTTTATTCCAAGGAGCAGACCCCAAGGGGTGTTTGAATTTGTGTCAAGGACTGATTTGGTTTTAGGAAGCATAAGCTGAGCATCAGGCTGTGATTACTGAAAGCTAATCTAGAGCTTCACCCACAGGTCAGATTCTTTTTTTTTCTCTCCTATATTTCTCCAGCTCTTCCTATATTGTCTTTTCTTAATGGGCTACCACGTTGTAGTTGTTCAGTTCCTTATTTTTCTGTCTTAAAAACCAAGAGCCTTTTCCCATGGCCTCTCAAGGTGCTCTGCTTTGTATATGACTCTGATTTCCTCTCCTGAGCTCTTTGTACCCTCTCGATGCTATGCAGTGGCCAGCGCTGGAGCCCTGAAACCACATGATTCCTGCACCTGCCTCTGCTACCAGCTCCCTAGGTAGCCTTTGGAATATTTTCATTTATTTACTATGTGGTGGTTTTATACCACTCTGGTCTCTAACTTGCATCTCAGATCACTGCCATGTACTTTGATGCGCAATGCATTTTGGGATGTAGTTTGTGTCCTACTCCCTAAAATATGGTCATGTTGTCCACATGACAAATCATTTTTTTAATTCAGAACCCTGGGAAAAGGGAAACAAAGCCAAATTTTCTTTAGTTTTTATAGAACAAGAGCAAGCACAGTAGAGCAGAAGAGGTTTTTCTTGTTTGCAGAGGCAGGGGCTGTGTTGTGCACGATGGTGGAGTGAGATGCAAGGCAGACGTGCTCTCTTTGACTGGTTTTGGGGGAAGTTATGCGGTGGTGTAGCTCACAGCAGAGCTGGCACAGCTTCCAGGCCTGGGGTGAAGTTGCTCAGTTTGGTTCAATTGGTAATTAATAAAAGCAATGGCCAATTTGACTTTATACCATGTGTCTATCTGTGTGGAACCTGGCACACGCAAACCCTCTTTCTACTGAGCAAGATGGTCAGTGTATTTTTTGACATGCACATTATTCAGGGAATTTGGAAGCGTGTGAAGTTTCAGTGAAGGGTAGAAGAAGCCTCCTGGCCCCTGACATAGGTTTAAAACAGTAGTTAAACATGTCTTTCCAAATGTTTCTGAAGTGCTGGTGTAGGCTCACCTCCCACAGCTTCCAGATTTTTAGTAGACAGGTCCATCAGAGTTTCAGGGCAGCATCTCAGCAGTTGGGTTGTCTCGTAAACCCAGAAGGGGCCACCAACATTTTGGTGCAAGACTTCTCCCCCCTTCCAACCCTCCAAAGAGGAACATCTGCTCCTTAGCATGCTGCTCATTTCCATGGCAGGACTCCAGTTGCTCTTCCAACGCGAAGCTCAGCAATAGTAGTGCTGGTGTCTGAGCTCTGGAACAAACCAAGTGGTTTGCGTGTGCTTTTTGTGTGCCATGAGTTATTTCTACTATGTGCTTATTGATAATAATGGGCATTCAGGATGATGATGAGAGAGGCTTTTTGCTCAGGGATCATCACAGAACACACTGTAAATGTGTCGTGACAATAGTTTGTATTTGTATATTATGGACTTGTAATATGTATTTACTTGAGTGTGTAAAACTGTAGTATCCAATACGTAGTAAAAAAACCCCAAAGCACCAGCAACAAACAAATCAAAACCGTAGGAAATTGCCTGAACAGTAGTTCCATTTAAAATATCATATCTTGGCCAATTTTGTTATGTCCAAATATCCTAGTCACATTGTAGACTAGCAGCCTGCCAAATTTCACTTAAAAGCACAGCCAATTTTTAAGTTACAGAAGCACAAAGAGCAGTGGAATGTTCTTTTTTAGGACTCCTCTAACTTAAACAAAAAATTATAAGCTTTTTATTGTTTTGCTTAAATCCAAGGGAAGGGAAAAAAATAAAAATATTTGCTTGCAACTCAGCCTGGATCACACTGCAAAATCCAGCATTTGGCTGTCTGCACAAGCAGAGAATGCTACTTAAAACGAGTTGATTTGCTTGCTGGAAGTTCAAAGCCTGTGTAAAAGTACATCTATTAGTAAATATGAGTCGTTTAGAGGAATTTTTATTAATAGAAACTAGTTTTATTTATTTATTTATTTGTTCCCCCCCTCAAAGCTGAGCAGTTCTCCCATTGGGCTGTTAGCTGGAGATTCTTTTCCCCACTGATTGCTGCTCTGAATTGGAGTTTTCACAGTTGCTTTATCTTGCTCTTTTGAGATTGTAAGAGGATATGGCACCATAAAAAGGAAGTTTATAATAATCTAAAGTCAGAAATGTTGCCTGATTTTTTGCTCCTATCAATCGTGTCAGGATCTACTATGAAAAATGTGTTCAAGGAAAGGAAGTAATGTTCAATTTGTGGACATAACCCCAAATGTTTGCATGAAAGAATTTTGATTTTTTTTTTTTTAGATTTTTTAAATTTTAACTAAGGTTTTGTTGTCAAGAAAGAAAAAAAATAAAAAGGATCTGCTTTTAAGATTTCTCATCTACATGCTGAAAATCATTTTCCACTGGCATCAAAGGAACAAATGCATGGATTCATTAGAATAATTACAGAAAGAAAAAAAAGAAATGGAGTCAGTGTGTTAAAAAACTCCATTTTAGCTCTGTATAGTGCCTGCCATGTGGAAGGAAAACAGTTAATTAGGACAGCAAAAGACAGCACTGAGAAAATGTGCTGTGTGACAAAGGTGGCAGAACTCGTCCAAGATTCCTATTGAATGAGGAAGTTCGAAGCATCCCTATAAATTGCTTAGAAATATATATATATAAAAAGAAAAAAATTAAAAAGGAATAAAATAATTCTATAAAAGCCCTCATAGCAATCCTTCATTGCTCTGTCAGAGTATTTCCAAGAGGTTCTGGTTGTAAAGGAGTGTTTTTTTTCCTGGGTACGGATGGGTTGGGTTCTCCTCTCCCTTCTCCGCGTAGCTCCAGCCCCGCTCCGGGCTGCCTTGTTCTTTATTCCCAGCTCAGCTCTTCAGCCCGCGTGGCCAATCGGGACGGCAGAGCCAGCCCAGGACCACGCTCGGTGCTGAGCTCCAAATGTGATTCCAGCCCTGACAGGGGGATTATAGGAAACAGATGACTTACGCTTCTAATTTGTGGCCTTAAATTGCAAACAGAATTTCAGGAGTCGAGCGGAGTAATAAATGGCAATAGAGAAAAGCCACACACAGCCAAATCAGTATGTGGTGGTTGTAGGTTAAACTAAATAGGAAGAGACAGGTTATGATGGTTTAGTGTATTACAGAGAAGAAAGTCTTAAATTACTAGTGCTGAGAGGTATTGCACTATGGCAGACAGTATTGCATTGTGTAGTCTGCAGATAGCACAAGCAAAACAATAAAAAAAGCAGGTTTAGCATAAAACCTGTTGCTGGACAAATCTTTTTTCTTTCCCCCTTCCCCTTAGAAATGGAAGCTGTGTTTTATGTCTGTTTTGACCTTAACTATAGGCTTGCCCCTTAACATCTGTTTTCGACTGTCGCAGTTTTTCACACCAAATTAACTGTCAGGCCTTCAGATAAAATAAGTTAAAAATACTTCCAAATTATTATTTATTTTTTTCGTGTTGCCTTTCAGGACATAGAAGAGTCTCCTGTTCCTCTTTCTGTCCTGGATTGCAGCCCTTATCTCTCACAGACATAAAATATACAGGGTGAAACATTTTCAAACAATTAAAATGCTTCAGTGTTTAAAATGAAAATGAGAATGGCAGATTTTGAACTCCTCCCCCCCTCCCTTTTTTTTTTGCCAGAGGCTGTATGTTGTGTAATGGTATCAGAGCAGGTTTTGGAAGAGGTTTTTTTGCTCTTCCATGCTGGATCTGCTGACTTCTTTTGTTATCATTTGTAGCTTCTGGTTCTGAAAAGCTCCAGCGTGTTTATTTAATGATGATTTGTATCAAGAGCTCGGCTTTGCGCTGTTAATTGGTGCATGCTCCTTGCAAGCCTTAAATTATAAAGATATATTCTTAGAACCCAGAGCAGTTTCAGATCTGAGATGCCAACAACTAACGTGGGATTTGCTTTTTTTTTTTTTTATATATGTATTATTATTATTATTTTTTTCATCTCAGTACAAGAGGGAAGAGATGAGGAATCTGCTTAAAGGTCTGGAGGAATAGATGATACTACAAAGGAATATGTCAACTGTTAGTATTCCTTAAGCCTCTTAATTTGAAGATGTGTTTTAAAAAACAAAATGAGTCTTTCCTTTAGCAAAATGTGATCTCTGGAGTCTCTGGAAGCTGTTAGGAAAACATTCCCATTACACACCGAGTAATGGTGGGATTATCCTACCACCCAGCTAATACTGCCCTAAAATGACAACTGGCCAGACCTACAAATAACATTAACCCAAAGATTTAAAACAAGAGAAGCAAAACCCAAACCCTTGGCTCCCTGGTACTTTGCATCGCTATGCCCTTTAATCTGTGCAACCTGTAGGCTCCATCCTGATGAATTCCCAGTGGGAGAAAGCCCTTTAGTCTTTCAGGGCATGGTACCAGGATCCAACGTCAATGTTTCATTTCAGGCAGTGGAGCTTGCCTGCGTTTTGAATGAGCATAACTGTTATTATTGCAAAATGATTATTGTTTTAAGCAGGTCTTTTGATTATCATTGGAAATGACTGGCTAAATACATTTTGATTAATCACTTGCAAAAATTATGCTTGTTAGAGCTGTTTTATATTCTCTGTCGCTGCATTCTCACTGTAGGTTATAGCCACTTCTTTCCAGCTGAAGATTTTTTCCCTTTAAGTCACCTGGTGAGAAAGGAAAACAAATCTTAGTTGAAAGCTTTTGTCTACGAGACAGAGTCCTCTTTTCATCCCTATGTCCTTTAAAAAAATGCTCAATTATTGTCTGTGCCATAGAGGAAAGAATGAGGCCTACATAGGACCTGAACCTTTTCAGACAGGAGATGGCTTTTGTTTTTGCACCCCATCAACACCGCTCACCTAATTAAATCTGATATCTCTGGCTGAAGCAAAATGATTTGTTAATAGTTCTTTGGGAATTTCCTTAATGAGTTTAGATGTCTTTTGTATGGTACATGTGGGGGTATTTTGCAAATGGAGCTGAAAAAGAGGAGGAAAAAAAGAAAGAATAAAAAAAAATGGGGCAAAGAGAGAAGAGAAAGAGCACCCAAGCAAGGAGCAAGGTGTGGGCTGACAGCAGGGTCCTGGTGGGTTGCAGCCGGTCATTAGCCCGGGACACGCGTGGAGATGTTGGGGAAGAGCCCTCCCTATCCCACAGAGGCAGGGACATCTGTCAGGGACTCAGCTATTCCACCTTGATCAGGCCGAGACAGTGACACCATTTTCTTTAACAAACACCAGCAGCTTTTCTTTCTCCTTTATTTTAACATTTCTCAGGGGTTGGATTCCCTTTCTTCTCCTGCTCTGCTGAGAGTAAAAGGAGCTTGTTAACTTGCTTAGATATTTTGACTGCTGATGCACTTTGGCCACTTGCCTGTGGTAACAGTGTCAAAGCATTACTTGGGATAATTGCTATATTTGCAGTCTGAAGAGTGCTCTGACTTAGTGTTCAAGCTGCTGAATAAAAAAGAAATTGTCATTTTGGAAGAAATCTGTGAATTACCCTCCCAGTTAAAAAAGCACACCATTTTCAAAATGCCTTTTTCCCCTTGTGTTCAAGCATAATGTTATGCAGATCATTAACATTTTAATAAATCGCTTAAAAATATGAGATAGCAGCTTAAAAGGCTTTGGGTTTCAGTAGGGTTTTGGTTTGTTTTTATTTTTAGCTTTGGGGATTAACCACTATGGGGCTCTATTTCTTCACTCTGTGCATACCCAAAAGCACCCACCGATCCATAAAAGCACCGAGCGCTCCACGCTTGGGAATTTTCAAAGGATGCAGGATCAAGCCCATAGGTTTCCCCAAATTTACTAGTCTTCCTCATTTCACACTTTGAACTAGCACTGTGAAATACCAGTGCTCTCCTAATGATGAACTAACTGGGATAATAAAAATATTAGTTACCTTGTCAATTGTGTCTCAAGTCATCCTGCATGTGGAAAGCCTGTGAGAAGTTTTTGATAGCCCTTCATTTAGTGAAGATGTGAATAATTTATACATGCTCTTGTGACATCCATTTTCTTGTGGAAGTGGAGACCGTAATAGAATTTATTTGTATGAATATTCTGTATCATATGGCATCTTTAAAATGATATTTCTTGCCCATTACACCTTTCTGATACCTTTGTGCATCCCATTTATTAGGCAGATCCTGTAGGCAAGTTTTGGCCTAGGAAAAAGTCCAGATTTCTTGCAAACTCAAGCTTCCTCTGAACCATTTTCAGCAAAGGCTCTAAATCACCTTTGGGAGCAACAAGGGGTTGAAGTTCAAGGACTGGTCTATTGAATACAGTGAAGACTGCCATCAGCAGCTCAGGGCAAGTAGGGGAAGAGGTGCTCCAAGCCAGCAATACCTCTTGTGGTTTTTCAAGTTTGCCTCAAAGCACTAAAATATAACATCAAACAAAAAGAAAAGATATTTTCTGATAGTTTGCTTCATGTTTCAAATCCTGCTCTTCTGGATTCACACCTTCAAAGTTGCACTGGCTCTACCTGGGCAATAATATATAGTAGGCTAAATCTGTCTGGAAATCACAGAATTCATCATTTACTATGATCTAGAGGACATTCAATAGGATAAACTGAACAATGAAAAGCTTGACTGGACCTTTCCAAGAGCCATCCTCAAATCCAATTCAATCAGCCCTGCTGCTCTCCCTCCCTTACCTGTGCTCGGGTTCAATCCTGTTGCATCTGGCTCCTGTCATTTTCTGGCGTAGTGATAAACAGCTCTTGATTGTATCAAAATTACCTAGGTTAGAAGCCAGGACAGTGCTTGGCCCCAGGAAATCTTGTGAGGATGCACCTAGTAAAATTCCTCATCCTGCATTTTTCTGTTGCTTATAGGCTTCAACGCTTGTCCGCTCTAATGCAAAGTGAAACATACTTTGTTCTACTGTCTCCAGATACCTTGTGGTGCTGCCTGGTGCACTCTGATGTGCATTTCACCTGGCATTTGGGAGTGTTTATTTAACAGAGGCATGATTACTTCTCTCTTGGTGTTAATTCTGAAAAAAAACCCCAAAAACCAAAATATGCTGAGCTCTCCCAAAAAGTGTTGATTGCTCTACTGATGGACAAGGTGGCAAGGGGGAAAGGTATCCAGCGTGGTGCAGGGTCCCAGCTGACATGACCTGAGGCTGTTGTTGGCACGGCTTTAATGTGCATGACAAATTTGCTGCTAACCAAATTGTTCAGGGGCCAGATTTTTATTCTAGGTTATGTGGATTTAAATTTGCCACAGTTCTTGAGGCTTCATTTGTTACTGGAAATGTCAAAGGTGGATTAGGTCAGAATTGGTGTTTTGGGGTATGTTCTGTTCAGTGAGAGAGACCTTATTCATTTTATGTCTTCCTTTATTTAACTCTTCCTTCATAACTATGTCTTTGGAAGAGCTCTATTTTTCCAATTGGCTGTCTTGCACATTTTCAAACTCCTTTTGATTTAAAACTAAACTAAAGTAAAAAACCCAAGCAAAACTAACCCCTTAAAACTCATTAAAAAAACCCAACAAAACCAACAAAAAAAGAAGAAATCAGCCCTTTGAAAAAATAACCCAAAACAACACAAATACCAAAAGTTAAACAATATAAAAGAAAAGCTCCTTTCTGTTAGGGTAGGATCACCAGGGCTGGGCTAAGCCTTTTGCAATATTATGCATATTTGAAACATGAGAGCTATTGTTTTGAAGCTTTAGTATGTTATTGTCCTGCTTGTCTGAGTAAGAAGCGTGTATCTCTGGTGGATGGAGGTTAGCTAAGTAAGTCATGCATAGATGGAATTTATTAAGTTTGCATGGTAGTGACAGCTGTGAGTGGGAACAGTAACTCTGAACGTGCCAAGGGCTGAGAAAGGGAAGGAATTTTTCTTATGTGTCTTAAAGGAAAATGCAGGGGTAATTGGGAAAGCTCTTCTAATTACTCCATCTCATTACCAAGGGGGAAAGTCACTGAAATGATTTGTTTAAAGTGTAATAGTCTGGCAGAGGGATGTCTTTGGACAAGCTCACCAGGCAGATAAGGACAGGGAAGAGTAACATTCTCTTCAGAACCCTCCCAAATCAGACAATTAACACAAATCCATTCAAACAGAGTTATAAATATACATCAGTGCAACGTAGCAACTGGTTATCTGTTAAATTGGCTAAAAATCTGTTTGTTTTTTTTTAATATAGAATTCACCCCCAAATCACTTCCTAGCTATCTAATCTTCAGGAGCTTCTTGTGGAAACACTTTTTTTTAAAAAAATTTTTATTTTGCATTCCTGTTCTGCCTCTTCAGACAAAATTCACCTTCACAGCTGTCACTTAGAGGGAGACAAATTCCAGTTGCTGAGGCTGATCCTGGCAGTGTTGTGGGTGCAGGTGACACGTGGATCACTTGGACCACTGAGAGGAAGATCAGCCTGAACCTGGCCTTTGAGAGCTAGGGGTGAGCTCCTCAAGCTGCCAACCCAGGCAGGGGCAGAGGGAGAAACACTAGGAAAGAGGGAAATAATTGTTAGTGTCCCACCTGATATGAAGTCACCTCGTCCTCCTGGTTTATTTCTCTGCTTGTGGTGGATCAGGCCAAGCAACAGAACCCATCTGGAGCAGGGATGCTCTGACCCAAAAAGAGTCAAAGGAGGTATCTCCTGTCTCCCAGTGCTGTGGTGAGTGGTTATGGACCAGAATATACTAACATGACTTTTTAACATCCCTTGGAAACCCAAGACCCTTCTCTGGCAGTTGTGGGGATACCAAACTGAGAGGTGACCCCTTTGCACCTCCTCTGCCCTTATCTTTGGTGTCTTTCCCTCTCTTTCCCCAACCTTGGCGCATCCTCAACCCAAATGTTGTATATATCAAATATGCCATGGGATGGGCCCTGTCAATATATTTTCGTTTGATACAGGTGTAATGCTGACCAGCAGAATATGATATCTGCCCTTTTAAAGGGAGTTGTTTTTCCTTCTGTTGGACATTATATATATATATATATATTTAAAATAGCTCCCATCTTCATAGCTCTCAGCATCCTCCAGATTTTTTCTCAGCAGATTAAAATGAATTCTGATTTTAGAGAGCTCTTTAGGTGCCATCTTTTAATTTTCACCTTTTCCAGGCCTTTTGTTGCAGCCTAAAAAAATATCTTACAGGTAGGTTAAATCCATGTTCTTAATGAATCACTTCTTGCTCTCTGATTTTTGTTGTTGTTGATAGACCACATGGGATATGCTCTGTTGATGTGTGGGGACTTCTGATTAGATGAGAATTTACCTCTGAAGAAGCTCAGATTATCACACATAAAGCATCAGGAATAGAAAAATGATGTGCACAACCATGAAAAAACAATGGATCTTATCTTTATTTGTTTTGGGTTTTTTTTGTTGTTGTTAACTAATCACCCTCCAGCATCACTACAGCAGTTATATTGCCCAAGGGCTGACTAGGATTTATAGTTTATTCTAACCTTGATAAGAGCAGCTGAGAGAAGAGTAAGCTGGATGGTTGGTGAATATGAGTTGGGATACATGGCAGAATTTTGATTCCATGTGTTCACAGCTCTCCTGCATTTACACAATTCACTGCAGGACTGCACTGCATTGACAAATTGAGGGTATGGATGTATGTGTGTGGATCAAACAGCTCTCCTTTGTGGCTGAAAACACAATTTGAAGTGGATGTTCTGTTCTGTCACATGAATTACCTATTTGAGTCCATAACTTATGCAAATGGTGAATTTTGTCAACGTTGACCTGGAGTTTTGAAGATCATCAAACTCCTAGTTTGATGGTGAAATGAGTGGATGATTGGGAAAAGCAAATCACTGCTTCTGGGATCTGGTGGTGAATCATTGAGATAAAGCTGTTCCCTGTGAGTTGTTTCTTTCTCTCCTATTTTGACACATCATTAAGGGATTATCCTGAAGAGCATTCCCTTGCTTTGGAAGGGAGTAAAATCAACCCTGGAATGGGAAGCCCAGAGCTAAGTGGGAATATCAGTACTACCTTAATGCTACCTAATGGATGTCACCTCTGTGGATTTATGAATCCCATTGCATCTAAATAATGGAGGAGAAGAGATGGAATGTCCTTTACCCCTCTTCCTCTGTGGCTCATCAATGCTGGAGTCTGATAGTAGCTCCTTGCATTCCAAATTCTAGTCATGGTCAAAGTTAGGATATCCTGGTATAGACTGCTTTAAAAAGGAGGTGAAATAATACAGAAATGAAACCAAAGTTTTATTTCCACACTGTTGTTGTCTTGGTTTTTGTTTGTTTGTTTGTTTGCTTGTTTGTTTTCCAAAGCAACAAATGGAGAGCCTTTATAAATCCTACTAGGAGATAGATGCACAGCTCCAATAAGTTGTAAACCTGCTAAGTTACTGGTCATGAGCCCACTGGTTTGCAGTGTCTGCCTGTTAGGAGGAAGGCAGAAGATGCTGCCAAGCCTCATGTATGCCATGAGCCCATGCATGGACACAAGCCACGTGCCCAACCTGCCAGAACACTCTCTGCTCCCCAGGGCTAAGCCATGCCAAGTGGTTCCACATCTGCACTTCACATCTGCACAGGCAAAGAAACCTCCATTGCCTTACTGAGAGCTGTTTGTAAGCTTGTTAGGATAAATAAATGAACACATTTCAAAAAGAAAAAGGCTGGATAAATTAGGAAAAAAAAAAAAGTATTTTGGTTTGTATTTTAGCAGAGGGGGTGGATTTTCTTCCAGGATTTCCCAGACTAAGAAAGTCTGTTGATGCTGTGAACCAAAGAAGGAAGAAGCAGAACTCCCCCTGTTCATGCTTCTCTAAGTGAAATCACTTCTCCTTGTTTTACCAGCCTTTATCAGAGTTTGTACACTTGCTCCAATTAAATGATTTTTTCTTCAGGGGAGCTCTGGAGGCACTTCCATAAATTCTCTTAATTTCTGAGTAATGCAGCCCTGACAATCACTTAAGACAGTGGAGTTGCTACTGCTGTCAGGGAAGACTCTTCTTTCAAAAGAATGTTTTTACAGAATATCAGGGTGACACTTGGCTTAGATGGATGTCTTTAGCAGAATTTGATTAATGTAATGTAATAAAAGAGATGCACACTAAAGTGTCTGTACATGTCTTGTTAAGTATGTTTGATTCATTAGATGTAGTTCTCCTCACTCCCTTTCTCTTTCCTCAGTTCATTTTTTATCATTTCAATAATATATCTATAAATATGAAAAAGTTGGCACTTTCTTTGACATATATGGCTATTATTTCATAACTCTAAAAAATTGTATCTTTCAACTTGTCACTTTAAAGCTTGTACAGTTTATTACAGTAAGTAACCTGTGTTGGAAATTAGATTTTGAACTTTAGCAAGGAGATAAATAAGCTTGTGGACATGGAAGTTATGGAGAAGATACCTAGATATAGTGCTAGAATAAAATTGCATGAAAAGATCACTTACTTGAAGATGATAATTCCAGAGCTCCCTCAGGACCACATTAAGATTGCATATTGAAAATGGGCTTCAGCTTGAATTCCAATAACTAATTCCTAAAAATGACATTATTTCAGTTAATCCTTTTTCCTTGGGTGGGTGTGTTTCTCTCCTTCTACAGGCCAATAGTATCTACCAGCAGCAGGCAATTGTACTAAATAGATGAAATTTACTTTAGAAAGACTCCTAGGCTAAGCTTTGTCTTTTCTTTTACAACATCAATCAATCTGGGGAAGACAGAAACCTGGACAATTCTATTCCAGTGTATGACAACATCTAAAATGAACCAGACCACTTGTTTCCTAATTGGCCAACTATGTCATGGGGAAGCAAGGATTGTCCTTAATGTTTTTTTCTTTGCTTTGGTAGCAAAATAAACACTCTGCTTTGGTTTTTTTTAGGTAGTTTTTAGTCTTTATGTCTTCTTCTCAGAGTGTATCTGACAGGTTCAGTCCAATCTTTGACCACGTCAGGGCTCAGACTGCAGAGATGTCTACACTGAGCTTTCTGTAGTTTGGATGTCTACTTTGTGTGAACATTTCCCAGGACTCATCCAGACTTGGGAAACATTCTTAAGTGAGTTAAACAGAGCAGGATCTCCTGAGCTGGATGCCCCTGGTGATACACCCCAGAAGGACATCATCAGCACTCTTGGTGGGACCACACGGAGGGTCTACAGCAGCAAAGCTTGGAGGAGTGAAACGTGGGGAGGGGAATGAAGGAAGGATGTGACTGCTCTGCAAAATTGTCTCTATCTTCATGCCAGCAGGATTATTTCCTTTGGTTATGGCAGGTCATGAGATGCTGATGACTGGAACTCAGCAAGGAGAGCATACAAGGAGCTGGCACTGCTGTGACACCCAGAGCATAGACCACATGAAACGGGGTGGGTGGAAGCATGTGCCCTGGGGCCCAGTGATGGATGGCAGGTGGGTTTGGTGGCAGCAGAAAATACAGAAGTGGAGGCAGCCCAGGAGTAACCACAGAGTGTAACTGCTGAGCAGGTTTGCACATCACAAAGTGCCTGAGGACTACACAGCAAGCAGGGGAGATGTGGTGGGTGAAGAGGTGTGAAATCAAAGCTCCCAAGTGAGGACAGATGGTCCAGCCACAGGAAAAGGGAGGTGAGGAAGGTGGAGAGGCAACAGCAGACGTGCTGTTTGGTAAGCAGCACAGGTGTGGTTTGCAGTTACTTGCTCTGCCAAGCAGGGGCTTTATTGCTAGTGTTTTGCCCTGGTTTCTGTTAGACCAGGGTATATGTGTTGATAACATGGAGCCTCAGAGCGTGGCTGTATTAATCAAGTGCACCTAGATCAAAAAGGAGGCAGGAGGATTCATTTTTGGGAAGTGTTTTTCCAGAGCTTTGAGGAAGCACGTACAGTCCCCTGGAAGCCACAGCTGATTGTCACAGGAACTGAATGCTCACAAAACAAAAGTAGGGTGTCTTGGGATGGACACATACACCAGTGGAGATAACCTAGGTGATGTGGGGAAAAGAGCAGCATTAGGTATCACCCTGCTGGAAAATGCTGATCAGCAGACTTGGAGTTGTTCCATGCCCAAGAGCTGGGACAGCTACTTCAAAGCTGGTCCTTCATGATGCAGTTGCATCTCAGATTCTGAAGTTCCTGTATCCAGTGCAACAAGATGGTCCTAGCAGACACACACATGGAGGAGGTGAACTCTGTTTGTTCATAACTTTCTTATTTACAACAGTCATTAAGCAGCCAGGTGAAGAAAGCCCAGCAGGCTTTTCACCCTGAGCAAGCTGAGCTGTATCTCAGGGGAGTCAACCCAGCTGTATTGACTCCTGTCAGCACACTTGTCTTTGGGGAATCATTTGTTTTATAAAACCAGATTGCCAGATCTCTACAGCAGAAGGAAAAGGGAGAAAAAAAACCCCAAGTTTTGAATGAAAATGAACAGAACTTCTAGGAGTAAAGAGCTTCTATCTGTTGTAATCTGTAACGTCTGAGCAGCTGGGGTAGGCATCTGAGATAAGAAATGAGAGTCTGAGAGTCAGGAGGAAGGACTTTCATGGACTTGCTTACCTCAGTGTGAACACAGCTCACCTCCAAGTTATCTTTTCAAGGGATGTCAAGTATTCTGGTGTCTCTGGGATGTTTTCATCAGGGAAATTAATCTTACCCTTTGGGTGTCATGAGCTCTCCCATGCTTCTCCCTTTGCCTGGGTTTCAGGTTCTGACGACGCTGATGCCCCTGTCCTGATGCCCAGTGCCAGTAGGTTATTTACTGCCTGTTTTGTGCCTAAAGCTGCTGTGATTCAGCACACCTCTGCTTCACACTTATCCTGCCTGAGTGGCTAACATCTGCAGTGGTCACTGTAAGCCTGCTGGGTTGCACTCATAGGCCTAGAAGCCACTATGGGCAAAGGGATTGCTATAGGAGAAGGTCAGCATGAAATATAGAGTTCTCTGGATTTGCAGTAATGTTTTGGTTCCAAATATCCAGTATCCAGCAAAATAGCACAGCCTCTGAGTGTACAAAGATTTTTCCAGACCTCTTGAAACTATTACACTTTAATGTGAACTGGTATGTCAGTGCAGCAGCATGTTTGAGATCCTGGGGCTGCTCGGGATGGGCTTCACCCAGAAGTGGTTGATATCCAGAGGGACATTTAGACTTAGATATAAGGAAGGAATTTTTTGCACTGAGAGTGGTGAAACACCAGCCCAGGTTGCCCAGAGAGGTGGTAGATACCCATCCCTGGAACCATTCCAGGTGAAGTTGTTTGGGGCTCTAAACAACCTGATTCAGTTGCAGATGTTCATGATCACTGCAGGTGGGATGGACTAGATGACCTTGAAAGGTCCCTTCCAACCCAACCCATTCTATGATTTTGGCTACTATGAATAACAGAGGTAGGGGATTAGGATGCATGCTCTGTAGGAGGAAGTCTATTACCAGTCTCAGTAGATGTACACATGTAAGCCTCACACATCAGTTTAGATGGCTTTGTCTGGCTTGTGGACTTACATGAATATCCTTCATGTGTATGTTAAAAGTAAGCCTTGAAACTTAGCTCAGCCTTGTTGAGCCATCTTGGTCTAGGTGTGCTGCTGACTCAGGTGGAGTAGCTCCTGCCCCAATGCTGCACCCTGAAACAGCACAGGTGCCTTCACTTGGGCCAGATTGCAGGGAGATAAATAGCAGGGAACTTGGGTTCTTCTATTTTCCGGGTCAAGAAAGGAAGGAGAGGAGATAAGAAGGCAGACTGCTCCCAGTTTTAAGGTAAGAATGACTACTGGAGGTGGGAGAAGGAAGCTGAGGCAATGTGCTGTGATGGTTTATGATCTTTTTGTGTTTAGAAGCTGAACAGTAAAACCTGAATTTCCTTTTTGTGTTGTAAAAGGCTTGGAGTGGTTGGTTTTGTGGCTGTTTAGTGTTTGAGCTGTGGTCTTGCTGTTTGCTTTGCTTTCTTCCAATAAATCCTTTAAATATGTTTTTAAATAAAGAAAGCAAATAAGGTTGTCTTGAAGGAGTTTTGCATTTACTTGTGTGCTTAATTGTTCTTTTGATACTAGCCAAGTTACATAGCTGTTCTGAGGAGTTTCTGTGAGCTGATACCTTGAAAAGAAGTGAAAACTCCTTTCCTTGTGTGCTAGCTAGTGGGGCTTATGAGATAGGATGAAACAATTGATCTTAGATTGCTGGTGGTGTAGAGCCTTCATGTGCAGTTAAAGTTGAAGGTGTTAAAACTGGTTTTCAGTAAGAAAAATGCTTTTCCTTCTGAAAATTGCCTGCCCTCCAAGTAGGGTATCAAAAGAAGTGTAGAAAATGGCTGTGTCTGGTTTGCTCCAGCCCCATAAGTGCAATGAGTTCAGGTATTTTGTCTTTACACACTGAGCTGTGAGCTAATGGAAATATGCTAAAAACACTTAAGCTGGAAAAATAAAACCTTTCTGATTGTTGATCCTGAAAGGAGCTGATCTGCTATTAGACTGGAAGAGGATGCCCAGCTCTGTGCCTCCAGGAAAGAGGAGGAAGACCTTGTTTGCTGTCTGTGGCCAAGGTGCAGGTTTACCAAACGGTTTGAAAATGAGGAAGGGGTGTTGCAGGGTGTAAAATTTCTGCTGGAAAGAGGGGTGTGTGTTGTGGTGAGAGCACAAAGAGGTCAGGCAAGAAAACTGTAAACACCTCAGTGACTGGGCTGCTTCCTTCCCTGTTCCCTCTGCAGTTTGGGCCTCCCTGGTTATCCCCAGCAAGAGGAGAAGTGAGAATTATAACGTGAGGTAGTTGAGGTTGTTGGTGCCCCTATTGCACCTGCTCAAGTGCTGAGCCACAGGTGTTTGTGGCCATGTTGGTGCTGCTGCTGCAAAGGAAGAATGGAGAGCTTGTAGCCTTCATGAGCTGTGCACAGAGTGGCTGCACCATGTTTGAGTTTCTGGAGAAACCTCGAGTGCAGCAGGGATGCTCTCAGGTCACACCAGGGAGATGGTTGAATGTAAAGTCCTGTTAAGTTTTTGCTTGCTGGAGCCCTCTGTTTATTGCTCTGTAATCTCCCTACCGAGTGCCTCTACTGCCTTTCTAAGTTTAGTCTCCTCTCTTAATTATGTGCCAAGCTGGGGAAAGGAGGTGGGGGCAGAAATTGCTTAATTGATTAGTAATTTAGTCTCTGGTGAGATGCTTATTTAAGAAATCTGCTGGAGTTATATATGTCAAATGATTCACATGAAAACAACATCAAGTGAATCACATATAAAAATGACATAATTGCCATTAAACTTCGAAGCCATATGTGTGGCTGAGGAAATGACTTTATTGGCTTTAGCAACTCGCTTATATTTCTTTCCCAAAGCCAGTTTTACTCTTGTGAACAGAGAAAGGCATGTTTATGTGTAGGAAAATAGCCCCTGTGTGTGTTATTTGGAGATCTGTTAATTTAAGGAACAAGGTGTGTATTCCAACAGCACAAGAGGAAAAAAAAACAAACCCAAATGTTGAGTATTGGGAAGCTCCAGAAAAAATGGTCTGTCACTTTTTCTTTTTCTCATCAGCAAGATTAAATGGCAGCTCTTGCAATATGCACCATCTGAGATTTTATTGCTCTCTGTTATTTTTAGTGCTAGGAGGGAGATTAAATGAAATCCGGGATTATTTCAGACACTGTTAAAGTTTGTTATTGCTCTTTTCCACCATCAGGCATAGGGTGACCCAGTTGGATGATCATTAGACACGGGTGGCCACCCCTCTGCCAATTAATTTCTATACCTATGCATTGTCTTACAGGAAAGTTGAATATAGTAAGAGTCAATATAGCTATTAAAATAGTCATTTATTTGACATTACTCAGTTCTCAGAATTCTCTTGTGTGTTGAACTTCACATATGTGAATGATATTTTTCTGTGTGGCTCAGCATCCATGGAGCTTCTGCAGGATCATAGGCTTGTGTCACTTTGCTGGGTGTTTTGGAAGCTTATTGTTGCTTATCTCTGTAAGACTGCTTGAAATAAACCTAAACTGATTTAATATTTTGCATTTCTCTTATCAGAAGATTATAATAAGGCCTTTTTCTGAGTCTCTATTTACTTAATCTTGACACTTAAATTTGGCTTGATACAGCTGACTTGATGCATGTTACTAATTGTTTCCTCATTTTTAGAGCTTTTTTGTAGGGTGATGCCTTTTACATTAGTTGCACTCCTAGATATGTTGATATATGCAGTAAGGAAGGTTTTAGGTGGTGGTGATGAATATCTGTTGTGGCATTCTTCTGCTGTCAATCTTGGGAGGAAGGAGAAACTCTGGTCTTGCTTCTAAAGGTTTCAGAGGTTCTGCTTGTCTTCAGAGTGGGTTTAGTGGGTTCATGACCATGTGTGCTAGCTAGTACTGACACAGTTTTAGTTCAGGACATGAAGCATGTCCCCTCTGATGAAGAGGAGGGATCAGTAGGCAGCTATTCAGCTTTGACAGGGTTCTTGTGTCATCAGCACTGAGGGATGGAGCATCTCTTGTGGCTTATGTGTGAAGAAAGCCTCCCTGGTACCTTCTGTGATTGCTTGCTGGTAAATCAACTTCTAGAAGCCATGTGTTGGAGACTATCCCAGTGACATGTCACTATAAGCTGTATTTGGTTATGTTTGGAATAACATTCCCCGTGTTTTGGGTACTCTGAGTGTCCCATGGTGAGCCTGAGCACTCACTGCTTCCACTGGGAGCATTTGGGCTGTCCTGGGATGAGTAAAGCAAGGAGGAGATTATACTGTCCTGAACTGGCTCCCCCACTGCATCATGTCTATCTAATCTTGCTCTGAAATCACTGATGCAAGAGGAATAAGCATGGATGGAGTGACCAGTGCAAAACTCCTGCAATAACAATATAAATAGTCAGTAAACACACAGTACTGGTGGAGCTCTGCAGCTCTGACTCAGCCATCCTCTTCTTTCCAGCCCTAGCATGGGAAAACCAAACCCTTCTCCTTGCCTGTGTCCTCCTCTTTCCCCTCAGATCTTCAGCCTTTTCCCAGTGGGACCTCATTTCAGCAGCTGTTATCCAGGAGATGTGGGTTGTTTGAATAGGACAATCACTGAACTTGTCAGGAAATAAAATTTTCTTGCAAAAAGTAAATGCAGGTGGTTTAATTGTTAGAGAAAACAAAAAAAGTGGGACATCAGGCTAGGAAGGGAGCTGCAAAGGACAAATATTCCTAAAGAAGATTCTGTTTTGTTGTGAAACTTGTAAATGGAAGGATGTCTGAATGGAGAATTGGTATCAGCAGTCATGACTCTTGATATTTTTTTTTGGGGGAGATCTTACTCATTTTCTTTGGAATTCAGGTTCAGCACTGAGTCATTCCTTCTGCTCTTCTTCCCCTGGTGACTTTTTCCATGCTGTTTCATTTTTCCCAGATGAACATTACTGGAGCAGGACTATGCTAACTGCACCACAAGCAGTGAAAACAGTGTGTGAGTTCCTCAGGAAGAGAGGAACATGCTCTGTGTGTGTTCCTGCACCATGAATGGTCTGGCCTTTAGGAAAGCTTCTCAGGATAAGGTGTGGGAAAGGCAGAAGCCATTAGCATCATTGGATTTACCTCCAGCTCTGGCTAAAGAGGAAATAATGAACAAATGTGTTGTAATCTTCACTCTGGTGCTTGGTTTAGTAATGCAGAAGTTTGAGCAGGGGCTGAAAGAACTGGTGTCAGGAGCCACTCTTGCATGCTTTATGTTTTCACCTTGCTTGGTATTGACACAGCATGGGATGGCATGAGAGAAATAGAGGGAAAAATGCATTTCAGAGGAGGAAAGGGGCCTCTACATAATGAAGAGTTCAACTGAAATAAGTGGGGAGGGAAAAATTTTTCTTTGCATACCAGATTTCTTGCCACTTTCAAGCTAATCCTTTCAGTTCACTTCAATACAGTCACTGAAGTAGCTTAGAAAAAGAGAAAAAGATCTTTGATATGCTAGATCGACCAAAGTTTAAAAAAAGAGAAAAATCTCTTTGTATATGCTATTTATAATGCAAATCTCAAGTTGGCATTTTAGGCTCACTTTACTGCTGTTACTGAAGTACCTTGGAATACAAAGGCTGGAGATGGAGGGAGATCCCAAATGACAGAGAGCCTTTGATAGTTCAATAATAAAGTAAAAATTACATTTTTCTTATTTCTGTAAATACCTTCTACTTCTGCAGTGTGTGAGGCAGTGGGGAGTGGAAAAAGAGCATATTACTATCAAGAAGGCAGTAGTTATTAGTCTGAGTCTTCTGGGAATTTGAATTCAACTTTGCTAATGTGTCCCAAGAAAGGATTTGAACCTAGCTGGGGTATCCTGCGACTTTCTTCCTACCAGGGAGCAAGTATATGTCCTAACTACATTGGCTTAGTCAGTGAGCAACTGGTTAAGTATTTTTTTTTTTTTGGAGGAAAGCCTAATTTCTAAGAGTTGCCTTCCCAAATATATAACCTGATTTCTTTCCCTTGTGTTCCCAACATTTAAACACTGATTAAATGTCACCAAAGATAATAGCAGAAATGCTCCTGACGGCCAGCCTATTTTAAAATAGCATGGGCATGCTTAAAGCAATAAGTAATTTTTCCTCTGTTACTGTGTTTAATGCATATTTAAATTAATCTGTAGGCAACTTTGAGCAGGCTGCATCTGGAAATGAGTTGTCGTTCTCATTGGGAGATATTTTGGGGGTTTGCCCTGCTGAATTTCACACCACTGCCTCCTGTGAGGTGACTGTCAAATGGGTTGATTGTGGTCACCATCAAATGGGTTGTGGCCTCCTGTCCCACATGTACTCCACAGTAGGAGTTGAGATGATCCTGCCCACCATTTGAATCCTGCTACTTTGGCATTGTAAGGGCAGAGCGGTAACTCTGGCCATGCTGTTCACAACCCAGCCTCATACTCTGTTTCCAAACCTTGTTTTCTCTTGGTGCTATCTAATGAAGGCAGAGAGAGGTTTGTTTATGATGATTTACAGTTTGGCTTGCAGGGAACTGTTGTCTTGCTACAGACCTACAATGTAATGCATTGATTTAAGGCACAGGCTGAGAACCTACAATATCCCCAGATACTGTGCTGTTTAAGATTGCTTTACAACTGTTTTACTGCTGCTCTCTGGAGCATCTAATCATTGATATCTTTGTCATATGGAAGTAGGGTTGTGGTACACTTGTTAGCTCAGCTGGCACTGAGTGGAGTTGTCCTACTTTTAACTATTTATAAGTATCATTACACTACAGACATAATTGTGAATAAAGAAATGTGGTCGAGAAATACGTAAAATGTACCTTGATGCAAGAATTAGTCTTTCTTTCCACCTCCTGCTTGATGCCAATGTCCTCTGTGTCCACAGAGAAACCTCCATGGCATAAAAGCTGAAACATGGGTCAGAGGAGCAGCAAAGAAAACACATCTGGGAGGCAAAGTATCAAGATCATGTTTTTATTTACTTTTCCATGCTTTTTTTTTACTGCAGATATCACTTAAATTATGACTCTGGTGTATGACAGACTGTATTCACTGAAAAATACTAGTCTGTTTATTTTTGAGGGGTTTAGAAATGTTTCATTGAATCTAGGGAATGGTGAGTGGGGAAAAAAAAGAAGAATAATGTCTGTCTTCTAACTAAGCTGTTACTGATTACCTGAGTGCAATGTACAGATTAAGGGCCTGATCTAAAGACCACTGGGGTCAATTGACTGAAGTGGACTTTGAATCAAGTCTTATGAGTGTTCAGCAGATGCTGCAGTGGAGGGTGATGGAGATGAGCACAGCAGACTTTCCTCTCCAATAAGCCTGAAATACTCCGACTGAAATTCTGAGGCAGAGCTAGTTTTCTGGCTTGTCTTGAAAAAAGCCCCAAATGTTTGCACGAGGGCCATTTTTAAGATGTAATAAGAGAAATATTCATCTGGGAGCACAGATGATTAGTAGCATCTCAAGAATGTGAATTTTCAGGTGTAGGAATTGGCATTTGAGAGCTTCTTTCTCTTTTGGACAGAAGGGTGTTTCATCAAACTTTCTGCTTTTGCAAAGTCTGTGATCTAAGTCCACTAGATTACATGTTTTCCCACACCATGGTGATTCTATTGCCTATTTCAGGCTATGGAAAAAACTTGAGGGGGAAAAATAGAAATAAAATATGCCCAAGCACGCAAGTCAATGATCTGTGTGTTAAGCTTATTGGCACATACAAGACAATTTTATTGCATGACCTACTGGTTAAAAACATCAAAAATATAAGTCAAGTCATTTGAAGAAACTGCTGTTTAGTGAGTTAGAATGAATGAAGTCTTTATGGAGTGCATGCTTCCAGATTCATCACTGGTTCTGTTCTAGTCATGCCCTAGCCTAGTCTTAACAGCCCCAGGCAGTCTTTTTGAGGCCACTTGACCTGCCAGTCGTATTTCAGAAACTACTGATATGGTACTTGCTGATTTAGTTTAGATTCCAAACAGGCTAGCTGCTGGATTACAGACTAATGACCCATCAGATGCTAAAGGCAAAGGCTTAAAGTGCACTAGTGAATTAAGCCTCAACATTGTCTGAAGGGAAGAATTTATTATGTCATTAAACCTGATTCAATAAGTTTCATTTCTTGAGATGCATTGCACTAAGCAAGAAGTAAGGAATTAAAGTGACTGAGAGATACCATTTGGATTCTATTCAGGTGAAGCATTGATATTTGTAGAGTTTTGGCTGTTTTGATAGAAAAAATAGGTTGAGGAAACTGCATAGCTGATTAACCAACCATGGACTCCTCAAACCAGGTTCACTTAAACATATGCTTGAGTTGGTAAATTCATAGGAAAGTGAGGCTTGCCTGATCTGATGAGACCCTTGGTGAGGTTTCAGGGGCTTTCCATCAAATATCAAAGCCTCAGTGGTGTAAAGATATTAGTAGTAAGTTATAGATGGCACTGGGATGTAATGCAAAAGTTAATACAAGCAGATAATGTGATGAGTCAAATGGGGATTGCAGTTTGCCTCTCAGCAGACTAGTTATAGTCATCTGAAGGAAAAATCCTGCATAATGCAAAGATCACTTTAAAACACACACAAAATAAAATAAAATAAAAACCATTTGGTGTTTTATCTATCTGCATATGTCTCTCGGTTGTGTTACAGCAACAGAAAAAGTGTTTATAAATAATAACAAAGCTACTTGAGGAAAATGTTAGGATTTCTGCACGTAGCTTTTGTCACTTATTTTTTGCAGGATTTTTTTGTTGTAGAGGTGGCTACGTGATCAAGAGAAGTAAAATGTTAGAAGCAATCAATAATTTTACTGAAATTCTTTTGTATCAGACAGTAGGATGATAAAAGTGTGGGATTTGGGGTTTCAAAATGAATTTAAATGTGGTTAGATTATATTTTTAATAAATTATTACTTTATTACAAATGTTAAATTGCACTAAGACATTGTGAACCATGTATATTTATATGACAGCAGGTCTGGGATTAGGATTTTCTATTAGATTTTAATCACTCTGAAACAATTCATAAGCAAAAGGAGTGTTCAATACTCTGCTCTTAAAAACGAAAATTGACCTAATGGGCTGATTTTTGTCTTCCTTTAACAGAGACTATTCTATCCCTAAAATGCAGTAGCTTTTCCTTGTGAGTTAAAGTGGTAAAAGGTCACTCTGATTTATGTCTGTACAAAATTCAACTTTTTTTCTCCTTTCTAACATGCTGGAAAGGCAAAATTCACTGCTGTGCTAAAACCACTTTCCACTATGATCTGAATGGTTAAATCCTACAGATCTCTGTGTATATACACACATGCTTATGAATTCATATTTACCATTAGAAACCTAATGAAAAACATATATATAATTCAACTAACCACTTCAAGGTCTTAATCTCCTGAATGGACTTTTGAAGAGCTAAAACCTCCAGGAGATTCAACAGACCATCCAAAATGCTTTTTACCTCCCTCTCCTGTTAGACCACTCTTAAGGCAATAATACTAAAGCATGTTACCCATAAACTGTCTCAGCCCCATATGAAACTCAGCTTTACTTGGTTTATGGTGGTGTTTCTTTTCAGGCTGCTTTTTTGTGTGTGTTTTGAATGAAATGGTCTACTAGGAATCGAGCAAAAGGACATTTTAGGACATCCCAGGCCAGTGTACATCTGCACAAAGACTTGCCTTAAGCCTGTGTGTATATGTGGGGCTGGAATGAGCACTGCAACTGCCTAATGTCTGAAAAGTTTTCAGAGGACTTAATTTAGTTTTAAACCAAATTTTGGAGTCTTGGAATCTACTAGAGTTGTGCTGGGCTTAGCTTTTCTACCAACTTTGTGGTGGCATTTTTGTTGAAGGCCCAAACTGAGGTCACCTGAAGTGTTCTGTGTGTTGGTCTTCCCACTGAAAATGTCAGGAAGCTCTGAAATGGCAATATGCAAATGGACCAGATTTTAGTGTGGTGCTAAAAAGGCAAAATATGCTGTTTACATATGAAAGGGTGTGTAGTTATCTTTGAGCATATTATGTGGCATCTCATTACAAGTAAGTGTTATCCCCAGCTGCTGCAGTAGGACCCTGTTTCTCAGGCAGGATCTTTCCATTCTGCTGCTTCTGGGCCAGTATGAGAAGAGCGAGCTTGCTGGAGGTAGAATTGCAGAGATTTCCAATTTATGGGACCTCCCAGATAGCAAATTTGTGCCTCTTTAAGTGGTCAACAAGATTCTCCTCCCAGGAAGGAGAGGTAACACTGGCTGAGGTGAAGGGTGAAGAATGAAAGAGGGGAGTGTGGAGCCACAGGTGGTCTCAACATGCTTCTCTTTCTTTTGAGAGTCAAAACTGCTAAGTGATCCTATATCTGGTGTGGGGAAGGTCATAAAAGCATTACAAAATGTCCCTCCTATCCCTAGAAAAATCTTTGTATTTCAAAGCATCCATATTTTCCATTTTTTTTGGCATTGAATTTTGATATAAAAATGATGACCTGAAGCCAACAAAACCAAACCAAGCTCCACCTCTCATGACTGACTCCATGTAGCCTCAACACAGTCTCCATCTATTTTCCCTAACTGTGGAACAGGGTTAATATCTAACCAGCCCTTGATGGTGGTCAGTAATTATCACTTCTATAGTAGGATGTTTTATCATCATTCCCATCCTTGCTCCTTGCTGGCTTGGGCAATGTGAACTTGTCTGCTGTATTGTGTGGCTGAGTGAGTGTCAGCAAGTGGCTTCTTTTGGGTGGCAGAGAGTGCAGGTTGGAGTAGTAGAGTATTAGGAAATAAGANGATTGCAGTTTGCCTCTCAGCAGACTAGTTATAGTCATCTGAAGGAAAAATCCTGCATAATGCAAGGATCACTTTAAAACACACAAAATAAAATAAAATAAAAACCATTTGGTGTTTTATCTATCTGCATATGTCTCCCGGTTGTGTTACAGCAACAGAAAAAGTGTTTATAAATAATAACAAAGCTACTTGAGGAAAATGTTAGGATTTCTGCACGTAGCTTTTGTCACTTATTTTTTGCAGGATTTTTTTGTTGTAGAGGTGGCTACGTGATCAAGAGAAGTAAAATGTTAGAAGCAATCAATAATTTTACTGAAATTCTTTTGTATCAGACAGTAGGATGATAAAAGTGTGGGATTTGGGGTTTCAAAATGAATTTAAATGTGGTTAGATTATATTTTTAATAAATTATTACTTTATTACAAATGTTAAATTGCACTAAGACATTGTGAACCATGTATATTTATATGACAGCAGGTCTGGGATTAGGATTTTCTATTAGATTTTAATCACTCTGAAACAATTCATAAGCAAAAGGAGTGTTCAATACTCTGCTCTTAAAAACGAAAATTGACCTAATGGGCTGATTTTTGTCTTCCTTTAACAGAGACTATTCTATCCCTAAAATGCAGTAGCTTTTCCTTGTGAGTTAAAGTGGTAAAAGGTCACTCTGATTTATGTCTGTACAAAATTCAACTTTTTTTCTCCTTTCTAACATGCTGGAAAGGCAAAATTCACTGCTGTGCTAAAACCACTTTCCACTATGATCTGAATGGTTAAATCCTACAGATCTCTGTGTATATACACACATGCTTATGAATTCATATTTACCATTAGAAACCTAATGAAAAACATATATATAATTCAACTAACCACTTCAAGGTCTTAATCTCCTGAATGGACTTTTGAAGAGCTAAAACCTCCAGGAGATTCAACAGACCATCCAAAATGCTTTTTACCTCCCTCTCCTGTTAGACCACTCTTAAGGCAATAATACTAAAGCATGTTACCCATAAACTGTCTCAGCCCCATATGAAACTCAGCTTTACTTGGTTTATGGTGGTGTTTCTTTTCAGGCTGCTTTTTTGTGTGTGTTTTGAATGAAATGGTCTACTAGGAATCGAGCAAAAGGACATTTTAGGACATCCCAGGCCAGTGTACATCTGCACAAAGACTTGCCTTAAGCCTGTGTGTATATGTGGGGCTGGAATGAGCACTGCAACTGCCTAATGTCTGAAAAGTTTTCAGAGGACTTAATTTAGTTTTAAACCAAATTTTGGAGTCTTGGAATCTACTAGAGTTGTGCTGGGCTTAGCTTTTCTACCAACTTTGTGGTGGCATTTTTGTTGAAGGCCCAAACTGAGGTCACCTGAAGTGTTCTGTGTGTTGGTCTTCCCACTGAAAATGTCAGGAAGCTCTGAAATGGCAATATGCAAATGGACCAGATTTTAGTGTGGTGCTAAAAAGGCAAAATATGCTGTTTACATATGAAAGGGTGTGTAGTTATCTTTGAGCATATTATGTGGCATCTCATTACAAGTAAGTGTTATCCCCAGCTGCTGCAGTAGGACCCTGTTTCTCAGGCAGGATCTTTCCATTCTGCTGCTTCTGGGCCAGTATGAGAAGAGCGAGCTTGCTGGAGGTAGAATTGCAGAGATTTCCAATTTATGGGACCTCCCAGATAGCAAATTTGTGCCTCTTTAAGTGGTCAACAAGTGTCTCCTCCCAGGAAGGAGAGGTAACACTGGCTGGGGTGAAGGGTGAAGAATGAGAGGGGAATGTGGAGCCACACGTGGTCTCAATATGCTTCTCTTTCTTTTGAGAGTCAATATATATCTGGTGTGGGGAAGGTAATAAAAGCATTACAAAATGTCCCTCCTATCCCTAGAAAAATCTTTGTATTTCAAAGCATCCATATTTTCCATTTTTTTTGGCATTGAATTTTGATATAAAAATGATGACCTGAAGCCAACAAAACCAAACCAAGCTCCACCTCTCATGACTGACTCCATGTAGCCTCAACACAGTCTCCATCTATTTTCCCTAACTGTGGAACAGGGTTAATATCTAACCAGCCCTTGATGGTGGTCAGTAATTATCACTTCTATAGTAGGATGTTTTATCATCATTCCCATCCTTGCTCCTTGCTGGCTTGGGCAATGTGAACTTGTCTGCTGTATTGTGTGGCTGAGTGAGTGTCAGCAAGTGGCTTCTTTTGGGTGGCAGAGAGTGCAGGTTGGAGTAGTAGAGTATTAGGAAATAAGATATGTTTTCAGCAGCTCTTGACTGCACATGGATGTTTAATAAGCTTTCCTGGGGAAAAGTTGCAATCCGAGGTTGCTGGAAAAGTGAGAACCCAAAATACTGTTTGTGTTTTTTCCCATGAACAGTATGTGGATTGCCTAAGAAAGCAGGACAATGCTGCTTGAAGGCTACCTTAAACTCTGTCTCCTCAGAACTTGCCTCATTTCAAATTATCTTGGGAAACTTTTAACCTAGGCTTAAAATTTTTCATAGTGTTAAAAACACATGTTCATTTCTCTTTTTTGACTATTAAATACAAGAAATGAGCTATAAGGGAAGGAGAAAATGTCTTTCTAATTACTACCATCACTGCACTATGGATCAGACTTGGAGTAAAGAAATTCCTGCTAGTGAACATGAATTTGACTGCTGTGTGCCTGTTACTTTGTTCTTGATGGTATTTCTTCAGCTTCTTCAGAAGATTATACTCCAAAATACTATCCCCATTTTTTGTGTGTGTGGAACTAATCCATTTTTCTCTGCTATGAGGACAGGCTGAGAGAGTTGGCGTTGTTCAGCCTCGAGAAAAGAAGGTTCCAGGGAGGCCTTATTGCAGCCTTTCAGTACTTAAAGGGGCCTAGAAGAAAGATGGGGACAGACTTTTTAGCAGGACCTGTTGTGACAGGACAGAGGTGATGGTTTTAAACTAAAAGAGGGAGACTTAAACTAGATAAGAGGAGGAAATTTTTTTACACTGAGGATGGTAAGACCCAGACAGGTGGTAGATATCCAACCTCTGGAACCATTCCATTTGAGGTTGTTTAGGGATCTGAGCAACCTGATCTAGTTGCAGATGTCTCTGCTCACTGCAGGTTCTAGATGGCCTTTGGAGGTCCCTTCCAACTCACACCATTCCATAATTTTACATACAATTTATGTGTATACATACTTGGCATTTGTTTATTAAAGTGCGTGCATATATAGTGTTTGTTATTACTGTAGTCCTTAGTTTGTTTCTCTTTTTAAAGTCTTAAGATAATTAAAACTTATCTAGGTTTGTAAAGCTGGAGAGTCAGTTAAGGGAAAAATCCATTACCTGAATGTCAGGTGAGTTTTCTTTCCCAGCTGTTAGTGTGTTTGTTAATCATCAGATCTCAGTGATGGGAGGAGAGCTAACCACAGAGACAACAAGCTGAAATGATGAAAATGTGTTGGTGTTAGATTTTTTTACTGGATGACTTAGGTTTCAAGAAGGGAGTTTCAGTTACCTATTTCATAATGCTTCACTTGATCCCAGGTATTTCAGGTAGATTAACAGCCTGATGCAGCATGCCTAGGGTGAAGTCAGTGATGCAGTCGTGTTACCTTGGCTGCAATAGGTACAAGGTACAAACTTCATATTCTTGTTTTTCCTCTTACTTGCATTTTTGTCTTCCACCTTTTGGTAAATTTTAAACACACATTGCAGCCCTAGCAAGGCTAATATTGGGTTTGCTTGAAAAATTAGTGCAAACCAGTTTCTCAAAAGTAGAACAGGATGTTATGTTGGAGGCTAGGTTGAAGCATCAGGGAGTTCTTGACTGTTCCAAGTGTTTTGCTGCTTATTATTTTTAGCAAAATATTTATTAATCAGTGTGATGTTTTCTACTTTTGTGCTTATCTACCCACTGACTTTAAACAATTTGTCTTTCCTGTTGCCTTTGCTTCTTGGCCTGTGCTCCTCAATGAATGTCAATGCTGGAAGATGTCTGTGGTTGACTGATGGATGATATTGTAAGGGTGTTATGATCTCAGAAGGGAAATATCTGAAAGTTTCTAGGTATGACTTCTCAGCTTGGTCTCAATGATATAGATGTTAGGCCTATGTGAATTTTGAATTCAAGTGTGCATTTGGAACTGGGTCTGGCATCCACTAAGCAAATATCATGTAGTGTCTGAGGGTCTTGGAGAAGCCTGTGATGTGGTAAGGGTGACTTCTTAGAGGGGAAAATATGGGATGGAGTTTAGATGGATTTGGGTGGATAAATGATTTTGTAATTTAGGTTGGTAACCTAAACACTTGCATAAAATCTGGCCCTCAGGACAATTTGAGTGTCTTCTGTTGGCACATCAGATTATAAAGAGAATGGTCAATTTGTCTGGCCCTCAGCTGGTCAATTATCTTTGACTGTCTCCTTTCTCCTTTAGGCAGCAACACAACATTGGAAATAGTTTTAAAAAGTAAAGCTTGTACAAGGCTCTTTCCATTGAAGTTCATAAGATCAAATGCTGATTTTGATTACAGAAGAGTAAACCTATTGCCCTCCACAGGGTTGTGTTGATGTAATACAATCATATAAAAAGCACCATTTGTTTAGCCTAGCAACAATGAAGACTAAGAGGGGTCATGATTGCTCTGTGCAAAGGAGAAAAAAATGGTGTGAAAACCAAGAAGGGGTTGAGTGGTCTCAGTTAAATGACAATATTGCCATGAGAACAAATGAATATGCAAGAGCTGTGAGTAAATTCAGAACCTAGATGAAGTGACTTCAATTTATCTGAGGAGTAAAGTTCTAGCTATGTCTTCTGAGGGAAATTACAGGGTTAAAAAATGTAGCTGGTTTTAAGATGAAACTGAACAGTTTATGAAGAGCATTTTATGATGAGCTTCTTAGGATAGCAAGGGATAGGGTTCTGTAATCTAGAAATGAGTGAGCTTATATGTATTTCTATAAGTAAAACTTGACCTATGTGATCTGTAGTGCTTCAGTGCACACACCTAAGATGAGTTTATATGAGCCCTTTTTGCTGAGTATGACTGAGAATGTCCAAGATGCATCTCCAAAACAGGATGATGGATATTTTTCAAAGTCTTCAATCCTCCTTTACTATAGCTCTGCTGTAGGGTATTTGATGAAGTGAAATCATTTGAGCCCTACCTTGCCTCCCTTGGGAGGCAGATGGCTTATCTCCCTTTACCAGGATTGCCAAACTCTGGATGAGGTCAGGAAGTAATCCATTCTTGTTGTGGGGTGACAGTTGTTCCCACTGCTCACCTTGTGATGTTGAGGTACCCATGTGCGGGGCTGGGACGCCTTGCCCATGCCATGCTGGAGACATAAGAATAAATTACAGTTTCAACTTTATTTCTTTGCTTTCTCGGGGGTGAAATATAATCCTTGCCCTTACTCTAACACATCCTTTATAGTTTAGTTTAAAGAGTGATATTTTTTTTTTTACAGTGACACAATGTTCATCTGCTAAGCTTTTTCTCCAGTACGCTCGGTTTCGAGCAGCATCAAACCTCTGACCATCCATAGATCTGGAAGCATGCTGGAAGGTAGTTTACCTACTTAGGGCTGGTATAAAGAGCTTGTAAACAAATTCATAAATTTGTCATGCTGATTAGAGTGTTGGCAAACACAATGGCTGATCATGTTCTAAATGTTTATCAACACCCGCACTCACCCACCTGCTAAGAGGTGCTACGCTTTAATGAAATTGTTTGAATATCAAGGCTGGTTGCTAAGCTACAATGTTCTTGTTACCAGGGGATGTGATGCTTACAGATTTCTGTTATCAAATAATGATTAGAGATGTGCTAACCTCAAGGTGCTCGGTGCAGGGAAAGGTTTACTGAGCCACAAATTAGTAAACTGTCTGCCTGAGCAGGCACTTACAGAAGGAGCACATGTGCAATGCACTCACTGAGCTGACATTTTTTTGCTTTCAAGGAGACAAGACCTGGCAGTGTAAATTTTCCTATAGATGATGAAAGACTGTCATAGGAAATGTTTACATGATCTGTTGCCTAGCACAGTGTCTTCATGCCATTCCACCCCCCCTCCCCAACTTGGAATAATGTTGAAATCTCTAAGTCGAATAACTGCTTTCTTCTTGCTTGCTGAAATGTCTCCCAGCACTCACCTTCTTGAAGTCACCACCACGCTGATTTTTATTTCCTATAGGCCATACAGATGTGTGACAAAATGGCCAACATGTGGGTCTTGTGGACAAAAGATAAAGGATTCAGGGTTGAAAGCTTTAGTGATGTTAAAAAAAACACCCCAACCAACTAGATGTTGAAAAAGACAAACATCAAATATTGATGATGTTTCCTTTTTAATGTGGGTGCTCTGGTTTGCTAATGCACTTTGTAATAAGGTATAGATACTGCACTTCATTTTATTCTTTCTCACAAGTGTTTCAGTATTATTAACCATCAAAGAAAATAATGAATAGCACGATATAGGTGATCAAAAGTGTTTTACTCACACTGTTGAAGTGCTAAGTAATCTTTAAGTATAATTGTTGATCTCGTTATTGAATTAAGGTCCAAGCTGTATTTACAGTACCTACGTGAGTAGGAATTGGAGTTTAAAGCCAGTTGAGCTGAAATAATCTGAATTGTGAGCAGAGTTCATGCTTGCCTTTGGGGCTCTGTATTTTTACATCACCAGTAATTGTTTCAGTGTAAAGGGATGTTATTTTCCTGGTTCTGTAAGTGTCCTTTTGTAGCTACTTCACAAGATGCTCCTATTACTACAACCAGAAATCTGCTGGCAATTAAATTCAGCTCAGTGCAGTTCTAGTAGATAGCTAGACAACTTGAAAAACCACAGAATTGAAAGGGGGGGGAAGAGGAAAAAACCCCCAGCAATAACTTACTATGGTTATAATTCATGATATTAAGCTTACCCCTTGGATGTAAAATTCCTACTGTATGAAATGACACAAGACTGCATCCTACAACAGGCTCTTAACATAACCCATGTTCTACCTACGCTGTGTAGGATGTTCAGACAAATAATTGCCTTCAGCAGATGCCTTTGTCATAATGAGTGTGATAGTTTTAATATTTATGGAAGAACTGCTGATTTTCAATGCCTGCTTTAAAACCCTAAGGATAATTTTGCCCGCTCTGAGGGCTGCATGCTGACAAAATATGGTGTGGAGTGAATGGGATACACAGACCTTTCTATGCCCTTTCTGAAGGATGGGAGTGGATCTATTACCGGAGATAACCTCTGCTATGATTCTCTGTCCTTTTCCCTGCAAAGGGGCTGGTTGAAGAGCCTCATCATCACTTAGAGTTGATGAGCTTATGCAGAAGTGCTGATTTCTGTTGCTTAAGCTGAGGTGGGAGAACCTGAAATCTGGCCTTTATGGGAATGGATTTTCCTCATGGCTTGTGGTCACCTCTTAGGACAGCTGATCCCTTTGCTTGCTCTCCCACCTGTTCTTCTGCTTCACCAAGCTGATTTTCCCTGAACTTTGGACCTGCATTGAATTTTATGACTATGCTATAATATTTCTGGCATTTTTTTCTTTCTGCTATGGAGTATATTAGCTAAAAAAAAGAAAATATTAAGAAATACTATCTCAGACTGAAGCATAGCTTCTCTTCCTTCCACCACTAGTGATCAGCAAGCTAGAACTGCAGCTGTGGGTACCACAGAACTAGAGGTGTACTGAAACACCTTGAAATAACATCAAAACACAGATGCTCACCTAGCTGTTTATGACAATATAGAGACTTCAGCTGCAGCTGTCTGTAAGGTGGGAGTAAAGCTAGGTCTTTTCTTTCTTTCTTTTTCTTTAGGTTTGTTGTACTGAGTGATTTACATGGCACTAGATTATGTTGTGTTATACAGTGTCAGGTGGCATGACCTGGTATAACCCAACTTAATGCAGCACATATGTTTAGGTTGTATTACACATGAGGAAAAAATTCCCTGAGAAGCTGTTAGGAGCAGGTGATTTCTGTAAATGGAAAAGAGTTCCACAGTGTTACTGCCTATGAGTCAAAACTGAAAGGTGTATACAACTTCAGCATGGATTTGGAAGCCTTTGTCCATTGACTTTGGGGGACCAAAACGTAAATGCCATGGTTCCCTTTGGAAATATGATTGAACATCTGATGTTCAATCATCATTCCTGGAAGTGTTCAAAAAATGTGTAGGTGTGGTGCTTGGGGACATGGTTTAGTGGTGAGCATGGGAATGTTGAGTGGATGGTTGGACTCAATGATTTCGGGTTATTCCAACCATAATGATTCTATGATTCTGTGTCAAATCTTGCTTTCATTGTAGCCAGCTCTGAGCTGATGGAGTTGCAGCAGTGTAAGGGGATAAGTGAAACTCAGATCCAATTGACTGGTAGCTAGCAATAAAGCAGGATGCAAGGAATTTCCATAAGCAAGCCTGAATTATTGTTTTCTTTTTAAAACCTTGTGTGTTTGATTGGTTCCCCCTTTTGGAACTCAACTTGATAGGAATGTGGGCTGAAGTGCAAGGTTTACATTTCACTCTGAGCTGACTACATTGAGGTACCCAGCTCTAAATTGGGAGGATATGGATATATTTAATTTCACTTTAATTTTATTTAATTTAGTGGCAGAAATAGGAGCCTAAACTTAGGCTGCAAAGTTCGTTTAGGAGTCTAAATATAAATGTTCTTTTGAAAAGTGCTGAGCACCCTGCAGCTCCCACGGGTTCCATTGAGTCTTCACCTCGGGGTAGGATGCTGCTCCCAAACACACCCCATCCTGGGGGGGAGGCTTGTGTGTGTGTGTGTGGATTGTATGTTTGTACACCACTTTGAGCATACAAATGCCTTCAGTGCCTGGGATTTTGAGAGCTGGAAAATGCCTATGTGACCTAGTGGCCTTCTCATATGTATATGGTTTGATCACATGCTTTGCCATACTTGATGGGGATAAATGCTTGGAAGTGTGATCTGAAGGGTGCAGAGGTTACAGCAGGATAGATCTTCCTGTAAAGAGGGGGGAGTAACAAAGCCCATGGTTTGAGAAGTCAAACATCAACACTCCAAACTTTTTTTCATGTGGGCTCTTCTATGGACAAGCTGTTCTTTCTCAAGCTCAAAGCCCATCATGTTTCTTTCACAGGGTGATTTTTACCTGTAACCTGGTTGCTGTGGAGTATATGCTGGGGAGGTACCCCAGCTGGGGCAGTTCTACCCAGAGGTTTCATTATACTTTCTGGTACCCAGCATTTCACCTCATCTTGATCAGATTTTCTTCTCCCCTCTGGTTTGTTTTTTTTTTTTTTTTTAGCAGGCTCTTTGATTCCTCTACCCAGATTTGACTTCAACCCACTTTTTTTGGTTTAATTTCTGGCTGAGAAACACTTGAGGACAGTTTGATTTGGGGCTTACTCTGGGTGCCCAGCCCTGCCTGGGAGCTAAGAGCAGCATCTGCAAGTGATAATTCTTTTATTCCTGTAGCCCAAAGCTTGGCACAAAACTCTCCAATGCTGTAGATGGATTTTGAAAAGCCCTAAGAAAGCATAGGCTTGGCCTGTGAGAGAACACATTTTTGTCTTTTAGAAGATTAAAAATGAAAACTAAATCTCTCAGAAACATGATGTACATGAGAACAACCTGGCCAAAGTCGAATGGGTGACATTGGATGAGAGCTACCCCTGCTTCCATTGAATCTCTAGTTCTTACTCAGAATAGTGGTAGGATCTTTGGCAAGAATAAGTCTTGCTGTCATTCTGGGCAAGGCAATGCATTTCCTCTCCCCAGCCCAGCCCTCATCAAAGAAATGCCTCAACTTTTTTGAGCTAAAGTGTCTCCAAAGCATCTGTCTCTAAAACAGATACCTGGCAGAGGAAATGCCAGCTCAAACAGTTAAAATTGGCTAGACAAGAAGTGACTGAATTCAGTGCCTGTTAATAAGAGAAGGTTTTGGGCAGATGATTGTATGCTTGGCTGCCAGCACCAATAATGCTGATATTTATTTTTGTGTTCTTCTGCAGCACAAGTATTAGGTACAAAGAGCTGCCTCTAAACAGTATCATCCTTGGTGCAACACACCATCAAGGGCTACTTGCTTCTGAGCATATGGCAGGGCTGTGTATCTCAGAGGAGTGTGGGTTGTGGCTGGTAAATGTTGACAGTTGAGAGCAGACAATGGTCACTACCCCAAATGTGTTTTGCAGTCAAGTTGCAGAGGCAGCAGTTACCTGGTTTGAAGGCTCCAACTTCTCTTTCCTTGCCCAGGGAAACAGGAAGAGGTGAGAGCAGATGTCAGGAGCCTTAAATTTGGATTTGATAAGGACTTGGATCAAAATACCCAACAAAAATATTTTAGGGAAAGTTTCAGGGAGGAAGTGAGCTATATGGGGAGCATGGCTTGCCAGGCTTTTTAAAAATAAAACCTTCTCACTCTGTGTTTAGCTCTCCTACAGTTTGAAACACTTGCGGTGATGGATCCTAGCAGCCCTTGTCAGTCTACAGCACATCATCCCCCCTTCGCTTGGCTGGGAACATCTCTCCTGGAAGGGCAAAATAAAGCTGCTCATTTTGCACACATGCTTTTAAAACTAAAGGCAAGGAATGCCTAAATATAAAACAAGGGCACCTTGGACCGAATGCTTGCTGTGCTTGGGCTGTTATGGCCCTTTCCCCTTCTAGTCACACATGTGCTTCTCCTCTGCATTTTCTTAGATGCACCTGGAGCTTGCTGACAATGTTCTTGACCACATATGTGAGCTGCTCAGATCTACCTAGCTCTTAAACCTCACTTGCTCCCATGCTCAGGAGTGTTTTCCTTCAATTAAACACCAAACCACACCAACCTAGTTACAGAAGTAGTAGGAATCTGCTTTGTACGGGTGGAGGTGAGAGGGACCTTCTGGTGGCTTCACAGGCCAGTGAATTACCATAGAATCCTAGAATGGTTTGGGTTGGAAGGCACCTCTGGAGCTCATCTAGTCCAAACCNACTTTCATTATCTTCTATTTTACTTGGAGAACTACACAAGCAAATAGCCTTGTGGTGTCTTGGAGTAGTGTGGCCAGGATGTCTTTTGAAATTGCCATTCATATGGCTCCTAAAAATACATAATGTGGAATAGTGCTCTGCACCATTCTTTTTGTTGGTGCTTTCAGTAAAAGAAAAAGAATAGCCTAAAAATAAACTTGGTAGTAACTGCCTCTAAAGTGAGAAATAGGGTTTTTCTTGTATTTTTTTCACTTGATGTTGCCTGTGTTAGCAAGACAGGATGCTTTTCAACACAGATTATAAAAGAGGAGGAGATTAGGAGACTTCATTGAAGAACCATGAGCTATATTAATTCATGAGGCTTATTGCAGTAATTAAAAACAAAGCATATAACACAACTTAATTGTACCAGAAGTTTGTGCCAATTAATCAGAATCAGTGAAGTTCCTATCATAATCGTGGAATCATTATGGTTGAAAAAGACCTCTGAGATCATGTGTCAGTATATGAAAGCAGGCAAGTTTCCAGTTTCATGGTTGGCTTTTTGGTTACTCTCGATTTCTTATGTAGTGATGAATTGTGGTGTAGCTGGTTCCTGTTTACAATAAAGAGATAACCATCAACACTTGGTGGGCTGCATGGTCTCTCCTCAGGTTGAAAAGTACTATTCTGGCTAGAAATGTCATGTTCAGCCTGTGAAAGCATTATAGAAAGATTGACTTTAGCTAGATTTCATTTTGATAAATCAATTCCACCTCTTCATGTATCAGTATTTTGTACACTGCATCCCAAATCAAGATGTTTACTGAGGTAGGAGCTTTCTCTCCTCTTTATAACACCTAAACATGGAATGATCTCAGCCAACAGTCTTCATAAAACATTTTTAGGCATATGTTTTAGAGGGAACAACTGAGTTGGAATGAGCATATTGCAGAGCATTGCTTGGTACACTAATTATCTCCATCAGTAGAGGTGCAGCATGGCTCAGAGCTGTACCTGCTGTGCTGAACAACTCGCTCATGGTCATGGAGTATATGCTTCCTGTGGGCACCTGCCTTTTCTGTGCAGAGCATCACATTGAGTTATGTCACATTCTGTCACATCAAANGGCCTTCTCCAGCCTTCTTGTAAGTTCCCTTTAGGTACTGAAAGGTCACTAGTAGGACCCCCCGAAGCCTTCTCTTTTCCAGGAATGTTGAGCTTGGGGTAAATGTAGCTTGTTAAATGACAGTAGCAGCACATGAACTTTCGGATGCTGATGGATTTACTTTGTTTTGCTATGAGCAAGGGGACAGTTGCAGCAGGTAAGGTGTCACAAGAGCTGGAGGTCTTCCAGCTGCTGAGCACAGAGATGTCCAGCAAGAGGCTGCATGAGACCCACCATAGAAGTTAACCTCCATGAAACTATGAACTTTGAGAGTTTGCTTTTGTGATTTTTGAGGGGTGCTAAATACTAAACAACACGTGTTCTTCCTAGAGATGTGGTTTGAAATTCATTAAGGCGAGCATTGAACCAAGACCTGAATATAGGGTTCAACAGCCAAGTCCAGGATGAGTAGGGGGAAGAAGTGTTGTTACCTTGCAATCCATGCAAGCTTCTCAGAGCTGTTGGCTATCTAGCATCTGGCTCTTCCTTCTGGGTGCTCTGCTCATCTAGTAGTTTTTGCCTGCGTAACCATCTTGCTAGAGAGGNGTAAAAGAAAAAGAATAGCCTAAAAATAAACTTGGTAGTAACTGCCTCTAAAGTGAGAAATAGGGTTTTTCTTGTATTTTTTTCACTTGATGTTGCCTGTGTTAGCAAGACAGGATGCTTTTTAACACAGATTATAAAAGAGGAGGAGATTAGGAGACTTCATTGAAGAACCATGAGCTATATTAATTCATGAGGCTTATTGCAGTAATTAAAAACAAAGCATATAACACAACTTAATTGTACCAGAAGTTTGTGCCAATTAATCAGAATCAGTGAAGTTCCTATCATAATCGTGGAATCATTATGGTTGAAAAAGACCTCTGAGATCACGTGTCAGTATATGAAAGCAGGCAAGTTTCCAGTTTCATGGTTGGCTTTTTGGTTACTCTCGATTTCTTATGTAGTGATGAATTGTGGTGTAGCTGGTTCCTGTTTACAATAAAGAGATAACCATCAACACTTGGTGGGCTGCATGGTCTCTCCTCAGGTTGAAAAGTACTATTTTGGCTAGAAATGTCATGTTCAGCCTGTGAAAGCATTATAGAAAGGTTGACTTTAGTTAGATTTCATTTTGATAAATCAATTCCACCTCTTCGTGTATCAGTATTTTGTACACTGCATCCGAAATCAAGATGTTTACTGAGGTAGGAGCTTTCTCTCCTCTTTATAACACCTAAACATGGAATGATCTCAGCCAACAGTCTCCATAAAACATTTTTAGGCATATGTTTTAGAGGGAACAACTGAGTTGGAATGAGCATATTGCAGAGCATTTCTTGGTACACTAATTATCTCCATCAGTGGAGGTGCAGCATGGCTCAGAGCTGTACCTGCTGTGCTGAACAACTCGCTCATGGTCATGGAGTATATGCTTCCTGTGGGCACCTGCCTTTTCTGTGCAGAGCATCACATTGAGTTATGTCACATTCTGTCACATCATAGCTGAGATGTGACCCCAACTGTAACTTGACACAGTGCAGTGCCAGCACTGCAGTGGATCAAAACTGGAGGAAACTGAGCAGTTGGGTTTGTCAAGGGCAGTAAAATCCAAGCAGGTGACCCATGAACCTGCAGGTACTCTTTTTTTTCCCCCACTTAACCTTGCTATTTGTGGATGGTTTGGTATATCTTTCTGGGATATAAATACTAGAATTTCTCTGCTTCATGTTTGCTTATGATAGTTGTCATTTGGGAAACAATCTTCCTACTTTTTAATCTAAATTTGAACCATGGTGAGTACACCAATAAAACATGTCACAACAAACAAAGGAAAATCTCCCTGTATTAATAATGAACTCTAAGATTTATCAGACTCTCTCTTCCCTTTATGCAATGTAGTTTTAAAGCAACTGCTACATTTATAGATGTCTGATAAAATTTTAATAGAAGAACCTATTACTTTTGAATCTGGAGTAAAGAGACTCGAACAAATAAGAGGAATCATAGAATGGTTTGGGTTGGAAGGGATCTCTGGAGCTCATCTAGTCCAAGCCCCTGCAGTGGGCAGGGACATCCCCAACTAGATCAGGTTGCCCAGAGCCCTGACAATCCTCCCCTTGAATGCCTCCAGGGATAGGAACTCAACCACCTCCCTGGGCAACCTGTTCCAGTGTCCCACCACCCTCGTGCTGAGGAACTTCTTTCTAATATCCAGTCTAAATCAACTCATCTCCAATTTAAAACCATTGCCCCTTGTCCTTTCACTCCAGGCCTTTGCAAACAGGCCTTCTCCAGCCTTCTTGGAAGTTCCCTTTAGGTACTGGAAAGTCACTAGTAGGTCCCCCCTGAAGCCTTCTCTTTTCCAGGAATGTTGAACTTGGGCTAAATGTAGCTTGTTAAATGACAGTTAGCAGCACATGAACTTTAGGATGCTGATGGATTTACTTTGTTTTGCTATGAGCAAGGGGACAGTTGCAGCAGGTAAGGTGTCACAAGAGCAGGAGATCTTCCAGCTGCTGAGCACAGAGATGTCCAGCAAGAGGCTGCATGAGACCCACCATAGAAGTTAACCTCCATGAAACTATGAACTTTGAGAGTTTGCTTTTGTGATTTTTTGAGGGGTGCTAAATACTAAACAACACGTGTTCTTCCTAGAGATGTGGTTTGAAATTCATTAAGGCGAGCATTGAACCAAGACCTGAATATAGGGTTCAACAGCCAAGTCCAGGATGAGTAGGGGGAAGAAGTGTTGTTACCTTGCAATCCATGCAAGCTTCTCAGAGCTGTTGGCTATCTAGCATCTGGCTCTTCCTTCTGGGTGCTCTGCTCATCTAGTAGTTTTTGCCTGCGTAACCATCTTGCTAGAGAGGACTTCAGTCTGTAGAAATGTTTAAATTCACTTTCACTCCTTAAATTTTATTTTATATACTTAGTGGTACTTTTTTTTCCCTAACACTTTAATCTTTAGCAGAATTTTTTAACACTTCTGACACGTTACTAAATGAAAGTTGGTGACTTATTTTAAATATATATACATACATATATATACATCCTGTAAAATAGGACATTTTCAGTGTTATTTAGAGAAGAATTACTTTTTCCTGTGGAAGAAGAAGCTCCAGTTCAAAACAGTTGTTGCCTTAGTTATTGGTGATTACTGCTAAGTGGAAAAGAGTGTCTATGGGTCTAGGAATTTACATTTAGTTTATAAACTAAAAATTAAACTATACTTTTTGATGCTAACATTTTTCCCTTCGACTAGGAATGTTCTACTTGCTGAGTGTTATTTGCAAAAAAAAATCCAGATATTCTCTGACAGGATGGAGTCTGGTGAAAACATAAAAGTCAAATGAGAGTCTCAGCTGAACCTGTGTTTATAACAGAAGGAAGAGTTTCTTATTGAGCTTGATACTCCATACTGTAACTGAAGTTGCATGATGAAGTAGGGTTCAGCCAGAAGCTGATGACCTCTGTTATGGCACATCCAGTTTGGAGCCAGATGGAATGGAGTAGAATGTATTTAAAAATATTTCAGGAACATATGTAGCTACTAGAATCTGAAGTCCTAAATGCATATAGCCTCTATTTCTCCACCAAAAGATGAAGTCAGTAAATACAGCAGCATCTTCTCTTTCCTGAGCTGAGCTGAATTTAAACTGAGCTTCATTTCCACAATTCAGTGGCCAATATGCAATCTGATCACACCTCTACTTTTGTGAGTTGTAGGCATGGCCTTAAATTAAATTACAAATCCTACATTGGACTGACATAAATCTGATTTTGGCCTGAACTTGAAGTGTTTGAAATACCAAATCACTGCTCCCTGATCCCTAATGAGAAGTAATCAAAGAATTTAACCAGCAGTACAAACACTTACACATCACTACAGATGTAGCCAAATTGACTCAAAGTGATCTTTTTCCTCTGTAGAGAAAAAAAATTGTGTGCAAATATACCTTTCTGACAGTGGCTATTCCAGTAGACTCACTGAAGAGGGGAAAAAACTCTTCTGCTTTAATTCCCCCCAAAAAGAATTCTAATACCTTTGCCCCTTGTAGATATCTGTTTTTCACTGCTATCTTATACACTGTGCCATTTAGACATAAAAAAGATGTGATAAAGAAATTACTCAACCTGTAATTTGGATAGTTACTAACCTGGTGAACATGGCAAGCACCAGACACCCATAAATTAGTGGAAGCACCTTCTTCCTCTCTGTTCCTAAACCATCCTGAGTTTTGTGACTGCCAGGCTTCTTTGTTTGTTTAAATTTTCCACAGTAGTTCAAAATTTCAACACATTAGGGCAATTAGGAGATGATATAGTAATGTATGTGATGGCACATAGACTGAGAAAAGAGGACTAAAAATCAATAGTGTTTGTTTTTATCCTTCTGAGGAGAAGAAGCCATAAAGGTTGCCCTGGTAGGAATATGATAAACTATGTCCTGAATAGTAGCTTTAAGGTGATGTAAAGTGAAGGAGGCTGTCTTCTCTAATGAATTGAAGCTCTTGTCTTCTGACCCTATGGAGAAGATAAATTCTTCCTTCTTTTTTTTTTTTTTTTTTTTTTTTTTGCCTGTGGTAGGAAACTTCTGCCTTTTTTGGGGGGTGGATGGATGAGAAAATAGTTATTAATGCTACTCTAGGCATTTTTTTGTTTAAATTCCTGAGCAAATGGCATATAATGCCAGCTGCTCTGGTAACTGTATAGTGGGATTTAGGATGCTTAAATAAGGTGACCAGACTTTAAGTCCTCCTGACTGCTGGAGAACAGAGTAAGATGTAATTTTACACCTGATATTTAAGATAGTCTGTCTACATCATGTATGTCATCTTTCTGCAATGTACATTTTACTGCCTAGGAAGGCTTAGTCTGTTTCTGGGCTGGAAGCTCATGTTCCTGGGTCAGTAAAATGCTGTGAATTATGCTTTATCTAATACACCTATGTATGGATATCATATGGGGAGGAAAAAAAATGGTGGTGGATGTTATGAGTAACACAGCAGGTGCCTACTGGTATATGCTTTTAAGTTCTCATATTCTAAATTGTGTTGGTCAAGCTACACCAGTAATGAACCTATAGTATGCATTCTGTGTGTAAGATGCATCTAGGTAGGGGAGTTTATAATTTCTGGAATTAAGATGAAATGGTGCTGATTGTTGTTTTATCTGTAGATGTAATGCTGGCCCTCTGCTAGGACATAGTTAATGGATGTTTTAATAGATGAAAGCCTATTAATGCAGTGTGTGAAAGGTGTTAAATATAGAATAGGTGTTTGACTATAGCTTTTTCTGCAGGTGAGCAAAGCCTGGACCATCATTTCTTAGCAAGAAATTTTTTTCCTCTCTTGTGAAGGACCATGCTATGCTACTTCAGTGGTCAGTGTTGATTTGAATTTCACAATATATACGATGAATCAGTTTTGTTTCCCTCTTTGTTTAATGGATGAGGCTGACACACCTTTGTGGTTGTTTCTTGGGTGTTTTTTTGTACAGATTTTCTCCTTGACTATTTGACTGCAAGTTGGTAGAAGAATGACTCCGATTATAGATCCTGTGATTCAGGAGTTAAATATACAGACCACAGGCCAGTGAATCACAGGTTCTCTGCCTGTGTGCTTACACAGTGTGCACGTATCTTTCCTTCAGCCCTTGCAAAATCTGAAGTCATGAGGCTCCAAATGAAAAACTTCAGACAAAAAGTTTCTGTTCCTTCTTTCTAAATGACCTGCACTTTGCCATCCAACTTCCCTTGAAATAAAACTAATGGTCCTGTATTCTGGTGTGGCTTCGTTGCAATGACTGGTTTTTTTGCAGAGGAGCAGCCTATGTGACCTGCAAGATGTCTACAAGTGTTTGTAAGAGATTTGCAGAGCTCTCTATGCTGTATTGGGGAACTAGTAGGAATATGTTCCCTACCAAGGTGTCTGACCTAGGAACCAGGTGTTCAGATTGCTTGAGTGTCAGCTTTGAGGACCTCCAATAAGGAACAAGCTTAGGCTTTTGAAGATAATTTAGGTGTCTAGAAATGCAGGTACGTGTCAGGTAAGACTTCTAGATGTCACAGGTCTTGATTCTATGATACCACTTGAGTTTGTGTCCATCTAGGCTATATCTCTGTAAATCCCAAACTTGAAACTCTAGGTTGTGTATCGTGCTGCCACCTAACATTTGTACAGACCTAAATGCCTTAGATACAAAGTGTATGTTGATTGAACTGTGAGTACTTCTGAGAACTCTAAAGTTGCTTAAGAGCAGCAGACAGCACAGAATAGGGCTTCCTCTGCTTCCCTCCCTCCTAGTCTGCCCATTGTGTCATCCAAGCAGGACTTCTCGGAAACCATGAGTGGGGTGAAGGGGAGCAGAGGTTCAAGTCCTTCCTTACAATTCTCTTTCTTCTGGCTGGTGTAGCGACTCTATGGGGAAAGGCATGCCCATAAACACGTATGTTTGTAAGACCTTACGGAGGTTCAGCCTCTGAAAAAGAAAAACCTAGTTTCTGTACAAAGTGATATTTTATTTAACTATGTTTGTAGGAGCCAATATGGGTTGATTCATCTACCTTTCATCTACATTGAGTGGACAGTTGGACCCTAGGCACCAACTCTTGTCTTTCCACACAAAAGGAGAGTGGTTCCACCACTGCCCTGCGTCCAGGGCATGGTAACCCTTTTGAGGAAGAAATTTTCCCTAGTGGCCAATCTAAACCTCCTCTGCTGCAACTTGAGGTTGTTTCTTCTTGTCCTTTTAGCTTGTTGCTTGGGAGAAGAGACCAACCCCCACCTCATTCCAACCTCGTTTTGGGATGTTGTAGAGAGTGAGGAGGTCTTCCCCGAGTCTCCTTTTCTCCAGTAGAAGCATAAGCTCACCTATAGGTGAAATTGGTAGCTCTGGACAAGTCTTTGGCAGAAGCAATCCCGCAACATCACTAAATGCTTTTAGTTGTGCTCATTGTTCATGAGGGGAATGAAGAGCACTTTGAGAGAAACCGAAGAGTATAAAGTTATGTAAGGAACTTTCTGTTGTGATAATCTGCTCTGGGGATAGAGGGGAGATTTTTCTCTTTAATGTTCAGAGTAGTTTAACAAAGAAACTCAATTTAGGAGAGTTAGAGGAGAGGAGAAGAAATGAAAATGAGGAAGTTCTTTGTACAATACCAGGAAAAAAAAAAGAGCATATTAACGATAATTGAAATTCACCTCCATGAGGGCAATGAATCATCAGAAACAGCTTGGTGGAAAACAAGGTTGTGCAACCTTGACCAGTGTGTGTCACTGACTGGTGGAATTTTTAGAGCAGCAGCAGTTTGGGCTCATCGCTGTGGTTGGCGATTGCACACACCTGTTGGACTCAGAGGTTTTGCAACCAAATTAACAAAAATATAAAGAAGAGAAAAAAAGGGGAAGCTGAACTCAGTGCTTCTCCTGAGCAGTGCAAAAAAGGAGAAAACCACAGCTGTTCTAGCTGTTAACAGCTATCAGCAGTGTACCTCCCTGTTACATAATTGAGGATAACGTTTTTCGAAGCATATGGGCTGAAGGTATTGTCAACTCATTAAAACTTCAGGTGGGAAACATTCTAGCACACTCCTATGTTTGGTTTCTTTAACAAATGTTTACAATTAGAGCTCCCATAAACAGTTTATTAAATAATAAATGAAGGAAAAGCTTGATGAGCAAGTAGAGAGTGAGGAACTCATTCGCAGCAGCACACAAGTTGGATTGTGAAAGATTGCTGCCCATGGCTTGGATATTGAGATTCAAGATGCAGTTATATTGGTTGGTGTGTAATCTAAGAGAAATACAGTTTTCAGAAAGCTCTGAGATGTATTTTGCTGGAGTTACTACCCACTGTTTGCAAACTGCCAGCATCTGACTAAGAAAAAATGTAGAAAATTAGATGGTTATGAAGTGAGTCTGGAGAGCTTCTAGAGTTCCACTGATCTGATTGTTAAGATGGAGGAGGACAGAGGTTCTTCTGCTGTAACTACTCTAATAGCACAGAGGTGAGTTTGGCCAATTCCTGAAGACCTCTTTGTCAAGAAAAAATAACATTGTAATGCTTAGAGACTTATGAACAAAAGGGCACGGTTTAACGGCATGATAGTGATAGATGGTTGGACTTGACTCACTCAGCCTTAATGATTCTGTGTGATAGGTGGTTAAGGTCTGAAAACAGCTACTGGTTTCAGTGATGCAGCCCCCTAGTAAGGTGGTTTCTGATGTTATGCAGCTTTCTTACTGATTCAGGAGACTTGATTGATAATGGACTGTGGACTTCTGGCTGCAGGTCAGCAGCTCAACACCAAGTCAGACTGGCAAACAAATCTTGGTAGTGTGCAGAAGTCTAAAGATTGGGAAATACTAGGTCTGTGAGTTTTCTACTGAACTTGTCACTGAAGCTACCAGCTGAACCAAAAGAAGAACATAATGCTGGTTTTGCAGAAGCAATAAAGTTTGTCAGGTGGCAGCAACTTCTGGTACCATTTTTGCTGTCCCAGTGAACAATTATGAGTGATTCAGTGTTTACAAAGAAGTGGATAACGCATCCTCTAGTTCTCAAGAAGTTTAGCTCTCCAGAAAACGCTGAAGATGACATGTTCCATTCTGCTTTCTGTTCTCTAGCTCACAGATGTTTTCCTAGAGTGGTCCTACAGGGCTTTGGGACCAAGTGGACCAGAGAAGAAATATGCATAATCTGAGAGCACCCTGCAATGGCTAAGAGCAAATCCAAGTCTATCTGTTACCCTCTGATCTCCTTGTGACACCATTCAGCATATTCACAGTAGAGTGATTTGAAATCAATTGTCTTTGTTTGCTTTCCGTGGCGTAGGAAATTTTAGTTTGTTTAATCTGTAGTTCATTTGCTTGGCATCAAAGGGACTAGAGGGCTATTGGCTGGCACAACGCACACGATATGAGAAACATGTTCTTGATGATTTATTATTAAGGACTAAGTTTTTCTTTTATGACTAAAACTTGGCTTTAGACTTAGCTTTTTGCTGGCTGGCTGGCACATTCCCACAGCACGAGATGTGGGCTATCCTGGAAAGACAAAAAAAAAAAATGGTTAGTTGGGCCTCTTAAATAAAACACACGCTTGTTAATGAACATCATGATGATTTTGTAACATAGCTATAGCTCCAAAAAATGCTATTTAAGCAGCAGGCTTAAGGAAAAAAAGGTCTAGGATCTGACATCCTCTCATAACTGATCCAAGTTGTGCTGAGACCAGAATTTCATCCTCCTTGTTCTGACAAAACTCAGAGCAGGACTTGACCCTTAGGTGCTGCCTACTTCCTTTCACAGGTGACCCAAACAGAGCAAGATATTGCCTGTTATATGTGGACTATGTAAAAACTTAGCTATATTTATCCAGTAGCACAAGGAAACTGGAGACCTACTTCCCATCTGTCTGTGTTTTTGCCAAATCCTGAACATGATTAAAAATATTTTATTTAATGCAATCAGAAGCTCCTTAGGAATAGGAATGTGTTTGAAGGCTCTTCACAGTGGAGAGAAGCTATCTATTTTTTCCTTTCCTTTTTCTTTCTACTTTGTCTACAGTTAAGATTGAAAACTTGTGTATTGAATGTCGTTACTATTCGAACTGTTTGGAAAGCATTGGGTTCTTGAGAATAAAATGGGAAGTTGTTGGCTGGGCTAGGGACTTAGGAATTGCTTAATTTAAGGAAATACCCATTTCACTCTAAATGCAACAAATAGTTGAAATAGATTCAAGCTATTCATCAGAGAGATTTTTTTTCTCTGCACGAATTTCAGATCTATAACTTCAGTGCAATTAGAGGTTAACCTGATCCTCTTGTTTTAATACCAATCCAAAACAGCATAGCACAGCTCCTTTGTAAAGCCCAGAGGAAAAAAAAAACCAACCCAATCCTAATAATATTCCGATTGCTTTGGTAAATCTCTGGTATTCATAACAATTGAGTCTATCAAGTTCAGATGTGGCATTAATTATAGTGCAGCATTCTGGATCAAGAACAGCTGAAAAGGAAGGATTTACTGGGGTAATAGATAATCTATGGAATATTTGGGAAAATCTGGCCATGTGTGCATGGATTCTTGCAAGTCACCAGGATGTTGGGCTGATAAAAGTAGCATATTGTTGTGCAAAATTGCTGGGAGACACTCACTGTGATGTTGTTCTGATCACTGGTAATGTCCTTGACACCAATCTTCCCAAAGTTGTCTTATTGCCAAAATCCTAGCAGGTGTAGGGATTGTTTCAATTTTATTTCATAGAATTATGGAATGGTTTGGGTTGCAAGGGACCTTTCAAGGGCATCTAGTCTAAACCCCTGGCAGTCAACGGGGAGGGACATCTGCAACTAGATCAAGTTGCTCAGAACCTCAAACAACCTGGCCTGGAATTGTTCCAGGGACTGGGTATCTACTACTTCTTTAGGTAACCTGGGCCAGTGTTCCATCACACTCGGCATAAAAATATTATTCCTTCTATCTAGTCTTTATTCACTGTCCTTTATTTTTAAAACTATCACTCCTTGTCCTGTTGCAACAGGTAGTGCTAAAAACTCTGTCCTTATGTTACTAATCGGCCCCTTTAAGTACTGAAAGGCTACAATAAGGTCTCCCTGGAGCCTTCCTCAGGCTGAACAACACCAACTCTCTCAGCTTTTCCTCACAGCAGAGAGGTTCTAGTCCTCAGTTTTTGTGGCCTTCTTTGGACCAGTTTCAATAGGTCCATGTCTGTTCTGTGCTGAGGACTCTGAGCTGGACCCAGAGCTGCAGATGAGGTCTCCCCAGAGAAGAGGGACAGAATCCCCTCCTTGGACCTTCTGGCCATGCTGCTGGGGATGCAGCCCAGGAACACAGTTGGTTTCTGGGCTGTGAGCACACATTGTCACCTCATGTCCAGCTTTTCAGCCACCAGTAGATCCGAGTCCTTCTCTGCAGGGTCAACTTGCTTCATTTATCCACAAGATATGAAGGATGAGCAGGGAGCTTTTTTGTTACAACCTGATGTACAGTGTTTTAATCAAGGTTATGCAGTTACATTCACATCAGCATAGGTAACACTATGATGAAAATTTACTCTAGAAGGTAGTGATAAAAATGAACGTTGATAACATCTGAACAATGAGCACTGGATCTCCAGCTAATCAAGTTATTTCAGACTAGTTAAGCAAGCTACTGATTCTAATATTTTCTTACATTTGTTTGTTTATTTCATTCTACAATGCTTTCACGACATTGGAGAGTTTTGGAAGGGTTGGATAACTGATCTGTTTTGCAAAGAACATGTCTGTTCACTAAATTAGAAAATTATAAGTGTATAACTTTTAGTCTCCCAAAACATTAAGGAAAGGAATAGTTTTGACTTGTTATGAAGATGGTGAACTACTGAAATATTCTACATACTTACATAGAGCTCAAAATAACTTTACATCTCATTCTTTTATGAGTGAAGTAGTCCTCCCTTCATTAAGAGTGCTTTCACCAGACAGGAGAGAGGCAAGAGAGGAAAAAATTTGCTAGGCAAGTTAATTATCCCAAGTTTTTCATGAAACTTCTCATCTTGTGGTGTGGGTGTTTTCTTTAATAACCTCCCAAATACCTGTAAGGTCTGAGAGTGGTAGAATACTCCCTGTAGGGTTAGAGAAATCTATTCCAGTCTCACCTTTGGAAGGGAAAGGTCAGTGTGAAAACATTGACTTTTCATGCATGCCGTAACTGAGACGCTTTTTTGCCTCGTTGTTGTTTCTTGCATCCACCTACATCTCCCAGATTGCCATGGTGGTTGAGCACTCCTGCTGAAGGTGGAAAGTGGTCAGAGATGTTTGTATGACAAGACTTATTGGGGGAGAGAGATTGGTGCTTTCAAAGGTGCATGTAGCTCTGAGTGCTTGAGGGATGTATGATTGTAATAGCTTCAAAATTGGCATTGCTGTAGATGGTTGTTTTTTTTTCCCCAGCAGAAGCCAAGGACAGAGGGGAATTAATGTTTTTGAAAATTATTGTAAATATCTAAGGTCAGATGTTTACAGAAAGGAAATCTTAGCCCTTAATTTTCAGGTATGTTTCCCAGATTAAAAGGAAAACAACTGCATTAAATTTTATTTTTGAATGAGATTAGTGATTCTGTGAGGTTGGAAGAGACCTCTAAGATCAAGTCCAACTGTCAACCTATCACTCCCATGCCACCAGACCATATCCCTAAGTACCACATCTATATACTTTTTGGAACACCTCCAGGGATGATGACTCCACCTCCCTGGGCAGTCTGGGCCAAAGCCAAACAACTCTTTCTGTGAAGAAATTTTTCCTAATATCCAAACTAAACCTTCCCCTGGTGCAACTTGAGGTCATTTCCTCTTGTCCTCTCCCTGGTAACCTGGGAGAAGAGACCAACCCCTATCTTGTTCCAACCTTCTTTCAGGTAGCTGTAGAGAGCAATAAGATCTCCCCTGAGCCTCCTTTTCTGCAGACTAAACAATGTTAGCTCTCTCAGCTGCTCCCTCAGACTTATTCTCCAAACCCTTTGGAATACTTGATTGAAAGAGAACTACTTTAATTGTGGAGAAAACTGGCAAATCCTTAAAAACCAGGGTAGTGGGGAGAGTTGCTGCCCATTATCCAGGCACATCCTCACGCTGTTCTTTTAATAGGTGTATTTGTGAAACCAGAAGAAGGCTTGTGTGATGGCTCGTGATGATACATGATACCCTGTTTCACAGCAAACTGTGACTCTTAAAGGCTTGAAAACAAACCAAAACAAAAAATATCTTTCAAAGTTATCCTGAGATTCTCACGAATCCTCCTTTTTTCCTGACCCCAAAAAATGTGGGTGCCGTTGCCTCAGTGCTGAACACTGCTGCAACTGTGTAGTCTGTTTCTCTCAGAGAAGACAGAAACCATCTGCTCTGAAACACAGCCCCCTTTGAAAAGGCATATCCCATTATGTTAGCTCTGAAATAGTATGAGCAGCTCTGCCTCTGAAGAGGAGATGGTATCTTAATGTGCACAGAACTTTTTATAATTTTCTTTTTTTCTCCTAAGGGGATGGGGGAAAAAGGCCAAGAATACTTACTTATTTTTCTTTCTGGTCCTGAATTTGCCTTGTAAAAGAAATTACTCCCAAAGAGACCATGCAATGTGCCATCCTTGCATGATGAATTATTCTCTTGCCTTGCAAGGAGGGGTGTTGTGTTCCCTGGGGTCCATGTTCCTGTGTAACCAGTGGATAACTCATCCCTTCCTGACCTCTAATTTGGCCCCTTTGACTTTTTTGCCTGTGCTGAGCAGCTCAGGCACAGGAGGGGGCAGTAGGCTGGGTGCCTTCTGGCCACCTGCACACTCTTCCTCTTTCTCTTCCTCCTTCCTTTCCCCCAATTCACAAAGTCCTCATTGCTTGTGCCTGTTTGCTCCTCTTATCAGAAAAGTTACACTGCTGTAAGAGACCTGGCCCAGGCATCTTCTGCAGCTCTGTTCTTTGAGAAAAGGTCCAACAGACAACTAAATGATTTGGTTTGTATTCAGTACTTGCAACTCCTTCAAGTTGCAAGGAGGATGAAGCATGAGGACTGGTGGAGGGGATGGTTCATGGACCTGATGTGATGCTGCAGTAAGCCTGGTGGTTCTCTGGCTGGGAAACTTTCATTGCTGTCAAGAGTTAAATTCACTTTACCTTCACTTCTCCCTCTTCTGAATGGTCTTCTGGAGTTTTTAAACCAGTTATGCTGGTTTAAAATTAAATAAATAGTGTTGATGTGCTATATCACTCCCCTTTAGTGAGACAATGAACTGAATGACTGTGCAAGAGGTGCTAAATGCAAATTTAGTGATATAATTAGGACTTCACTATTGTTTCCACTTGAAAAAAGCCTGGGTTTTCTTCAATCTTAGTTGCCTTTTCAGTCTAAAGGTGCAGGCTTTTGCTTAGTTTCTGTAATAGTTCTTCTGATGACAGCAGCTGTCTGAATTTGGTTTGATGAATCAGTTGCTGTACTGTTCCTGAAGCTGATGGTCTAGATGTGCAGTTTTTAAAATCAACAAACAAACAAAACCTACCAAACAAACAAAAAAACCCCTAAACCAAGAACAACTCCTCAAACTCCTCATTTTTGGCTCCTTTATCTGATTATAACAAGCAGCCCAAGACCTGCACTTGTGTTCCTTCCCTTGGAGGATGTGCAGAACATGCAGTAAGTAACACATAATAGGTGATCATTCTGTTGAAGTCAACACAAGAATATGCTAGGAATGTTGCTGATGCTTTCAGAATGCACCTAATTAATTTAGAAATTAGTTCTGTGGCTATTATTTGCTAAACTAATCCCAAAAGCAATCACTGTTTTCTTTTTGAAAGGAGATAAAACCAAAGCAGAGCTGTTCTGTTTAGGTGGGAGAGCTGCCTGATATTTTTTTTTTTTCAGGGCAGGTAAGGGAGATTAATACCAGACCACTCATAAGAAGGTTTCAGATCTTACTGTCAGAGGGTAATAATTAATGATCAAATGTTAATGGAGATGCTGGGCTGTTGATGCCATTAATTCAGCTCAGTGGAGCCAGTCCTGCCCAGGACCTGCCACAGCTGTCACTGCATTCACTTAATTATTCCAGTGCCTTCAGGCTCTTTTTTCCCTTTTCCCTGTGAACTGCAGGACAGTATGTTTTCAGTGAAGCAGAATCCTGAAAAACTCCCTGCTTCCTGGGCGCTGTCTGACTGGCTCTGTGCATGGACCCACAGGCAACAGAGATGCCCACAAAGTTCAACAAATAACTTCCATTCTCTGCTCCACAAAGTTCTGTCTTCTGCAGAAAGAAGTGGGACAGTTAAAAATAGCTGTGAAGGAGAGTAGGATGGGAATGGTGTGGATTCAGGAAAGGAGGAGGGCTGCAGAGCTGGGGGTGCCTGAACATCCTCACTCCAGTACATCATCAGATTGGGGGGATCCTCTCTTGTATTTAGGAGGACAAAGTGCTGCTCCATATTGGTAATTAGATATTTCTGTAGTTTTGATGTTCCTGAGGACAGTCACAGAGTCATAGAATTGTTTTTGTTGAGAAAAAATCAAGTCCAACTGTTAACACTGCCAGATCACCACTAAACCATGTCCCTCAGCGACACATCTTTTAAATCCCTCCAGGGATACTGACTCCACCAGTGTCCTGGGCAGCCTGTGCCAAGGCTTGACAACCCTTTCAGAGAAGAAATTTTACATAATATCCAACCTAAACATCCCCCTGGCACAATTTGAGGCCATTTCCTCTTCTTGTGTTTCTTGGTAGTTTGAAGAAAAGAAAAACTCCCACCTTGTTACAACCTCTTTTCAGGTAGTTGTAGAGAGCAAGGTCTCCCCTAAGCCTCCACTTCTCTGGGCTAAACAACCCCAGTTCCTTCAGCTACTCTTCATGAGATTTGTGCTGGAGACCCTTCACCAGCTTTATTGCCCTTCTTGGACATGCTTCAGCACCTCAGTGACATTCTTACAGTGAAGGGCTCAAAACTGACCCCAGTGCTTGAGGTGCAGCCTCACCAAGTGCTGAGTACGGGGAGACAATCACTTCCCTGGTCATGCAGGATGTGATGCAGCATTAACTAGGTCTTGGCTGGACATGAACATTAAATAAGGTAAGAATAACTAAAACTGGAGAAGCCTCAAAATTTGGAGGTTAGTGTAATCCTTTAGAGCAACAGTCAGGGGGAGAGAATCTCAGGATGAAGGCTTGATTTGTTTTAGAGGACAATTATCAGACTTCAGGATGGAGAAACTGGAGTTTTCAGTGTTGAATTCTGTACAGTCCTGCTGAGATGAGAAAAATCTTCATCAAATCTTTCAAGCAATGTTATAAACTCTTTTTAATGCCTTGGCTCTTTTTGGTGCAAAGACCCCAGTATTTCTCCCAGTTCTTCTTACTGGACACAGTAATTATTTTAATTGCTCTGTCTTTACCACACCACAAAAAAGAAACCAAAACTTAAAAAAAGAAAAAAAAGGGAGGATGGGGGGTGGAGGTAAGAAAAGTTGGTGTCTGTGGGGTTTTCTTGTTTAATTTTCAGTTCTGAAGAGTGTTACATTTTAAAGCCAGTCCAGTGTGTCTTAAGCTGTGAGGCTGGAATGCTTCTTGACTCGCTTCCAAACTGAAGTGCTTAAAAAAAAATGTGAAGCACTACAACAATTTTAAATCACTCTATACACTGCACATGGTGATTTAAAATAATTGAAGCTCTTCAAATTTTTATATGCCCTTGAATTTGGAAGTGATCAAGGTTCTGAGCATGTGCAGTACAAAATGATTTAAAATTACTAGAGCTCTTCAAATTTATCATAAGTGTTTCAGCTTGAAAGTGATAGGGAATCTGGACTTCAGCAGTGTGAAGTGATTTAAAATTATCAGAGCACTACAGATGTTTTATAGGTGCTTTAATTTGGAACTGATTTCAGTTCTGGACTATAGCAATGTATAGCATATTACTTTTTTAAAGGGGTTTTGGTCAAGTCAAACATCTTTAATAAATTTCAAATGCATTCTGTTGCAAGTGGCTCCCTTTTAATAGAATATTTTATGCCTGGTAATGATAGCAGAAACGATTGCAGTTTGGTTGCAATTTGCTTCTGTGACTCTTTAAAGGATCAAACCTTCATGTGCTGATGCTTATGGCTTCACCTTTCCAACATAACTGCTGTGAGCCTTGTGCAAGCCTTGGGCTGGTCTTTGTTTCACTGGGACAATTCTAGTTTGCATCTTTGTGATCTCCTATTTTAGGTCACTTTAAGGAAACAAGGATGAAATATTCTTGTATAAAAAAAACTTGCTGAAATACAAAAATAGACTATTTTCTTAAGAGTTACTATTGTATTCAATGAGATCAGAGAGTAGGGACTACACTATTTCCTTATTCTCTTAAAGCCAAACACCTAAAATACTTCAAATTGTATTTGAAGCTCTAAGTGTAAGGTTTGATTAAATACTTGGGAGAATATACTGAAACATCTCCTAATGTTTAGTCCTAGTTTTTGTGTAGTATTTACCATATTTACTCTGGAGCTGAGTCTTTGGTGCTGGGATGAGGATAGGCTTTCAGATTATATCCATATTTCACCTCTAAATCTTGCAGGATGTCTTGAGGGTGAAGCGTCCTATGATATTTTCATAGACTTGGTTAAGTTTTTGTGTGAGTTTAAAAGCCAAAATCTTGGGTATGGGTAACTGGATTTCAGGCTAAAAGTTCATGCTTGCATGAGTAACTTCATGTTAATTACCTTTTTGGGGGTTAGTGGTTGGCAGCACTTTTGAAGATGGTTTTTGTTGTGAGTGTCATGAGTATGGCCCAGACTCTGAAGGACAGATCTCCTATTTTTCTGTAGATCACTAGATATGGAATTCTAGCTGACATGGTGACCCAAGGGCCTTGGCTGCTAGCTGTTTGTGTCCACCCTTGGTGAAAACTAGTTGCATCAAGGCAGGACCGTAGTGGTTTTGGTAAATGAAGGCATGGACTTGATCTGATGTTTGTCCTGGTGCAAACAGCCCTGCTGACCTTTGACAATGCAAGGATGCCAGGGATAGGAGTCTGCAGAGGTTCAATAATGCCTAGATCTTCCATAGCTCTTGGCTCTGGACTTAAGACAATGTGTTGCATGGTGAGTTACTATGCAGAAGTCTTGTTTCGTTGAAGATCCAATAGATCTAGAAACTAGAGTGTGCTGGATCTAAGCCAGGATGGTGGGTGCTTCTCCAATGGTTCTTGTCCTCCCTTTCCTGTCCCCTAAATATTCCCTGATTTTTATTTAAGGCTATCGTCAAAGAATTAAAATCACAGTGTTTTCTCATTGACTTTCCATTCTTGGCAAATATTTCTGTTTTGATTAAACAGGAAGAAAAAGTAGATTAAATGAAAATTAACTTAGAGAAAAGAACCATCTCCATTTGAACTAGAAATCTCTAACACAGAGTTGTTTGACCTGTGCTCTACTTCTCCAACTCTCTAAGTCACTGTGAGAGTAGAAATTTAACAGGATTAGGAATAAAAGATTCTAATAATAGCAAGTATTTTACATTTAGGATTATGATGGAAGATACCATCATTAACCTTAGCCCTAGGACTTGTTCTAACACCATTAACATCCCGACCTAGAGCTTAATACCATTCTCTTTGCCTTGGTTGGTGAAATACTTGGCTTTGTCTTAAATTTTTCTTTCTTATTAAAAAAACAGGCCTAACAGTTTGTGTTTGTTTAACGTTTTAAGGTCTTTTGATGTTTCTCTTTTGGGATAAGAAGCTTAGGATGAGAAAGGGGGAACAGTAGTCCTCATTTTCAGGTTTAGGCAAGGGATATTGAAATGCAGGAAGTTTAGCTAGGTGTCCTATTTCTGCTGCAAATCAATGGTGTGGAGTGTTTGACTGTTCTTTGTACTTTGAAAATCTCTTGCTTAGATGTATGAAGTCAAGAGCATAAATCCCATATATGGGCTGAGAAGTAAACTGCTTTGCATTAAAAGTCCAGTGTACTTGAAGTCTCCAAAATCACAGAACATTCATGGCTGGAAGTGACCTCTCAGATCACAGAGTCTAACCAAAATGTTCTGATTTGGGTTTGACTAACTGTGGGGTTTGGAGCCAAGCCAATGTTTTGGGTGGGGAGTGCTTCCATTTCAGTTGTAGTTTAACGGTTGGGACAAAATCTGAACCCAGTCATACAGAGTGAGTTCATCTGCTCTAGTGCTAGAGCCTCTCAATCTGCATTTAACAGGATAAGAAAGTTGGGATGTGTGGGTGTATGAAGGGAAGTAGATGAAGCCATAGTGTGGCTATGCAGTGTATTCATCTGCTGTATTCTGCAGCATCTCTCAGGTATCATTTCTGGTAAAAATAAATTTTAACATTGGTAGTGTTGTATGGCATTAGGGAGGTAAAGGAAATCATTTAAGTGAAGGCTGTGAATTTCATGTTCTATCACTATTTCAGCATTTCAAAACAACTTTAAGAAAAGTTATTTTTTGATGCTCACTGATCAAGAAAATATAACAATCCTGGACTTGATCTCAGAGGCCTTTTCCAAATGTAATGATTCTAGGATTCCGTGAATTCACAGAAAATTAAAGTACTTATGAAGTTTAATGTGACAAGAATCTCAAATGTGTCTTAGAAAGAAATTAGGAAATAGTTTATTTAAATAAACTCAACATATTGGCCCAGAGCAGGTGTGCAGTCTCTTGAAACTCTTAAATATAGCTAAGAATGACAAATCCAAGTCATGAAACACTGACTACTGGATTAACTACATATTGGCTGTTACGAACCTGGGTTAGAGAGAATATCTGTGGGCTGCTAGAGATAAGAAGCAGTAAATTTGAAGCCCCTGAAGTGCAAGAGGAACCAGTTGATCACTCTGTAGTAATACTGATGCGATGAGGCTTCTCAGGAACAGAAGCTTCTGCCCACACAAGCACAGAAAGCCATGTTTCTGGAATTCCCCAATGAGAGCACTAGGCTTTTCCCTGTTCTTTTTTTCTTTATTTAAGATAAGTAAAATTTATTGTCTTACAAGTGTCTGGCACAAATACGTAAGTGAAGAGGAGATAGAGGGTAAGCCACTCATGCCTTATATCATTCTCCTGTGCCTCATGGACTTCACATCTCTGGCTCTTCTGCGTGCGTGTGCACAGCAAAAAGTCTAGGACCAAGCTACGGAAGGAACATTTTGTCTCTTGGATTTTTGTGCTTTTTGTTGATTTGTCACATAAATGTTATATAAATGTAGCTTTTTCTGTGTTAATATTACATAGTGGTGAGGTGCCTGCAGTCCCCTCAGTGTTCAAAAGAGCTCTTTAAAAATTAACTCCAAAGCAGGTTCCACCATTTTATGGCATTACCTGGTTCAACGTGAGCACATGAATTATTAACTGTCTGTCTTGCTAAGTACCAGATCAGTGGCTTTTGCTGTAGATGGGGGAGGAAAAAAGGCAGGCAGTGTAGAAGTCCTCTGCAAAACAGTTGTAAAATGAAAAATAAACATAATAAACCCCACTCCAAACTCAAGCTTCAATGTCAAGTGTGACCCTTGCATGGTGGCTTGTGAAGACAGAACTTCCCTCAAATTGGTTGAGGCAATGTGCTCACCAAATAAAAGTCCCAGATCTCCTGCTTGTTTTCAACTTTATTTGGACAATGAGAAATTTGAGCTGAATAATTGATGTCTAACAAATGCTAGGAAGCTCTGTGAACTAATTTTCGGACCTATCTGTGGAAATGATTTGATTCCAGCATGGTCCATTGACATGGTTTTGAACTGCCTTTGTGAACAGCTAGGGTGCTTAGTGCTCATCACACTTCTCCCTCCAACAGAGGTGAAGGGCTCAGTTTTCTCACAAATGGTAGCAGTGCCTGGAAAACAGAGATCCATCTATTATATAAAGAAATCTTTCTCCTCTAAGGTCTTACAGCATGAAGGAATCGACTACTTTTTGTTGTCACTTGCTTTGAAATAACAGAAATCAACCCCAAAGTCAAGAAGTAAAAGGATACTAAAATCTATTGATAACCAGATTCCAACTGTAGCCATAATGTGAACAGATGCAGGGGTATCACAAAACTACTTCAGTACAGAAGATGGAGGATTCATTCCAGTGGTTTATGATCACCAAAATTCTTGGTATGTGCTGGAAAACACTGGACACTTCTACTTTTCTTATATCTCAAGGTTGAGGCACCAAGGGGACGATGTTCTGCTTTCTGCAAATGAAATGCCAGCATCATTTTGGGAAGCTAAGTATACTTTAAGGTTTTGAAAAGCCCCATCTTACACAATGGTCCTGGCTCATTAGACCTGAGCAAACATTTATCTCAAGAGCTGTTGAGGTAGTGAAGTTCAGAGGTAAAGAGTTCCTGAAGAGTTACTCCCTGACTCTCTTTTCCCTTTACTTTCTGTTCACCAAACACTTGCCCTGGTTAGTGCCTGCTGTGCACATGAATGCCTAGTAAATTGATGTTCTCAATATTATTTGCCTCAGTTTATCTGCTGTGCTCTCTTCCATGAGCCCCCTCCAAAATGGGGGGGGAAGAAAAAAGCCCAAATTACAGTTTAGGTACTTACTCTTCAAACAGTGTTTTGTTGGAGATATGGTCATTTAAGAGTTTAGTCTGTTATATTCAGAAGAGTTGTCTCATATGACACTGTGCAAAGTTTTTTATTCACTTCCAAAGCTGAGATGCAGCTCACAAGCTGCAATATTTGCTCATCAGCTACCTGGGAGATGGAATGTAGCTGGTCTTTGTGGAAGGCAGGGAAAAAACTGAAGTCAAAGCATTCATTCAATATATATATATATATAGTATTCACTGTGACACTTTATTTCTCAAGCTCTCTCCTCCATTTGACCCATAATCTTCTTGTGGAGAAGGTTCACTTTTCCTTCTCCCAATTATCTTTGACCTATAGCTTATGAATGGGGCTTCTGATTGTCCAGCTGATTTCAAACCTCTGAGAGTGTGGAGTCCTACGTCATTCCCAGTGATTTGGAACAAACAAGGCCATTCTCTATCCCCACATGAAGTTCTGCATTTAAATCCCACCATATGAAATCTATATCTCAGTGAGGTCTTCAAGCTGCAGCAGCACACAACTGCAAACTCCCATAGAGGACTGAAGCATCCCACAAATGGTGGCAATTTTCCCACAAAGTCCTGCAAATTGCAGCAAAATTCATGGGAAAAGAGACAGGAAATTATTTTTTTCCTGCTTGGGGAGAGGGCTGATCTACAGGTTCTCACAAAGGTTGGAGGGAAAATGACATTTTTAACATTGCACTATGGAATATGTCTCTCTTCCTATTTCACACTTAAGGGAAAGCACTAAAAATTGAGTATGTGTTATAAAAGTTGCTTATATGCAATACAGCAAATGCTCCAGGTTGATATGTTAGTACAATATAATATAGGGATGTTGGGTAAGGTGACTCCTGCTGAACTTATGCTCCTGTTTTACCTGCAAATCATTGACTCCTTAAAGTAGCAGTGCTGGAACCTCTGCCATCTCAAATATTAGTGGAAAGCCACATATTCTTTCATGCTTCAGTTAGAAAGGGAGTATATAAATTATTGAATTGGGAGAAAGTATTGCATTAATATATTTACACTTCTAATGCATTTAGAGAAACATGCTCCTCCCTGGTGAGAAGAATAAAACATTGGTGTAAAGTTGAACCAGAGACATGACTGTGGATTGACTGCAAGGAGTTGTATGTGGAGAAGTGGCCCTTTTTCATCCTCTTGAAGAAGGTGGCTGCTGGCTTTTTTCAGAGCAAGATAGAACTGCCTGCTCTACCCTTGCTGGAGCTCTGCCAGAGCCTCCTTTTCCCTCAAGGAACATGTGGTGCTTATACATCCTTCTATTTTGCCTTGCTGCTCCCTTCATCTCAAGGGCAACTGCACTCTACAGATCGCTTGTACCATCCCAAACTGAGTTTGGGATAATTGCCCTATTGAAGCAATGTGTCTTAATCTGATTGCCAATGTCAGCTGAAAGGAATGTTGCTTCCCTAAAAGCCTTCTAATTTCAGTGTACTGAAGCTTTTTTGCACTAGTCTTGTTAACTTGCACACAGGCTCGTGATCTGCTGTAGGCTTATGTTTCACAGGTACAGCTAGAAGTCTGAAATATTTAAAACCATATGCCTGTTTGCCTCAGAGAAGGCCCCCCCCCCCTTTTTTTTCCATTTCCTTTAATCCTTGCTGGATTTACACTTTCAGGCAATGAAATCTCAGCTGCTGTAAAAGCACTGAAATTAGAGTCCAGATTAACCATAGAATTTCAGAATAGTGTCGAGGCTGAAAGTGGTTTTGAATGAGGTGTGGGTGTTTATTAGGAATGCTCTGCTGCACAAAACCTACTCCTGAGCCAGACAGAGACTGAGTTAATGAAGGAGTGAGCCAAAAGGATCAGGGAATGCTGTAGGCCCCTGTGCATCCAGTGCCCTGTGGTCACAGCTGAGCTGCTGCAACAGAAATGTGAATAGCAAGTGACCATTCTGGATAGGCAAGAGGTTGGTGTGTCCTTACTTTTCTGTGGAGCCAGTGGAGTTACCTAGGAAGGTGATGCTCACTGATGAAACAGATGTACCAATTTCTTTTTACCAAACTTGTGTTCCAGGAGCAGCTCAACATATCTGTTAAAGGTATATATACCTTTAATTCTGGGAACTTATGAGCTGCAGGGGAGTGGGAAAGCCTATCTGAAAGACCAGAGGAACTGCTACATCTGTTTCATCATGAAATGTTTCTTAGATCTAGGTGAGCAGTTTAGATCAAAGCTGGGAAAGGGGAGATTAAGGGAAGGGGCTAACAAAGACCAGCCCAATTTTATAGCACTTAACTCTGCAGGGCTCTCTCTTGGTTAGGACACGTTTGTTATGATCCAGTGCTGTGGGAGCAGAGCCCACCACAATGCTCTATGCTTTTGTTACCATGGATTTGCAGAACCACTCTGGTAGGATTTAGAGAAGGCTGTTTGCCTCCTTTTAGGGTTTCTTCTATGTTTCTTAGTCTATTCTTTACTTCTTGTGTGGCTGGACCTAGGCAGGTAAATAAGAAACATCACACACAGNGGACACAGTATTCCAGATGAGGTGTGAGCAGAGCAGAGTGCAGTGGCAGAATCACCTCTCTGGATCTGCTGGCCACGCTTCTTTTGATGCAGCCCAGGATGCCATTGGCCTTCTGGGCTGCCAGCGTGCACTGATTGCTCATGTCCAGCTTCTCATCCACCAGCACCCCAAGTCTTTTTCTGCAGGGCTGCTCTCTATCATCTCATCCCCACACTTTATACATAGTAGTGGCTGCAGGAAGACAACTCCATCTGTAATTGGACCTTCAGACAGAACAAACTCACCTTCATCCGAATTGATCTCTATCATAGTTTGTTTCTCTCAGCAAGCACTAATTTAATTAGCAAAGGTAAAACCACTGTTGAATGTAGATTCACTGCATAGTGTTGGACAGTTATAGAATTTCACTTGCTGTTTTGGCTTAGACTTGCTTTCTTGACAACATTCATTTATGTTAGTACTTAAACTAGGAGAGGGCTTGACAAACAGCTACTTGCAACTTCACTGCTTGTACTATTTTGGGTTGTCAAGACCTGGCACAGGCTGCCCAAGGAAACGGTGGAGTCACCATCCCTGGAGAGACTGAAAAGATGTGGGGATGTGGTGCTGAGGGACATGGTTTAGTAGTGACTTGGCAGTGTTGGGTTAGTGGTTGGATGTGATGATCTAAAAGATTTCTTCTAACTAAAACAATTCTGTGATTCCATAATGTTATTCACCCTCAGATTGTCAAAAAAAATTCATGTATTTAGTAAAAATAATGAAAACTACTTAGGGTCGAAAAACCCCTGAACAACTAAACCAAGAAAAGCCTCTCTCCCAAGCCTGAATTTATGTGGAAAAGCTTTTGTTGCTGTTTTTTTAATAGAAGAAAGATGTACACTGAAAGTGCAAAAGGCTTTATAGCAGAGTGACCCTGTGTCCATTTACTGTTACTGAGAGAGCACAGCCTTCATCTGGCTGTTCTTAGCTTCCTGAAAGGTGTTAGAGCTTTGCCTCTGAGGTCTTGTATCCAGGATAACAATGATTTACCTTATTTACTTGAAGCTGACCTACCCTTTAGTATACTGCTCCTTTACTTAGTCAGCTCATTGGGTGCCAGATATTGTTCTCCTGCAGGAAGTTCTTCCTGGAATTCTGCACAAACCAAAGGTTCAGGCAGTGGGGAAAATGAAAATAAGGTCAACTTTCCCTTAGGACTAGAGAATACAAGAAATACACTGACACCATTTGGGACCTTCTTCCCAGAAAAATAGAAGCCACAAATACAGCCAGATTACATAAACTGATTCAAGTATGTAAGAATTTCTTACTATTTCTTTTCTTTATCTAACCTGTGTTCAAAGCAAAGACAAAAAGGATTTATTTCCCAGAAAGATTTGTGCTGTCTTATATTTTTAATATGTAGAAATATTAATACATAGTGGGTATCACCCACTACAATTGAGTCTTTGCCAAAACAAAGGCACAGTAGATAACTTGTGGAAGGCAGAGTAGCAGTATTTATTTGTGTTATGAGTTGTACTGCTAATCTAACTTCAAATAAGTAAATATTCCTGGCAGGTCTTGGCTAACATCCTCCTGGCTGGCTGGGGAAAATGTGAAGCATCCCTGAGAAGTTCTGTGCCATGAGCAATGCTTAACGCACACTGATGGCAAGACTAAGGCATGTATGTTTTTGGGATATTAATAGTTCATTTCACCCCACTTGGCTCCAGATTCCTGAAATTATGAATCATAGGGTTTTTTTTTAAATAACAGAAAATGGGGAGAAGGGGGGGGAGGAGTAGTCTCTATTTCCTAGGAATTGTTTCTGGGTGTCTGTCAAATGTGCCTCCTCATCCCATATATCTTCACTTTCTGAAACGGTCTAGAGAAAGCTTTGGGTCTGCCTGTTAAGATATAGTGATTACTGACAAATTACAGGCTGGTGATAAAAACAAAAGAAAGAGATGATGATGAGGACAGGAATAGTGTAGAGCTTGGGCAATAAAAGTGACAGAGCTGAAAAGTTACCAAAGAATGTTTCAGAGAAACAAAGGATGTGGGCTCAGCCTCTCCAGGCAGCCCAGTTATTTTATTATATTCCCTTCCTATTATCACTTTCATTTTTGTTCCAGGGAGATTTTAAGCAACTTGAGAAATGGATTTTTGGGGCCGGTTATCCCTCAGATATGTGCACACAGCTCCCCTTGGCTTTAATTGCAGCTCTGGGTAGGAATCTGAGGGCAGAAATGTCGCCTTTGGTGGATGGCTTTCTGCAGCCAGCAAATAGCATCAATATATACACAGACAAATAGAAGTATCCAAAAGTGACTGCTTTAACCTCTCATTATCATGAAAGGCTCTTAAGGCAATGGGGATATGTTAGTTAGGAAGTGCTGAGGAAAAAAACCCGTATTTTTGAGGCTGTTTTTCCTCCCCTTTGCATCATAATCGTAACTTATTTTTATTCATTGAACCAGCAAGCACATGCAGTTGCTGTAAAAGAACCACTGGATCCTATGTGAGGTACCCTTTCAATTTTCCAGTAAATTTCCTGGTTTATGGATTCCTTTCTGAAAAAAACCAACCTCCTCATGGTATTCTCCAAAGCATAAGAACTTTTTCTTTAAAGTATTAAGAAATTGCTGCCCTGTTAAATAGCATTTTGCTGTAGTCCTGAGTTTTCTGTCTTGCCAATTGTTGTTATTACTTTCTAAATGTTTTATTTCTCTTTTACATGCTTCTTCTCATTAGGGTTGCTATTTTAGGGTCTTCTTGAGATATATATTTTATTGACTTCAGCTAATTACCTAAAGTTTCTTCATATGTGAGAATGCATCTTATTTACAAAACCCCACTCTGATCAGGCAGCAGTTAAAATACATGTACAGGAGATTACAATTTGAAGTGTGCAAGGCATTGGTGTTTTAATTAAAAATCTGAGGAGAAACTTGTTCCCATGAATTAGCAGCTGGATCTTTAGCAGGTGTTGTAAATGGTGACAAATTCCATCTTTGTATTCAGGAAGAGTGTGGAATTACTTGGTGAACATCACGACATACGTTAGGTTTTTTTCCAGTGTCTGCTATAAATATTAAAGATATGTGGGTATGAAATTATACAAGTGCAAATAACTCAAGAGTAATTAAAATACTTGATCTGCTTCTGTTTATTAAAAAAGTCTGATTTTTTTTTTTCAAACTACCCCCAAACAAAAAAATGAGGATATGAGAAGAAACACCTATATTAGTTGCTATTTCCTCTTAAATCATCAGTATTTATGGTGGAATGGGGCAGGGCAGGTAAGGTTTAAAGCAGTTAAGTAAAATCCTTGCAAAATCAGGTTCATACCCTGGTTTAAATGGTGAGATACCTGAGACACCTTCCCTCTAAATGTACTTCTGGAGTTAGTCTACAGTGTGGTTTGGTGAATGTTCATTCCCTAGCTACTGTTTATCTACTCGATGTGCATATTTATTTCATGCAAGAATCTGACTTGTTGAAAATGTTCCTCCTCGAGGTGCTGCTGAAGGTGGTTCTTGCAGGTGGTATGTTAATATTTTGGGGCTGTGAATGTTAATGTTGTCCTATTTAGTCAAGCTAGAGCACTGGAAAACTACTTATTTCCCACCCAAAAAAGTCTTTTGCTTTTGGTGTAGCTAAAGAAATTAAAACTGCTGGCAAGAAATAGGCTGTTGAGAAAATAGTTCTTAAATCCAGTGAGTTCTGCAGAGGACATGTGTAATTGCTGGTGAACCTCTCATGCTTGCAAAAAAAGCAACAACAAAAAACCCTAATACATCTGTCTAGAATACAAGTGCTCATCTTCAAAAGTGACACCTCTATTAAACTAACATGTTTCTGCCAGCCTCTTGTTGACTTAAGGCTGTTTTCACTGTTCCATAAAATGGCAATAATGGAAATGACTTACATCATCTCCTTTGACACGTGCTCTTTGATGTGGGGTGGTTTGTGTGTGGTTTTTTTTATATCCCATGTGTCTTGTGATTCACTCAAAAGGCTTGAGTTTTGCCTCTTGCTTCCAGGTTGCTACAACCTCCAGCTTCAATGATGCTGAGTATCTTCAGTGGCAAGGTGAACAGAAATGCAGCAGCAGGTACCTGCTTGCTGGGAACCTGATTTGTGCACATGCTCCCTATAGATGGATATAGTTTGTGTTTGTTTACTACATATATATGCACATAAAAGCTGCTTTTACCTTGTCTAAGGAGGTGGTTGTGATATTACCTTAGCAAACTGGCCCTGAGTGGCATGGTTTAGATGTTTTGGTGTATTGGGTCATAGGCTGGACTTGATGATCCTGGGGGTCTTTTCCAGTCTTGGTGATTCTGTGTGATTCTGTGAAATGGCTCTAAAGATGAATTTAATCCCTACAAAGCTGTTGGAGGTCTTCAGACAAAGTGATAGGACATATAGTATGAAACTGAGAGTGAAGGAGCTATTTTTAGGCATGAATTCAACAAGAATGTCCACTGGAAAACTTCTTACGGGAGTTATTTGCACGAGTTTTGGACATCTTTAGGCAACAAATCTCTATTGCTTTAACTCTTGAAGAGTTTTTACTTTATTGAAATATTGTATGACCCATGTACAGAGTTAGTTGTGTGTACATGGAAATTTGCTTAATACATTATTCTTCTAATTTCAGTCCATCTCAACATCACACTTCTAGTCTGATGGTATGCTTTTAGTGATGACTAAAATTTAAGCTAATGCTTTGTCTGCATCTTATAAGATTTTTAGGTGGTGGTGATGGTTGTTATGATGATAAATGCCCTCAAATCTTTAAAGATCAAAAGAAAAGTCAACAGGAACAACATAGCCTAATTAATATGCCCTCACTTTGAGGGGAGAAAGATGTTGGCCCAAATGCATATAATGCTTTGGTGCTGTATCTCCCTCGAGCCACCACATGCACACCTAGTGTGCACATAGGGATTAGAGCAAAGAAGAACTTTTTTTGATTATAGAAAGCACTGAACTAATTCTAATGCCAAAGGAACCTCCCTGGTTTGCTTCCTCTTTTTAACTTATTGATTAATTTGTTCTTGTAAACCTACTTAGTGATTTTTGTGCCTTTTGTATCTGATAACTGTAGTCAGCACTCTGTTTTCAGCAAGTTTTCTTTTCCCTTATTTTGCAATGTTTCCCTTTCTTCAGAAGCTGCATTAAGGAGAGATAAGCATTTACGACTTAAATATTTGTTTCAGGATCCTGAAATTCAAACTCCAGCACTCAGCAATAACTCTAGGAGAAGAAATAAGGAACTAGTAACCCTAGTGTTGGGGAACTACTAACCTTGCAGTGCCTGATACAGTGGTTCTCCAGGCATGGCTGTGTGAGGTGGTTTTTAGTCACAGGCAAAAAAACTTCTAAGCATTTCATAGTAGTATCTAAGCAATTCTGTAGTCACATCTGGAATATTGCATCGAGGTCTGGGCTCCTCAGTTCAAGAGAGACCAGAGGAGGCTATGAAAATAAGAGGACTGAAGCATCTCTGTGAGAGTGAAAGGCTGAGAACTCTGGGCTGGTTTGTCTGGAGAAGAGCAGACCCAGAGGGGATCTGCTCAATGCTGAGCCAATAGCTAAAGGGGAGGTGTCAAGGGAATGGGGCCAGACTCTCCAGTGGTGCCACAGCAACAGGACAAGGGGCAATGGACACAAATTGGAGCCCAGGAGGTTCCATCTGAACAAGTGGAGAAACTTCTTTGCTGTGAGGGTCCAGAACCCTGGCCTAGGCTGCCCAGAGAGGTTGTGGAATCTCCTTATCTGAAGAGATTCCAAAGGCACTTGGAAGTGATCCTGGGTAACCTGCTCTGGCTGACCCTGTTTCAGCAGTGGGGTTGGACTAGATGATCTCCAGAAGTACCTTCCAACCCCAACCATGCTGGGATTTTCATCACTCAGATGAGCTGCCTGATTTTTTGCCATGCTGCTTTCTGATTTTGAGCATTTGTAGACGATTTTGGCAAAGCCTCTTTCCTACACTTGGCTCCTCTATGAACATCTCACTCCAGACCTCATGCACAGGAGGAAAAAAAATCATTGCCTGGATTTGTTTCTTGTGGTTCAGATCCTGCCACCACTCGCACTGAGCTGAGGCATGGATCTGCTCACTGTTTTTGAGTGCGAGGAGAAAGGAAGCTGTTGCTGTGGGGAAATCCAGGAGCTTCCTCTTCCTGTGGGTCAGCCTCTTTCTTTCTGGGCTTGGCCTCTTTCCAAATGGGTTGCTAAAAGCCCAAAACTCACTGGCTGAAATCCTGGCCTAATTAAAATCAATGCCAAAACCTCCCATTGACTTCAAGGTTCTCACCCAGCCGTGCCATCGCGTCCAACAGTTGTCTCACTGCGTTGTTGATGGGGTAGTGCTGATGTTCAAACAGCTGACAGTTCTCTTCCCCTGTGGACAGGCAGCCAGCTCCAAACTCAGTTCATCAGCAGACAGCATTTTATCAGTTTTACCACAGTATCTTTGTAAATCAGGCCAAAACAAGACCCAGGTCTTCAACAGTTCCTACATAAGCTGTAGTCTGAAAGTGTGAACTTCTCTGGTTTGGTTTGGTTTTGCTTGTGCAAAGTGAATGGGAGATCACTGTATAATGTGTCCTGTAGTCTAATTTACACACAGGCAAAATTTGGTGGTGGGAATATGTCAAGGAACTGGGAGAAATGGGGAGAGGATACCCAAGGAAAAGGTTTTATCTATGAAGTATAGAATGTCATTTTGGCAGCAAAAATCCCCCAGTTCTCAAAGGATATTGCACAGGGGCAATATTTGTGCTGTTGCAAGAATGGGTTTTTTAGGCTCTGGAGGTGACGTGAGCAGTAGTTAATAAACACTTTCCTGAAGCTGAATTTTAATTGAAGGAAAAAATGCTTTCCAGAGTTTCTAGAGCTCTTCTTTTTTTGTTGGTTTCCCCCTTCACTCCCAAGTTTCATGATATACAGAAGTTGGATTTTTTTGTTTTGTCTTTTTTTAAGGACAAGGAGGCTTTTCATTTGATTAAGCCATTTACTTGGACTTGTTTGGTGCCATGTGCTCTAAAAACAAAGGCAACCATAAACATAAACCAAATGATTATGCAAGCTAAGAGAATCCCGAAATGAAACATTCAGACTTGATTTGCAAGGAGCTCTTTCTGTGCTCTCTCTGACCTCAAATACAACAGCAAAACGCATTATTGAAGACAGTTAAAAAAGTAAACAGCATTGTTGGCTAGTAATGGAGAGAGACTTGATCCTGACCATGCTCAGAGCATCTCCACTGATGTCCACTGGTCCCTCACCAGGTTGTTTCCTCAGAGCATACCATGTGCCCAGCCATGCCTCTGCCTTCTTCCTGCTCTGCCACTTGTCCAGGAAAACATTTTGGAAACCATTTGGGGAATATATACTTTTAGTTTTAAGCCCTTAGTGTTTGTTGTTAAAACTGTTGTAGCAGAGAAGTTTAAGAGGAGGCAGATGGCTAAGATCTTTCCTGATGGGAAGAGTTTGGTTTGCATGGTGAAGGTGGTTGTGTGCTAAGTGTACGTGACACGTTCATGGAGGAGCTGGGGTCAGATCCTGCCTTCCTTGAGGGTGCAGATTTCCTATGCAGTTGCTGAACTTTGAGATTAGTAGTAGCCCAGACTACCAGTGTGTTAGAGAGCTGGTGTGCCCTTTGATTTCTGCAGAGGAAAGCATGAAACTTCTTTAATTTGTCATTTACACTTAGTACTACAGGAGGAATCTGCATACGCCACAGCTTTTGTTTTGCAGAGTAATTTTTGAACCTCATCATGCAGCAAGGGAAGGACAAAGGAGAGTGTACATCATACAGGAATCCCCCAGAAAACACTCTTATCTCCCTTAAGAAAAAAATAGGCAAGTGCAAGAAATGATTTTATAAACAGTTCAAAGTCTCCTGCAGGACTTCTCATACTCTGCATGTTTTTCATTGTTCTTTAATGAGTAAATGACCCGTTAATGTGTGCAGGAACATATCAGAAGCACATGGCAATGAAGAAGCTTGGGTGGTAGTAGATTTGATCAAAGATATTTTTTTCCTCTCAAATCTGACCCCAAGTATTTGATGAAGATGATTAACATGGAGACAATTTACCAAACAAATACAGCATGAAGAGCCAAGAGACAGGCTAAGGGAATTGAAGGCTCCAGATTGCCCACATAAAGAATATCATTAAACATAAAGAAAACAAAGCCAGAATAAATGTCTGGGATGTGGAGTCCCATGGAACAGGATTTGTGCTGCTGACTGATTCTTTCTCTTAATGATATTTTTAATATAGCACATCAGATATTTTTTTTCCAAATAATAATACTAAAGTTGTGCCTCTGACCTGGGTTCTAACAGTGTTACTGTAAGCATTTAAAAGCAGCTTTCTGGAGCAGAATTGGTTAATTAGTGCTTTGTGTTCCACTGTGTTACATATGACCCGACCAGAGATAAAAAGGTTTAAAGGTCTCTTGTAACCCTGCAATGCCATTTGTAACACAAAAATAACCCCCTTTCATTACTGGCATGCCACTGTAGCAGGCAGGTTATTTTTTCCCTTTGCTGCGACGAGGGCAGCTTTCGCATCAGAAGAATTCTTGGCAAATTAATGCGCTACCTCTTGGGCTAATTAAATTAGAAAGGATCAAAAATACAGAGCAGCTTTTGTGGTGGACACAATGTTGTGCTTCATGCATCTTGCTCAGAGAGGAATTTCTGCCATTTAGCCCCCCCCCCCCCCCTT
>VWZO01001195.1:829921-951782 GCA_013396975.1 Bucco capensis
TTTTTTTGCCTCTAGCAGCGTTCTGGACTCTCTAACACAGTCAAGTTCCTAATTTGCCTCAATGAGAGAGAATTATTAACTGATAATAAGAAAAGGAGCATTCACAGCTCCAGGCTGGGCTGTGTGGAAAAGGGTGAGCTACACAGCACCTGAAGCACATGCAATTTTTATTAATTCCTGCCTAAAACAAGGCATTCAGGAGTAAAATTGCTGTGCAAATGACAAAAACAATTAGAATTTTGATTCTTTGCTGCTGAGAATGGGAACTGCTTTATCTCAAATAGGACTCAATTAAGGCAGTAATAAGTTCACCTCTCCTCAAGCCTGCACAAAGCAGTGTTGGCTGGAGCATTTTGAAGTTGGTTCCACTTAAATTGATTGTTCCTCTTAAAAAAAAAAATCTTTCTAGAGGTGTAGTTTTTCATTGAAGCTACTGACATAAATGGTTAAACTGCTTTTATTCCTTGCAAATAGCAGTTGGGCCCTTTAGAGAGTGTGATCTATGTAATGAAAGGTATTAAACTATGTCTAGAATAATGCAAAATAATGAAGTGTGGATGCATGTAGATGGACAGAATCTTATAGTAAGGTCCCTTTTTTCTTTCCTGAAAGGCTTTTCTTCTTACCACAGAGAGAGATTTTCTAACAGGTATCACTATCACAGTTGCACTGGACTGTGCTCCTCTCCAAAATGCAATTAATGGACATGACCAAACAGACACATGAGACCTTACTCTGCACTTAAGCAGGAGAAATATTTATTAAAGCTAATGGGAGTTGACTGAAGAGGGAAAACAGGATGAAGGCTCTGTATTTAAAGCTTACAAATAATTTTGTCCAAGAACCACTAAACTTCCTTTGCTTTCAAGATATTTGAACCTCTCCTGTTTTTCTTTATGCAGACACTGACTGTAGGAAAACTATACGATGTAATAGTTCCATTTATTGCCATACTGGACTCTACTTTCAAGCATCATCTGTATCTGCTTCAATTTTATTTTATTCTAACCATACATGGTCTTATAGGTGTTCAAGAAACTAATTTCAAAGCTCTTGAAATAGTAAGGAGGGCATGTCTGCAAGTTGTAGCAGCCCTAGGGTAATAGTATCTCCCTCAGTAATGATTTACATGGAGTTTGTGGCTAGACACACTCATATTTTATTTTTCAGAAGAGTAAAAATATGGAATTGAAATAGGTTGAGTTTTGTTGGCATACTCAGCATCCTCTCTTCACAGATTTAATTTTTGGGGGGTTGGAGGCACAGAAGGCATAAAAATGTTTTTAAAATGGGGAAAATCTGGTATTTTGGTAATTTTTGCATGAAAATACTTGTGTGACACAGGTGTTATGTGATTCGTTATGCCAGACTCTATCTACATTTATATTAAATAATGCCTAGAGGCCCTGGTGAGATTAGGTCCATGTTGGGCTATGCACAGACAACCACCTGCTTGTAGAGGTGATTCCTGCTGTGAAAAATTGATCTAAATAGATGTGGTGGAAAAAAAGTTAGAGGGAAAGGAGAGGACCAAGAAAGGGACAGGATGGAGCAGTAGGGTGCCTGTGCATGCCTGGTATCCAGCCCCATTGCCTCAGCTCATCTAAAAGCCCTAAACACGGGGCAGAGAGGAGGGGGGAAAAAAAAACAAGCGACAATAGAAGGATTTAAAAACTTGCTTTGGAAGAAGCAACTTGGATGAAAAATAGTCCAAGAAACAGTGCAGAAAGCCTAATTATTTTAATTATTGAATATTCTTGATATATGTAAAAGTAGATGATGAAAAAGTTTATAGCTTTTTCTTTTATCTCATTTTTAACATGATGATTGTAGGTGTTGGTCTCTTCTCCCAAGTAAAAGGATGAGATGAATTGGCCTCAAGTTGTGCCAGGAGGAGGTTTAGGTTGAACGTTAGGAAACGTTTCTTCACTTGAAAGGATTATCAAGGCCTGGCACAGGCTGCCCAGGGAAATTGTGGAGTCACCACCCCTGGAGGGATTGCAAAGATGAGTAGATGTGATGCTGAGGGACATGGTTTAGCGGTGTTAGGTTAACAATTGGACTTGTTGGTTTGAAAGATCTCTTCCAATAAAACTATTCCATGGTTCTATCATTAAATGGGTTTATGTAGGGCCGTTAAGACTGCCAAGAACCTAGAAGTCCACGTTGGTGCACCAATAACACTTCGATAAGCATTGGGATGTGTTTGTCTCTTCTCAATGGCATCCAATATTAGGACAAGAGGGAATGGGAGCAAGTTGGACCATAGGAGGTTTAGTATTAACACAAGGAGAAACTTCTCTATAGTAAGGGTGCCAGAGCACTAGAACAGGCTGCCCAGGAGGCTGTGGAGTCTCCTTCTCTGGAGACATTCCAGAGCTGCCTGGACACATTCCTGTGTGATCTCATCTAGTTGATCCTGCTCTGGCAGGGGGGTTGGACTAGATGAACTTTCTAGGGCCCTTCCAACCCCTTACATTCTGTGATTGTTTAGAGGAGGGAAATGAAAACAAGAGCTTGTGGAGCACTTAATCTTGGAACTTGGGAGTCTAAGATGTGCTTTGGTGGGGAATAGCACACTGGTACCTGAGCCCATGGTCATGCTGGGAGGATTCTGGCTTTGTGGACTTGCAGTTCTGTCAGCTCGCTCTTACGGGTTGCTGCTTTCGTGCAAAAACTCTGCAAAACATCAGATTATAAATTAATTCATTTTTAAAGATTTTTAGATAAGTTGGGTCACAGGCTGATCAGATGAGTCATGAAGGAAAACGTTCTGTTTGTGTGGCTGAGAATGGGTAGAAATAGTTTTTAGAGCATGAAGGTGCATGAAGTCAAACCGCAGGACAACTAGAAAAAGTTTCCAAGGACAAGTAGACACCTTTTTACTGCTGGATTTGCAAGCTGTAGGTAACACAAAACTCACTTCTCCCTACACCAAAATTTATCCTTGATGTGGCTTCCCCGTTTTCTGGCAAAGGAGGTGGTTTGAGATTTTTCTGGCTGCCTAGTTTTGAGGTATCAGTGTGGTTCTTATGGTCGAATATGGGCATGAATAAGAGAGAAAATAAAACAAAACCAGAGTAACCTTTGCTAGAACTGGAAAATATTTCTATCAAATTTTTAAAGAGTGGGAATTAGCTCTGAAAAGCCTGTAGAAATCTTTAGACATATTCTTCTCCTGGTAAAAAAAGATGATTATGCACATAATTTAGGAAAGGGAGAAAAACTGAGATTTCAAGCAAAACTGCAAGGTTTGTACTAGTCAATCATGATGAAAAAAAACAAAACCTCTTGAACTTGCATTTATATGTTTTAGATAAAATCATCTTGTGGAAGCATAACTTTCAGTATCTTGACTTTTACCAGGGAAATTGGGAAAGCTGGATAAAGCAATGGCCTGATTGCAGTTAACTTTTAGAGCTAGCCAGGAATTTCCACAATCCCACAGGTGATAAAGGCTTTCTATCCAGGTGATTCCCAGCAGTACAAGACTGGACATGAAAATCATCTCATAAAATATCCCATATACACTCAGAAAAATGAAAATCTTGGTGGGTTCTGATTGTGTTCTACTGTTTATGATGTGAAATGAGGCTTTTTAGCAAAGGAAACCACCCATGAATTTAAAAGGGATAGACAACCTCCTCTCTTGGTTCTGTATTTCCAGGTCTTCTGTTGGCAGTGTTGTCCCCTTTTTGTACTTAGTTTGTGCTGTAGGAATGGCTTCTGTGTGGCAGCTGTGACATTTTACTATCAGGATTACAGTGATTTAAATAAAATATCACACACCTCACATTACCACACACACAGAGACAATACCTCTGGTTGCCCTTACCTTGTTTCTGCCCTGGGGTTGCTAGAGAAGTGAAGCTCACAGGTTTAAGCCCTTTAGTGGCACATGGCTGAGATCTTTAATCATGTTGCTTGTTCTGCTACTCCTCTGTTATTTAATGGGAGCCATAGGGGATTGTGCAAGCAAACAGCAGAGCTTGTGTGGAGGGAGGTGCAACCAACCCACAGAAGCTGTAAAGGTATTGGTGATATGGAAGAAATTGTGTGTTGGAAATAATCACAATTTTAGTTAACTAAATGGAAGTCCAGCTGCTCCTACAACTGCCTTTTCTAATTAATAAATCACTTTGAGATGCATGAGGTGGTAAATCCTCCTTGGCTCATGTCAGCCCCTACCAGAGGAGTGGAGGTTTGACCCTCAGTTGGGGCTGAAGGGAAGCCCTGCTCATAGCACAGCAGTGTGAACCTGGCTTCTCTCCTCAACTCTAGAGGTTACCTCCCTAGCCCAAAACATATGGGAACTTTTCTTGAGCAAGTTTTGTTGACATCTGTTTGCTAAACGAATGTTGTCCTAGATACACCAACTGTTGCATGCTTCTGAAGCAAACCCTGTTTGGTGCTGATGATTCACTCCAGGCAGAGGGATTCTCTTCTGAGTTTTATTTTCTCTTTCTTCCTTTTTTTTTCCTGCATGAAATTTCATTTCCTGACAGTTGAAACATTTCTGAGCTGTATTGTTTGCAGTGGGGGCTCCCTCTTTTTCTAATGTGCTGAAGTATATTTAGTTACTTGCTTGGTGTGTTGGAGATGCTGAGTTAAATTTGTTTTCCTCAACTTGGAGGTTGGTGATGAAAAACTGTGCTCCACATCTAGAAGAGTGGCTCTTGATCTTGATGTGATCATTTTAGCAGGGCCTGTTGTGACAGCACAAGTTTTCAACTAAAGGAGGGAGAAGAAACTTCTCATGCTGAACATGGTGAGACATTGACCCAGATTGCCCAGAGAGGTGGTAGATGCCCCATCACTGGAACCATTACAGGTGAGGTTGTTTTGGGGCTCTGAACAACCAGATTTAGTTGCAGATGTCCCTGCTCACTGTAAGGAAGATGGACTAGATGACCTTTGGAGGTCCCTTCCAACCCAAACCATTCTATGATTCTAGGATATGGATATATGTTATCTGAGGGCTCTTACAATATTGACATAGAAGAACTGAGGACTTCCAATATTTGAAAAACAAGAAAAAAAAATCAATCTGACAGCTTTCTCAGCTTTTTTAAAATGATACTGTTTCATTTTTTTCAGACAAAAAGCATTTTGAAACAACATTAATTGCTGTAAAGGGAAATTCATCCTACAGCTCTGCTCTTGCATCCTACTGCAAGTTGTTCAGGATTGTGTGAGGGCTTTGCATCTGTATCTGAAGTTGAAGTCCTGCTGTTCCAGCAAGGCCCTGATGGGGAAATGCTGCAACTTCTTCTTGAATGGAAATATTTTCACAAGGATATTGTTAACTGCTGCTTTTGCTCAGCTTTGGTATCCATTTAGGAACTCATATATTTAACGAATAATTTCTAAAGGAGCAAAGGCGCCAGAGAAAAATTTGGTGTCCTGGTTCCACTTTTTAGAATATTTTTTGTTTTTTTTACTTTTTTCTCTCTGAAACTGCTAATAACAGATGCTTGAATTCTAGTCAAGTGAAAAATTCTGATTGATTTCAAAAGTAGTTGGACTGCATCCTAGCATCAGTTTGGGACCTACAAAAATACGAACATATGTGAGGGCTTCTTTCAACTGCACTAAAAAATAGTAGTAAACAGAAAAAAAATTGAAATTTAGAAGAAAAAAGTAAAACTCACAGATATTGCTAATGGGAAATTAAGGTATTGTTGAGTAGTTTTGAATGAAAACTTGAATCAAGGTCATGTTGTCTATTTGTCAGAGGAATTGCCTTAGATCTCATCCTCCCAGTTTTAGTGGGTTTTATGTTCAGTAATTCTTGGTTCTGAAGACACTAGGCTTTGGCTCAAGATTCTCATGTACATGTTTGATTTTGGGTTTACTCTTGGGGTGTTCTGTTCTATTTGGGCTTGAGCATATGGTTTGATTTTTGAGTTAACTGACACCACTTCTTACATCTGCATATTACTCATTCACCATGCAAGTTCAATAAAATCATGACTTTTTTGTTTTTTTCATTTAAAGTTGACAAAGAAGTCATACTTAAAACTAATCTAGGAAATTACTTCATTGTCCAAATGATTTCCTCTGATCAGTTCCACGCTTGGATTTTGGATATTTTTTTCTATAGCTGTGGTGGTGGAGGACTTGGACCACTGGAATGAAAGGGAGAATGACATCATAGCAAAATGCCATGTTTTTGCAGCACTTAAATGGCTGAAGTACAATTAATCAAAATTGGTGTGATTTTTATGAAGTGACGTGACCAATAATTTAGGATTTTAATTGGTACCTGAAATGTCTTTTTTTTTTTTAAGTCATAAACATTTAGAAATAGCTTTTCAAGAACAACACAAAAATATTACCATGCATTGCTATCATCAAATGTACCTGCAGGGTCTGAAGTGGTAAATACAGCATGCTTAAATAATTTTTGGTGCTCTATCCAAGAGGATGCTGAGACTAACTCATTGCAGAAGACAGCCTCTTTCATTTGAAGTTGCACTAAGCAGTGTATGGGATGGCAGCCTGCCAATTACTGATCCATTTTGTCTCAGAGACCTAGTTTGAGGCCATGCCAACCAGTCCCATACATCTTTATCTTTCCAGCATCATGGTGCAGTCTTGTAATTCAGGCAAAATGATGTTTGACATTAAATTATAAACCCTTAGTGTAATAATAAAAAAGAAATAAATAACCCTAAAAGCAAATTAAAAATTATGTTTTCACTGGAGCAGGTTATAAGCCCTAGAGAAATGTGATCTGTAGTCAGCAGTCTATGGGCAAAATTCCATTTCTCAAGGGTTGGGGTTTTTTTTCCTCTCCACTGAGCAAAAAAAAAAAAAAAAAAAAGCTGCAATTTAGAAAATTGTTTAGTTAGTACAGGGTTATCTTTTTCTTTGAGGTGCTGGAGAAGACTTTTTAAATTACAAAAATAGATGTGATGCAATCTTTTCATGAAAGGTTTAGCTTTTTTATTTGAAGAGGGGATTTTTTTTCCAGAAACATAGTGAAGAGGTAAAGCAAATGTTGTCTTGGTGCTGTCCCACATCCATAATCTTGTAGCTGGACCTGTTGCAGTGGTCCAGTGTTATCAGCAGCAAAGCTTCCTTGTATCCCAGAGATGTGCTGCAGTACCTTGCTGCTTAATGTCTCTTAAGGGCTCAGAGGTAACCATCAAATTGCATAGGTTGAGAAAGAGAAGACAAGAAAGCTCTACTTTCAGCCAGCCAGTCTAACTGGAGGATTGAAAATTATCTTCTCTTTATTATTTTAATCCATTAAAAATTATGTCTGGATACTTTGATATCCTTACACATACATCCCATTATTTTTGCATCTAGCCTCAAAACTGATTTGTGGAAGATTCTTTTCAGACACACTTTAAAATCAGGAGGACTTCCTACTGAACAACTTCAATTCTTCCCCACATAGCTGAAATCCTTGTCCAAGGTCAACCATTTCCTAGTTTGCTAGTATTATCTGTCAAGATGAGTTTGTGAGGCTGAGAGTATTAAAATGTTGGCTAGCTTTCTGTACAGAATTTTCCAAATATTAGCCCTATAAGTAAAAAAGGTAATTAGTGAGAGTTTCTGAGCAGTCCAAGATTCTTTGCATGTAAAATTCTTCTCATTAACTGGAGTTCAGTCTTCAGCAAAAATGGTTTTAGCAGTATTTCAGTGCCTAAATAAATAAATGAAAATGAATTAAAAAATCACTTAAAATCTGACTTTTTAACTTGCTTTAGAGAGCAGACTTAACTTACAGCCTGGATAATTACTTGACTCATATTAAGCTCATATTTACCACCACCTATTCACAAAGCCAGTGAGATGTTCATGTTTATTTATTGGTATAATGGGCCAAAAAAATCTTATTCACTTTCAATTTGGATATTATTTCTTTACATGGTGTAGAACACAAAGATTGGGGGGTTATCTATTTAAACACAACTTAGCCAATTGTTCTGTTCTCTTGCTTGGTTGTATCCACCATTCCCAAAGGAAGACCATTGGTTGGGATAAGTCCTGGTCTCCAGCAACAGGCTTGGGACAAATCTAGGTTTTGACAGCAGTGGTGTTTCTGAGGCTCTCTGCCTTCACGAGGTAGCACACACTACTGTGCTGCATCCAAGATAAGACTTCCAAGTGATTGCCAGGTAACTCCACAAGCTTTCATATCTTCTAGTGCCAAATTAATTCTAGCATTGGAAATTAATTTCCTAGTGTGATCTGGGGAAGAAGAGGTGAATTAATTGCTGTGGGCACCATGACACCATCCAAAGTCTACAGCCAGTCATTGGTTCAGATTAGCATGAAACCAGTTGTAATTGGGCTCTGCTTCTTTATCATTCAAGAGCTCTTTTACATGACAACAGGATATCCACATCTCCAAGGGATACCTTTTGGCACTTCCACCCCTCCAATTTCTCTGCAGCCCCTTGTTCATTATTGAATCTTGGAAGCAGAGCAGGATATGGGGAGGTCTGTCTGTCTGCTTTATTTCACCTAAGCAAACTCAACGCTCCCTTGTTAGCGCAGGAAGCGCTTACAAAAGTTGTTTAAAGAGCAATTGCTCTTCTTCACCAGGGATGCTAGGCTTTGCTCTGAATTTAAATCAGGTTCATGATGCAGCAGGAAAAAACATCAGGCTTCTGAGCTGTTTTGTGCACTGTTGATGGGCTTCAGGATGCTTCAGCAGGTCTCAGCAGACTGGCTGTGAGTTTAGGCAACTCTGTGGCTCCATATTGTTGTTCATCATTAAAACTGTGCAGAAGACAGAATTAGGAGGTTTAAAAACACACAATGGAAAGAAGTTCTGAATGCTGTCAAGTAAATATAATTGTATTGCTGAAAGTGGAGATTCTAGAGCCATGTTGATGAGGAAAGTATCTAGGGGAAAGAATTTCAGCCACTGCAGATTGTAGGTTAACAAGTGTTGTCTGCACTGCCCTGTGCTTGTTTTTGTTGTTGCCATTACATTTCCTGTGCCTTTTGCTCTGAAGCCTCATTCTCTTGATCTCTTCTGACAGATGGAATGGGTAAATGTGACATTAACAAGTTTTTATCTAAAAACGTCTTCCACTGATAGCGTGTTTAGATCATGTCATAATAGCTCTTTGTACCAAAGCACTGAGAGCTGGGAAAATCCTAGTGAGTAAGCTTGCATTTTTGGAGTTGTAAAAAGTCCTTTGTTCCATAGCATCCTATTTTTAGCGTGAACTTAATTAAAGTGAGTAAGGAATTTTGAAATCTGGAATAGGAAAAAATGGGTCATTATTAATTATGTGTACAATAAATCCAGGAGTTGTGGTCCTTTTTCCTTCACAATGCATGTATGTCTTCCTTCCTCACAGTCATTTTTCATTACCAAATGACTCTACTTCCTTTCTCTAAGGCCCTGGCTTAGCAACTTACTGAAGTGAGTATCTGTAAGCAGACAAGGAGGACTTTTTTGGAGGTTCTTCCTAAGACATTGTTATGACCACTTCCATAATGAATTAAGCATAATATCCTGTCAAAATGCTTGAAAAACACCTGAAACACTGGAGCACCTCTGCTGTGAGGACAAGCTGAGAGAGTTGGGTTTGTTCAGCCTGGAGAAGAGAAGGCTCCAGGGAAACTTTGTGACTTTCAGTACTTAAAGGGAGCTTATAAGAAAGATGGGGACAATCTTTTCAGCAGAACCTATTGTGACAGGACAAGGAATGATGGTTTCAAGCTAAGAGGGAGATAGAGACTGAATAGAAAGAAGAAACTTTTTACACAGAGGGTGGTGAAACAGTGGCCCAGAGAGGTGGTAGATGTCCCATCCCTGGAACCATTTCAGGTCAGGTTGTTTGGGGCTCTGAGCAACCTGATCTAGTTGGAGATATCCCTGTTGACTTCAGGGTGGTTGGACTTAGATGATCTTTTGGAGGTCTTTTCCAACCCAAACCATGCTATGATTCTGTGAAATGTTTTCTCTAATGCATCTCCAACAGCTGCTTCTCCTTCTTTTTTTCCATCTTTTCCTTGCTTTTCTACTCTTGTGTGAAAACCAACTTCTAAACTAGAAAGCAAATAGTTGTTCCTACAATTTACCTAGTTTCTGAAAACTCAGTGTTTGATTGCTGCTGCTTTTGAGAAATGGGGGATCACTGGGACATGGGTGGTCCTTCTTTCCCATTCTCTAACTTGTCTGCACATTTCATTTGGAGTTTAGTAATGTTTGGGCTTTCCACAGTGTTCCTAAATCCTTTGTTTCCACAGTGCCACACTAATAAGAAATTACCACTATAATAATTTTGCTTGCACAGCAATTGCTAAACTTCTAGGACTAGGCCTGGTCTATGCTATTAAATATCTTGGGTTTGCACTTGTAATTCTAGGATTATTCCTCATGACATCCTGTCAAATGACTTCAGTTTGGTCTCTTGTATATGATGCCCCTTGGGTTACTCCAAGTGCCTACAAATAGACAGGAGATGTTCAGCAGTGATTAAGGCACATCAATATCCTCTGTCAAGTAGCTGCTGTATTTAAAACTACAGGTGGATAGATCTTGGCAAGGGAAAAATTAGCTACATTAATTATGTTTATTTTTAGGCTATTGAGGACTTATAAATACAATACCTCAAACATATTTATATAATGTATCTATAAGAATGAAGAAGGAAATTTTGAGTTTTGCTTCCTAAAGCTCCAGTTTATTTTAATTGTGTGTATTAACTCCTATATGACTACAAAAGTGTAAAAGTAAAATCAAAAAAACAAGAAAATGAAGGTTTTGCTGCAGTTCAACATTAGCTTTTTTTACTCTACTGTTTTTTTTCCCATGTGTGACCTATGTGGTTGTAATGGAATAAAGAATTAAGAGATGATGATTACCAGCTTTCCAGTAACAGGTGAAGGGGTAATTCTTTTACATGCCAAAACTTCTTTCAGTAGTGATCATCAATCTTGAACTGTTGATTTGTGTCTTCAAGCTTGTAACTGTTAGTTATGCAGAAATTACTTTTAATCTGCTCTTACGTGGCATTAAAAGGAATTCTTCTGAAGTTACCTATGGAGAGACACTGTAGAAGGGAAGAGGTGGAAAAAAAAAAAGGGGAAGGAAAAACCAACAACAAACCCACAAACAAACAAAAACCACCTAAAAAACCTTGGAGCTGGTTGGTGGTTTTTCTCTCCAAAAAATGTGCTGGTATAACTAGTGTTGAGGTCATGCTTTGCCTATGCAATAAGACACTTTTCAACAATAGATCAACAGGTGAGTTGTCTTCCAAAGAAGTTCATTAGTTGAAAGAGTTTTTGTGCTACAGTGCAGATTCTTGGTTGGTTTTTCATGGATGAACTCTCTGGCAGTAAGTGAGTCTCAAGGAAAGAACACTTCCAAAATTAAAACAAGGTGTCTTTGAGGTCATGTCTTTTGTTCAGTTATTTCTGCTTTTGTATTAAGGGGGGGATCAACTTGTTTTGGGGGGAAAAAAAAAAATCCTTTTGCTGTGAATGATCTGTCCAGGAATGAGTTAGCCACAGCCCAGCCTCTTGTCTTCTCTGGAGAGATTCCAAACCCACCTGCATGTGATCCTGTGAAATTTAAACCTACTCTAGATGACCCTACTTTAGCAGGGAGTGTTGCACTAGATGATCTCCAGAGTGCCCCACTTCTAACAATTAGCATTCTGTGATTTTGTTTCTCAATTTGGAGCTCTTGAATGCAGAAGGAAAGGTGGTTGAGAAGTAAAATCTTGGTTAGTATTTCAGGTTCCTAGAACCTGGTGTTGTAAGTCCTTACATCTGGAGTGATGTGTTAGACATGAAGCCAGTACTGTTAATGATTGAGCTCCCAACTCCCAGATTTTCAAACTGTTCTTAGTGAGCTTCTTTTCTGGGGGAAAGGAAAGTGGGAGGACAAAAAAAGAAAATGCTTATAGCTAATTATTAAAACTGGAGCTGAATTTCAAAAGCCCTTAACTTCAAGGGTTGTGACTTCAGGTGCTGGTTTATTTTAGAGCTAGTGGCTGGTGACAGGAAAGATTTAGATCTGTAGTCACTCTGACTCCTAAACTTTGGAGTCAGGGCTCAGATTTGGTCTGGTAATTCAGACCACTTTGTTGTTGTTGTTATACATGCATAAAACTTCTAAATGTTTTCCTAAGGCCCACACAGCTGCTATAAATACCTGCTGTAGACATTCCCTGCTGCCTGGAGACACCAATCTTACGCTTGCCAACCTATTCCTCCTATCTAAGGCTTCCCGATGGCTGCTCAGATACATTTAATTAAAATGATAGACTAGAGTTCAACCCAGAAGTGTTGAGATAATTTCATTCCAGGAGTGAAGAAACAAGATTACAATCCTGAAGGGACTCCACTCCTTTTCCCAGTTCTCTAGAATTACCATCAGCCATGAGATTATCTTAAGGATCTTGTGTAGATGCAGGAGCCAAAAGCGTGCCACGAACATCTACCGTGGAATGGAATGAATCCATCATTCATTCCAACGAACAAAAAAACCTCTCCTGAGCCTAATATCCTTAGTGTCATCCTTAATTTTAAGATGCAATCATAATAATTTTGGAGGTAGACCTGGGGTTAATTTGGCCAAACAACTGCTGATTGCTGACAGTGGCATATTCAAGAGAATGAAAATGATCCCCTGTAGCTCTTACATATATGAGGAAAGTAATAGATTGTGTTCTTTTTCCCTGAAGGCTGTGTGCCAAGGTATTAGCTTTCCCTGAGACTCTGATTCACAATAACTGGATACTTTTAGCTCTATTTTTTTTAGGAACAGGTGGGTAGGAAAGCATTTTGGCACAAAATAAATAGGGAGAAGTGCTGCAATGGGTTGCCTCTGTGTTAAGGGCTTGCTGCCAGTCTTTTTTGGTTGTGTGTTTTTTTTTTTTTCCCCAGTTTTATCTTCATAGCAGGCTTTGAAACAATATTTAGGTTTCTTTTTGTCAGAAGGAGAATGAAGAAGGAATTTTTCCTTGGGGGGGAGAGGGGGGCAGGGGTAATTCCATTGTGTCACTACTTCTTACCTGTGCTGACATTCTGCTCCTCAGAAGCTTTGCTTCACTTGACAAGAGTAGCTTGACTGATCTTGGTGAAATCTCAAAAGCAGGAGAAAACATGGCAAAATCTTAAATTAGCTTTGCTTTTATGGTTGAGCATCCATACAGCAGCTAGGGCCTGTTACAATATTTACCTATAGGCTAGTGTATTTACAAAACAGAGAGGGGGATGTTGATTGAAAAATAAAAGCAATGTCTCTTTCTGTTTCGTAGCTGTGTGGAGGACTCAGTTGTGAAGGCAACAGTTTTAGATGGTGAAACTTTAACATATTCCTGCAGTATTGGAGCAGACAGGCCTGCAGGCTGTGTGCTAATTAAATTAACTGTGCATGTCCATTAATTTGATCCCCTTTAGTGCTCCCCAAAATAAGTTGTTTGGATGTGAAGTTAGAAATGAAAATAAGTGGATCCATTAAGTTCCTTTCCACTGAGAAATTAAGAAGTGGTGGTCAAAATGACTTTAATCAAGCAGTTAATTCTTCAGATAGTGGAAGGCTGTATAAAATTAGATACATACAGCAAATGTTTCTTTTTTTTCTGTATCTGTAAAGAAGATTTTTCCTAAATCCAGGCAACCTGTAATAGATTTTGTTTGAATTAAACTGGTTCAAAGTAACAGAAAGAAAAAACCAAAATTATATCTGTCATGTCCTTCTCTGTATAGGGGAGAAGGGAAGGAGTAGATCCTGCATTGGAAAGAAAGCTCAGGAGGGAACGTGGTAATCAAGTGAAAAAAGACCTAGTTGGAGGATATTTCAATTTCGAAACATTATTGTCTATGAGTACCTGGACATAAATATTTAGTTTTAAAGAAAGAAAAGAATTGAGTCAGTTATAGATAGCAGGAATGGAACTTATTTTATAATAGTAAGAGCTGAGCATATGGTATCTGTCACTGGTAGTGGCAACTACTGGTAGTAGAAGCTGTTTCTGCTGGGCTGTGGCTGGATAGCCCTGCTCCAGACCCAGGTACCCACCTTCCTGCTGGTGATGATGCCTTACCACCACTCCAGTGAGCTCCTGCAGCTCCCAGACTGTCTTGTCCAAGATTTCTACCCCATCAGCTCCTCTTCTGCCATTTAGTCCTCCTGGTTTTGTCAATGAAACAAGTTCTCTAATAAATTTGTTTTACCTTTGTTTTCCCCTTTCTCCTTCTAAAATTTATAAACTCTGTTAATCTTCAGGGCTATTAGGACTAGCTAAAGAAATGCTATCTGATGAAAAGAGCTTTTGAATTTATTTTTTCCACCTCTTCTCTTAGTGGTTGGCTGGGGAGCTTGGAGATTTGCCTCAAAACCTGGATCTGTCAGCTCACTGGAGCAGTGAGTAGCTTTTAAAATGTCTTTGCTATTCTCCATTATCATTACACTTACACAGTACAAATAGCAGCAAAGCATTGGCTTGATAGTCACAGTGATCATCTGTATTTCTCTATAGCTTTCAAAATGTTCCTCCACAAGACAAATGCTTGGCAATACATCAGGATGGAGGCAAATGTTTAATATCTGTGTTACTAATGGTAAAACTGAGATACAGCTTGTCTGAAGTGGCTAAACCCAAGTGCATTATGCTGTGAGAGAGCTCTCTGGGTTGGGTAGCAGTCCTGCTAAATTCCTCTTGCACTAGAGCAGCTGAATTTTTAGTCCTGCCAACACTTCAGGTCACTTATCAATGACCTTGGGTGTGCTCTTAACAGTTACTATGGTTCTGTGCTAAATTACACTCCAGATGAGAAGTTTATACAGCTATTTGTATTCAGATATCAAAGTTGGATGGTAAACCTTTTGCTGACTTGTGATGGGTTTTGGAGTGGGGAAAACTTGAGCTCTATGCTTTATTGTATTTATAGATATTTAGAGATGGGAAATGAGGTACACTTAGGTTGTAAAAAAAGAGTAGCTCCTCTAACTTTGAGCATAATCTACAGGGGGGAAAAAAAAAGGTGTGCAGTATCTAGTTGATGTGGTACATCCTTAAAACCTGTTTCTACTCATTAACATACTCTTTTGCAATACTTATTCTTGTTGGAAGTTGGTTATTCCTCAACATCAAGTTTCACTCTGCTCATTTCTGTATTCATTTAAACTGAGTGTGATGAAGCTAGCAATGGGCTGGTCTGAGTGCTCTGTTCTTATTGTCCTCAAAATTCCTATTCTGTTTGTACTTCTTACCAAATCCCTTGATATTGCATAAAATACTGTTGTGTTATGCTGTTACTAGATTGTGCCAAATCAGGAAAATAATTGGAAACTACCATTCATCTCAGAATATTTTAATTAGTCAATTCCTTTGCCTTAAATGACTAACAATTTCCTCTTGAAACTAGAAAATTACAGAGGACCTCATTAGTTCTGTCTCTATATTGCACTTTACCACTTGTTTGAGTAACAAACTAATATTTCTAGATGAGTTTTACATACTAGCGTTTCCCTCTACCCCATCCTCCAGTTTTCCATACAATGCTTCTAGCTTTCCTTTTTCTTTAAGGACTGGTCCGTAATGATGATAAATCAACTATGTGAATACTAATACATGTATTTTGTATTCTCTACAGTGAAGGCAACATTTTTTTTGTCCTCTAAATATGTACACAAGTTTATTACTTGTATGAAATATTGGAGGAATGCAAAGATGAGACGTTTTAGTAGTTTGGTAAGAAAGCCAAAATCCAAACAATACTTCAAAGCCTTTTAAAATAAATCTTTATGTTGGTGTTGACAAAACTGTGGATAATTCGACTGCAGTAGTACTCTTTGAGACAGATTTTTCCATTGAGAGGCAGTTTCAAAACCACAATTACATTCATATTTTGGCCAAAGTGTCATCCTTTTCTGAGGCCACCTAGATGCAGAGCAAGATGAATCCTCTTAAAGCATCAGCCTTTACCCAGAGTCAAGGGACCTCTGGGATTTTTCCAGCTTCCAAGGAAGCTTCCCACTCACACAGATTAGAGGATTGATGGCATTTTAGAACTTGATTTTTTTTTTTTATAATTCATCCCAATTCCTTTGAGGTGGAAGAATTTCTATACTTCTGCTGTTGACTTTGCTCACTTAAATTTGAGTATCCATGTGGCTGAGCCCAAACCACTTAGTCCTTCCCTGACCAAGGCCTGGAAGTTATTAATGCAAAAGAATAATAGTTTAGGGTAAATTTTAGCCTTTTAATTTTTTGTTTTAAATGGTAGATCATTTCTCCTTAATTTCTTTCTGGATGTTTTTTGTGTTCTCAATCATTGTAAATACTGATGATAAAACGGAACAGAAAATAGTTGGGTTTTTTAACTGGAAAAGGAGGATGTGCTTGGTCCAGCCTCTATGTTCAGGTGGTGTTCAATGTCCATCTGGGACAACTTTTGTCCTGTAATCCACCAAGTAGGGGAGCAGCTTCTACCTGTCAGTCCTGCAGCTTGCAACAAAGCAGGAGCCAGCTAATTAAGACAATAAATGAAATTAGAACAAAGAAAAAGAATGCAGGGAGGGGAAAGGTAGGTGAAAGAGTAGAGGAAATTCCCTTGAAATTCTTAGGATATGCATTTTCATCCCTTCTTTCAGCCTTTAGATGAAGATGCCATGTTGGCATTTAGTTTGCCCCTCCTGGACCTTCACTTGCTGCCAGCATCCTGAGGAGAGGAAGAGGAGGATGGTGAGGCTGACCTGGGGTGGGGGGCAGGTGGGCTTCACTCTGCCTTGCTTTTGCTCCTGGAATGATGAGATGCAGCATCCTTGACTTTCAGATTGGTGGTTGCATGGGCATGGGCTGAGCACTTTGGAATTTTGGTAGGAACAGGCAGATTTTACCAATTTATGTTGCCAAGCTACATACCACAAATGTGTCTGTAAGCCCTGAGAAATAACTGTGACTGCAGCTTTGTTTATAAGTGGCATAAAAACAACAGAGACAGCCAGTCAACCAGCTTTTATAAATTACAATTTTTAACCAAAACCATAATATGAGGTCAAGGCTGCTGCACTGATTTCCAGGAATTAGAATTCTTTTTCTTTTTAATTCATTGATCTTTGCCTCTTCCTCCCTTACATTTGTTCAAATGTTCAGAGCAGAAATAACTGAAGAATAAGGAGTGTGATCCTTACACAGTAGAAGATAATGACTTAAAATTAATTTATGGGTTTTTTAGCTCTTTGGGCAACTTTACATTTTTCTAGAGTAAAAGGTGTGTAATATTTTAGATTTTATTGCTGTATTTTGGGACTTCAGCATGAAAGCAGCCAAAATGGCCTTTGCAGCTCATGGGGGAAGAGATTTTAAATTAGGTGGTTAAATTAAAAACAAAAAACAAAAACAAACAACCAAACCAAACACACAAAATAACCCAAAACCAAACTAATAACAATTCTACTGCTGTAAAATGACCCCAAAGTTACAGATGTAGTACTTGAAATACTAACTTTGGTAGTAGATTGAAGAATTTAGAGGAACTTTTGCTGATTAATCTCAACTGTTTCTTTAAAGTGAACAATATTTGCTTTTTGTTGTTTAGCATGCAGATGTCCTCCCTTTATATTTAAAAAGCCTGGAGAAAAAAAAAAATAAGGCTTTTCTTGCCACCTAATCCCTTGAAATGTACTGTATATCACATTTATGAAATGTGTTGGTACCAGAAAGAGAAGCAGAGGACTTTGTGTTTAAACAAAGACCCCAGGATCAGGGGCAATGTTTTTCTCCTCACAGGTGATGGAGTATGTACAAAGAATGCAGAGGATAATGGCAGTCCTGTCCTCTGAACAGATGGTGATGGTCCTGTTGCTAGGATAAGGCCTGAAGAATTTAGTTTTTAATTCCACATTATTTGCCTCAGTGCCATGAATATCCCTAGGTTTCCTCAGGCGAAAAAAAAAAAAAATTACAACAAATAGAGAGAAAGAGAAGTGACACAGGCTAGAAAAGGAGACAGAGCACGAGGAAAGGACTGGAGCCAGGTCAATAGAAGCTTTTGGGGGAAAATGTCTGCTCAGCTGTCTGCAGTCACCTGGGTTTGAAAAGGCAGGCAGGAAGGAAGATTGGTTTGGCATGAGAAACGAGGCCTTTGATGCTTTAGATAGCACAGAGAGGGGAAAAAAAAAATAGGCATTTCTTCCCATTAGAAGTCTGTTGACTTTCCTAATGAAGATAAACAGGTTTCTGAAGAAGTATAGCTCTCACAGAACTACATTTGTAAAAACAAGCATGCTTTTAAAATATATATACACAGGCAAGGACCTGTGCCAAGAACCTTAGTGCTGGTGTGGTCTTACAAATCACTTTACAGGAATATTTTTAAATCATTGCCTTATTTAAAAGTGAGCAAATTTCATTCCCCTCCAGTCAATTACATATCTAATTTCAACTCAAGTAGATAATAACCAAAGTATTTTTATATAAATGAATGAACAGTTAAAAAAAAAAATGTTAAACACACAGCCCTCAAGCATGCAAAATATATTCCTTTAACTCTTATTCTTTTATCACTAATTTACTACAGAGATTATTTTTTTTTTTGCGTGCACTTGCATCATTTTGGTTTGTGGCACTGAGGGGAAAGAAATCTTATTTCAAAAAGGCATGAATTCACATTGAAATTCTGGAGGATCCTTGTGCCACCTGAATTATTCCAGCAACCACATTATGCATGTGGTGGATGGTGCTGATAGACAGTTGTAACCTGCTCTGTGTTTTCCTGCTCTTGCAGGGCTATTGGATTAGATGATGTCAGAAGTCCCTTCTAACCCCTAACATCTCTAATTCTGTGATTTTTCTAGAATGGCTCTTTTTTTTGCTAAAGAAGACTGTGAAAACTTCTAGTGAGCTACTCCCCATGACAAAGCACATGGAAAATGCCAATAAACATGGTGAATTCATAAAAGGACACAGCTGCCCTTAGGTAGGTGCTGTGCCTGAGGTTTGGAGGATTAACTGTAATATTCCACCTTTTCTAGGTGCCTGCACAAAGCCAGATGGTAGCTAGTGTTTTCAAGGAGACTCTCCATATAATTTACTCCCTTTGTTGAATGCTCTGTGATCATTGAGTGTCTTGCTTAAATTTTTGGTGCCACCTCTATAGCAGTTCTGCTAACTGGAATGTGCTCCATGCTATCCTCATTGTGATTTATCCCATAATAATGTGGTGCAAACATCTTATGTTTTGTGCCTGAAAAAAAAGTTGAGAAGTATCTAGATGAGAATGTGAGACAGGAAAAACTACTGGGCCAAAACACACTATACACGTTATTTATGTGTGTGTATACAAACATAATTCATGCTTTTATCCTTAAAAATCACCCACATTTTTATTTTATCAACAGCTAAGGAAGTTATACTTCAGTAAGGCTTTAGAAACTGACTCAGTTGATACTCTTGCAGGTCTTCAAACAGCAGCTGTTGCCATTATGTGTCCAAAAATATTCATAAGTAATATAAAATGGATCAGAACTTATTGATATTCAGCTTTCTGATTACCACATACTCTTGGAACCTCATGATCTCCAAAGGGGCTAGCATTTTTTCCTCCCACTAATATATTGTTCTTGTTCCAATAACCCTTCAATTTTTACTTCAATCTCTCTCGTTGAGATTTGTGATGGGTCATAGACTCTCTTCTATCACCATTTTCAGTGTTTTGAAAGAAATCTAACCATCTGTTTTGTGTTCTTAGTGCCTATTGATGCTACCTGGCTCTACTCAATTTTTGTTCTTCTATGATAGAGAATTAACAGAATTTTGTTTCATATTATTTATCCATGAAGGAGGTATCCCAGATGCAGACAACACTGAAATCTCTAGGGGACCTAACTCTAAAATTAAGGAGTCTTACTGAGGCTGCTGAGTGTTCTCCAACCTATTGTACAAAATGAGGAGGTGAATTTGATTCACAGCCTTTCATGTGTAAATAAATAAATAATAATACCCCTGAAAATTGATCAGAGATGAGAGAGACCATTTCCTTCAGAGAGCTAGAGAAGTGGTTTCTCAGGCCATGTGCTTTATGATACGCACAGAAGCCTTTGTGTGGCTCATGTTGGTTTTGCCTTCATATTGCAAGGGAGAGTCAGACTTATGCCTTAAATTGAGATAATGTGTCACTGGTGACATTTCTTTTTCTATAGTTTGTGTTCTTTCTTCTAAATATTGGTTGTTCTTTTAGAAGCCTGTTACCAAGAAAAATGTGTCTGCTGTTCTTCTCAGTTCCTGCTTCATAAAGTATCCTACGCTATCTTCTTAGACTTCCATTCCATCAGAAAAGAATCCAAATTGGAAAATACTTCATTTCTTAATCTTTCTAAGATTTTTTATGAATCCCCTTAAAAATAAGCTGTTTTCTGTGCTTTCTTATCTTTGCCCATTTCTTTTTCATACAAAAGCAAAAGGCACCAGTGACCACAGCTAGCTACCTCACGTAACGAAACACACAGATTTCTCTTCTCCTTATTTTCTCACATTCATCATTCATATTTAATGCCACAGGCATTTGATTTCTTAATTCCCTGAATTGAAGAGGCATGCACAGCATGCACTCCACTTCAGTAAAGTGACTTGTAATTCTTCTTCACTGGTGACACACTTTTTCACCTGAAAAAACTCGTGGTGCAGAACTTCCTCTCACATCTGTGACACTGTCAGTAGCCATAGCGAGGTGGTGATGGTTGAAGAGCTGAACGCCTGGAAAGCGTAAGGTGCTAACCTTAAATGCCTCTTGGTTTGAAAGAATATTAGCCTCAGGGTTTTTCTGTTGACATATATATATTTTTCTTTTCCTGTAGTTGAACTTCAGTTGTTAACTTCTCTGCTGTTGATCCTGAAATATATCTTTTTGCTTTCTTATTCTCTTTTTTTTTTTTTGAGCCAAATATCAAGAAATAGAGAACTGACAGAATTACAAAGGTTAGAAGAAATCTCTAAAATCATCAAGTGTAACCATACCTATCACTACCATACCACTAAACCATGTCCCTAAGTAGAGCATCTAAATGTGTCTTAAACACCTCTAGGGACAATGACTCCACTGCCCTGGGCAGCCTATTGCAGGACTTAACCATTTCAGTAAAGAAATTTCTCCTTATATCTAACCTAAACCTCCCCTACTTCAACTCGAAGCCATTTCCTCTTGTCGTCTTGCTGTTGACCCTGGAGAAGACCTACCCCCCATCTTGCTACAACATCCTTTCAGATAGTTGTAGAGAGAGATAAGGTCTCTCCCACCCTGAGCTAAATAGCATTAGTATTAATAACCTGCTGAGTAGGTTTGTCAACAGTATTTTCAACAAAAAGGTTTTCTAGACCCTCATGTATGACAAAATACAGTACCTGATATCAATATTTTGAACTAAAATAAGATGGACCAAGCATTACCCTGAGCGTTACTCACAAGCATCTCATAGGAGACAGACAGTTAAGGTTAGTTATTTGTAAAAGATTTTTGGAATGAAATATTCCACAGAAGCATAAAGCATTAAGGCCATTATAAAAACATTGCACCTTTACAGGTTTTCAAAGCACTTTAGAAACATTTTCCAAGTCCCATAGCCCTGCAGCATGGGTAGACTTATCTTTTATTGATTTCCCAAATGGTTCAACTGAGACATTGAAGACTTTTATGGTTTGCTAACTGTGAACACTCCAATGAAATGTCTGTAACAAAACAAAAATTGATACTGAATTTCCTCTCTGATTATTACAGGGAAACCTTCCGGAGAGTTTCTCTCTGACACTTTCAGGAAAGCAGAGGAAAAGAGCAGAGTTGCTTGTTTTTATTCATGGAAAGCATGTCTCCATGAAAATGGGAGAACATGGAGATGTTTTTACAACTATGTTCCTCTCCATAGTAGTAGAGGAAGAATTTCTTTTCATTCTAAATTTGCTCAAGGCCTGTGTCCCTTCATGGAGGATAGGTGAGTGGGGATGGAAGAAGAGAAGACTTCTAGAAAAGAAGACCTAGGGAGGAGAATACATCAACTTTTGGTTTCCTATGTAGGCTTCTGGCTAGATATCAGCTGATGAAAGCTGTGAAGAATGAATGTACAGCATTGAAATCTCTGCTCTTTTAGTATTGTGTTTACCAGAGTCCTCTTTCTCTCCTGAGATCCTGTGCAACAATTTACTGCCCAGCAGAGACCTCTCTGTATGTGGCTCCTTTGTGTCCATGAATCCAGCACAGTAAAACCACAGCTGTCCTGCTGTGAAAAGGATTTATTTATTGTCAGGCTTGTAGTGAAGAGGAGGAGAGGTGGAGGTTATCCAGGTACTGATCCTTTTCATTGGAACATCAATTGTTCAGGAAGCTCAAAGAAGTGAAAGAAGTTAGACCTGAGGGAGTGCAATGATCACGAGAAATTGGGAATTATTTGTTGATGAACGGTGATTTAACATTAGTTGTTGTAATATCACTGAAGTTTTCCTTTGGAATATATCTGAAAATATGGAGGGGGTTGGGGAAAAATCGTATCTGTTGCAAAAAGTCTTCAAACATCTAAGCATAGAAAATATAAAACCCATGTCTGGGAAGGGTTTCAGAGGTGGTGTAGTTCCAACTCCTGTCCCAAGGCAGGAGAAGCCCTACCTAAAATGCGGTTGGGCTGTCAGGTGTTTATTTTCCCTTGGAAATTTTCATTTAGTTTTCTAAATTTCCAGAAGTTTTTAATTTTTTTTTATTCCTCCTCTGAAGTTCTTAATGTATTTAGTGTTCTGATTTCTCTTTAGTAGTTAGAAATGTTCTCAGAAAGTGGTTATTAATAAATCATTAAAGGTTTGTATCTCATTTCATTGCCTTACTGCTCCACTACTCTGTATTTTCAACCACAGCACAGAGTCATCCTGAAAAATCTAAAGAGGAATTTTGAACCAACAGAGTTGAATCAAAATGACAAGGACAAACCTACAGATCTTTACCTGTAACACTCTTTATTATTCAAGCTATTTACCTAGGTAAAAGATGTCTTAGCCAGCTCTTGTTTTATCTGGCATCTCTGAAGAAGGAATAATCATGCATGCAGGGCTTTACAAACTGCAAATCTTGAAGAGAATATGGAATCCTTTCACCATTAGGGCTTTCCTGGGAATAGGGAATAGTAAGGTTGAATATAAGGCTTGATAACCACAGATCTTTTCAGTAGCACCAAAGGAGGTATGGGAAGTGATGAAAAAACTTATGAAAGGTAAACGGACTATAATTCATCCTAAATATCTCCCCTTGTGCAGAAGCTCTTTTTAAATTACTCAGATAAATGAGCTCATTTATGGAATATTTTGTACTGCACGAACTTATATGGGCACCTGTCATGTATATATATATTTTAATACTGAACTCATATAGATGGCTTCAAGTCCCCCTTGCCCTTTAGTGAATTTAAATCTCCCACAAAGCTGCTGTACAGTAGTCATAAAGAAACATTTATGGTTCAACATAATTTCCCTTCATTTCTTTTTCTCTTTCTTTAAGGGAGAGGGGAAAAAAAAGGCAGTTTAAAAGTAATAAAGCACTTCCTTCTGTAAATCTTTGATCTTTTCTCTTCCTAAGGGAAGATTAATTTGTAAATATGCTAATGGATTTGTATAATATGAAACCTTCATAAGAAAAACTACATTAGTTCATATGAATGAACACATCTATCTTATTCAATTTATAAACTAATGGCTGAGAGCATCAACACTGCCTTCTGCTCAGTCTCGTGTCCAAAATCACTGCTTGCATTTCTAAGACTACACAGAATCTTGCACAAATGTGTTTAATAGGACCAGTTATCTCACCTCTGACTCTATTTTTTTTTTTATCTTTCTGATTGTAATAGTGAGGTTTGCTGCTGTTCCAGCCAGAAGAACACATCCTGCTCTGAAGAAATCCAATGTGGTGGGAGTTGCACTATGTGGATATAAGGTACCCAGCTACATGCCCTCCTAAGGAATCCAGTTGCTTTCCAGCAAGGTCCTGAGTGTGCCAGCTCAGGTGATTGCTGAGGTGGACATTTTCAGAAGCTGCAGGACTGAGGCTGCCACAACAGCTGAGTGATCATCCAGGTTGCTTACGTGAGCTGAGAAGTTGACCTTCTCAGTAGTGATGCTGCTGCTTTTTATTCTAGCTAAAAATTGTGGAAGACTTTGGTCCCATCAGCCTTTCCATACTTCATCTAGCCTGTGCAGCTGCTGTGGGGGGAAAACTGACCTCCCTGGTCCATACCAGCAGAGGAAGACACATGGGCAAGGTCTTCATGTGAGTGAATTCACCCCCAGTGGAGGTGTGGTGAATATTGGTTCTCTGGATCCTGCTTCTCCCTCTCCTACCAACATCCTGGATGTCTTCACATACTGCAGAACTTCCTCCTCGCTTCCTTTTGCTCCCTGAGCCCGCAGTTCACCTCCTTCCTTGGTTTTTTCCTTCCTCTGATTTATTCCAGTACTTAGCTGAGAAGCCAGGAGGGTTAAGGGCTGCTTTTAGTGAAGTCATGGTACCACTACCACACTTCCTTCAGATGGAGAGGGGTAGAAGTGGAGATAGAGAAGATGGGTAGGTCCTACTGTCCCCCCTTTTCTTTCTGCCAATGACTTAATTTTCTCCGTGCTCTTTCTCTCCTTGTTTCCCTTTGCCTCTTTCCTTTCCTTGACTTAAAAAATAGTAATAGAAACTGTATTAAATCAAGGAGATGTGAAAATTAAAGCCTGTGCACAAATCTGCTGGGGCTGTGCTGTACATGGCCACCCCTGTGGCACCTAAGCCTACAGGAAAATTCTCTTCTTAGCCCTGGGCTCATTTCTCTGCCTCTTTACAAGGAAAGAAACCATATAAGTTTGGGTTTATTCCTTTAAATATATGGAATGTCTTAACAAAAAGAACGGGGAGAGGCGGATTGGAATTGATGTTGAAGTTAGCTCTAATTTTGAGCCAGTTTTGTCTGCAGGATGCAGCTTAGTGCCGGAGGAGTTAAAGTGGTGACCTTGAACCTCTAAGCTTGATATAGAGGTTGTTCAGCATCCTAGGTCTGGTTTATTAAGGTAAGGATAGAAATCTTGAACTTCAAGCCAGCATAGGCAATGAAGGACTTGTTTGATGTGCTGGCGGTACGCTGTGCCGAGGAGGCACGTTGTTAGTGGCCTCAGTGGTGGTGTTTTCCCAAGGGCTGACAGATTTGTGTCCAGCTCCATCTCAGGGCTTTCATCCTGCTAGCCATCAACAAAAGGTGAGCATTTCTTCAGGCATGGAGCTTACCAAGGATGCCTATCTGCTGTCATCAGGCTGCTTCCCTTGTTTGATCCTATCACGCTCCGGATAGGAATGGAATTGTAATGCGTACCTTAAGGCTGGAGAAGAAGGAGCTTGAGGAGGAGATCCACTGCTATAATGGGGGTGGGTGGGAGGGAAGTGTCAAACACTGCTCAGAATAGATGAATATTATAAAAGGAGTCTGGAAAGATCAGAAATAAGAGATTCAGATCTTTCTTTTTCTCTCCAGGAAAATTCTTTCTAGTGCTTCTCGATAATAGTGGGGAGAGAGGGTGAGCAGAGGAAAATTTGTGGGAGAAGCTCAGCAGTTGTAATGAGCAGAGCTTCAGCCATGAGCTTGCAATGTCATAGAGTCTATTCTCCTTTTAAAAGAAAAGGCAGGGAGTTGGAGGGAGCTTTAAGCTGTTCTCCAGCAAAGTTTTCTTCCCGACAGTCAAAAATAATAGGAAGTAGACATAGGAGAGGTCTGTTAATTGATCTTGTCCATATCTTGCCCAACGCAGGGTTATTCCCTGCAGCATATTTTACTAGTGCTGAGTTCAGCTTTGTTTTTCAAACCTCCACAGTGACAATCTCCCCAGGGAAGTGGTGAAAGCCTGACTCTACAGCCTGCTCCATCTCCTTGTCAATCTGCTTTGCAGAGGGAAACTCTCACAACCAGGAAATATCTTCTGACGTTGAGCCTGACTCCCCCCCTCCCCCCATTTTAATTCTGTCTTATTAATTCTATTTATACTCTTCTGTATCATCCAAAATAACATCCTTCCAGGAGCACCATGAGTTGGCTTATAATACTAAAAGGCTGCATTCCTGAGAAAGAAGAGCTTTACCTCCTGCTGATGCTTTTTTTTTGAAGTAAAAACATCATTTTAGGTACCTTGGCCCATTGTTTGCTCATAAATTATTGTTTAATTACCAGCTTAACTGCAGGTAGAAGGTTTGAGTTGGCTACCTGCATTTTCCCTGCCTCTAAAATTAAGATATTCTGCATGAAACACACCTAAGAAATCAGTAGTATGAATCCTTAGCACTTCTAAAATTTATTTTCTGATCTGGATTTTTTTTTTTTTGCTTCATGTTAATCAGTAGATGCTTGTCTGTAAAACATGTCCTTTCTCACTGCCTTTTTCCTCCCTTCCCCTTCTAATCTTAGCACTAGATCGTGATTTGGTCAGGGCCTTATTTAAATACTTTTGGGGTTGCCAACATGGTATGTTCTGATATTAAGATCTCCTAATCCAATTTTGAAATTAAAGAGCTTGGGGCAAAAGCATTCACCCAACTGAAATGCATGTTTTTGAGCACTGAGCCAGTGTTTGCTTAAGGAAAAAAAATATATACAAGATCTCCCTTTTCTTTCTCTTCCCAATTAATATAGCAAATGCCATGCACAACGTATTTTAACTTGTGTCCCATATGAGGACAACAGACGGGAAATTTAAGCTGGGCTCCAATTCCAGGCAAGGTAGCTGGATTCCAATTGACTGCAGAAAATATGCAGAATATCAACTGATTTATAGTGCCTCATTTGCTGTCTTTAACAGGATGATGCTCCCTATATTCCCCCAAAACAAAAGCAGCATCAAGGAAAAAAAAGGTGTTTTTTATTATTATATTATTTTTCTCTGCAAGTTACTAGTTTAAGTTTCTCAGTATTAAATCCTAAAGGTTCATCAACTCCACATCTTTACAGCTCTGTCTTTCTGTATACAGGACCCTGTCTGCCTGTTTCCTCTATTGCACTATTTTGTTTGTACTACTGTAATCATTTTGCTGGCCCAGATCTGTGTGGGTGTGCTGGCAGCTTTACAACAAAGTTACATGGGAACTGAGTTAAGGTTGAATATTTATTAGAAGAAGCCATCTGGCGTCAGGCTGTCTGTACAGGGGGGCTTATTTCTTTAGGAGTCTCTCCTTTTTCTCCATAGCTCTTCCTCCCTCTCCCTCTTCCTCTCTCTCTCTCTCTCTCTCTCCATTTCTCATTTATGTGCCGCAGAGATGTGAAAAGTGGAACACACATCTTGACATATTGATTTGATTCTTGATATTTATAGCAATTAACACTGTTTGTGTGATTGTCCTTGTCCCCCCCCCTCCATATTCCCCCCTCCCCACTCCATTATTCCCCATTATGGGGAAGCTGGGGGCTGGTTCCTTATGGATGCTGCAGGGATCCCACCACAGACCCTTCCCCACTCGTGCTGTTTCCCCGTAGGCTTTGGGCAGCTCTAGCTCTGCTTCAACATCCTTCTCCTGCTTCTTCCACACTTTCCTTTCCTCCCCAAACTCCTGACTCACTGTATTAAACAAACTAGCCAGCAGAAGGGTGTCCCTGCTATTTCACCATGTGTAGGACCCAGCCAGTCTTCAAAGTGCAGCACTAAATTGCCAAAAGATGTTTACTTTACTTGCTTAAGAGCTCCTTGTAATTCAATTGTTCTCTCTCCTACGGTAACAACACACATGTATCCTGAGAGCCTGGCTCTTGGGAGCTTCCACTAGTTATTGACCCATGGGATTTCCTCTGGTTTTTTCTTTTGTTTGTTTGTTTTGGGTTTTTTGGGGGGGAGTGGCTTCTGTCTCAAGGTAACATTTTTTTCTGGGGTGCTCAACTGCAAGGACTGTGGAAGATAACAGCATTGTCTCTACCTTTTTCCCCTTAATACGACACTTAATGTTTGTGTGTATTTTCTTTTTTTCCCCAAAAGAACTTTTTTCATTATGTTTTTGGTGTTTTTTTTTTTTAGGCTGGACATCCAAAATTGACAGCCACCTCAGAAAACCTTGACCTGTTTTTCCTAGGAGGCCAAAGAAGCTGATGCAGCCTAGCTGGCAGCCTTTTTCCCCATCATTCCTGACTTTTTCTTGTGTAAGTTAATATTCTTACCCCACAGCTTTCCGTAACATCCTGGTCTGTCGTTGTAGTGGTTTTGGTGGCCATGCCAGGTGGGAGAAGGGGAGCACCAGGCAGCAGAGATTCTTTCCACTGACAAAAAGAGTGAGTCATTACTGTCCTGTGATTATTCCCTGGCCTTCTTACAAAAATGCTGCCTGCAGGGATGAAAGGAAAGTCCTTTCTCCATGATCTATGCTGAGAGTGAGCAACCTACCCAAGCTCCAGCAAAGAATAACACGTGAGCTGACTTTGAGCAGCATAAAGCAAGGGCTGTGAGCCATGGTATCTTGAAGGACACAAGCTGGGAGGGATGGTGCTTCCCAGATTCAGCCACCCACTACTTTTCTAGTGACTGCTGCCCCATGATACCACTGGTCAGATGATTGGCAGCATGTTATCTACTCTCTTGTCATGTCTTTTTGTATATTTAATCTAGGAAAGAAAATATAAGGATTTGAAGGGATGGATAACTGTACTGTTTGGGGGAAAGGGATTGGGAATGGATCAAGGAGATGGCTCGATGTGAGAGCAATACAAGGAGAAAGAGTGTGCTCTGAGTGCTGGGTGTTAAAGGAGGCTGGAAAGAGGTGGATACAGAACTGAACTTCTTTGCTAGGTTTAAATGCAAGAGGCTGCTCATCTTAACTAGCCTACATCCAAAATATGGAGAAGGGCAAGACAATTCCCCTGGTGAGCACCAGTGGTCTTAGCTGCAGGCTCTCTAGCAAAATGAGAAAGGAAGAAGGTGAATCATGTAGGCTTTGTTTTGCATGCCCTATGAGAGAAGGAAAGAGCTGGCCCTGCATCTAAAGCCTAACAAGACTTTGGTCACCCAGCAGACTGGAAGATTTGTGTTTAAGTCACTGGGCAAGAGACATTCATTCAATTATCCTCTTATTCTGTTTGTCCTTTGACAAGATGTTAAAGTCACCTTGTCTCACTTGTAAAAGTATAATGATAATTACCTTCTCCTAGAAGTATTGCAAATTACAGATTATTATTGGTAGTAAAATTCTCTGAGATGCCTAGGAAAAATATTGTGCCAAGGCTTAGTCTCCCTTGTGAGACCTAGGGGTCTAGCAACTCTGCCTTTTCACTGATATGAAATCTATTTTGTGTACAAAGAACAGGCTGATCTATTAGTTAGTTGTCTGGAAAAAAAAACCAACAAAACATGATGGGCTTTGAATTCAGTTTTGCTGTAAAGCTTGTTGCACTTATCAACTTTCCTCAGTCTCTGGATGGGCAGCAGAAGTATTAATCTCTGAAGTATGCCAGTGCCCTCCCAGGGTTGGTGTTACACAGACCAGAACAGATAATGCTGCAGCAAAGACAGTAAAGAGGGCAGCAGCTTCTGACAAGGATGAGAAAGCAGCTGTGAGACAGGATGAGCCTTTAGGATGAAGCAGGACATGGGAGAACATTGGTGCCAGATTGAGGATGTTCAGCAGTGAGTACTGTCATCAATTAAAATAACCATAAAAAGCCAGATATCCATTGATGAAATAACTCATAACAGATCTTGAGTGCTGTGTTACCTTTCAGCAGAGCTCTGAGAGGGAGCCAGTGTGGAGATCTGGTCTGGAAAAGGGGCAGAGAAAGGTTTGTTCCCATTTCACTTCCCAGACCACACCATCTCATTAGGGTTACTCTTTGTGATATCCTTTTTTTTTGAGGCTCTTTCCCCACTTCTAAACCCTACACAGCTCTTCAGCAATCCCTTTTCTGCTGTCTCCCTGCCTCTCTGTTAACACAGATGCTTCCAGACTCTAACACTTCTGGATGATTTGAGGGTAACTCACAAAGCTGGAAGCTTCCCCTTCCAGCTCTCCTGTCCTACTAAAATACCAAATTTTGCCTGCTGTGCTCTAGGCATGCATTAGGAACTCCTTCAGAGCAGAGGTAAGGGGAGCTAGAAATGCAGACCAAGAAAGCAGGACCATCTGAGGTCCCCTACTTGTCTTCTTGGAGACCTCCCTTTAGTCCTTTGCTTAAAAGAAAATTACCCTCAGGAAACCCCAGGGCAGCTAATCTGTGTAAGCACAAGGTAAGTGACTATGTGTGCCTTCAAGCTGAGAAGTATTTTGCTTTTCAGTGCCGGAAGTGAGTAAATACTTGAGATTTGTCTACTCTTATCAATCCAGGTAGTCATTAAAAAGTTTCAGGTCAGCCTTTTTTTTCCTGTTGGAGAATAGTGATTGAATTCACCTGTAGCCAAATTTGTTAGGTTAGTTGTTTTTTTAAATGCACAAGTGTAAAACTGAATGCAAAATGCATTTTGAATCACAACAACAAAGTAAAATGCAGACTTCAGCACATCAATCTGAGCACTCTGTGATTTATCTTGGAAGAGGAGAGGGGAGGATCTGAATGGCAATAGGAACACGTGGCCCCTGTGGTGGAGCAAACTTGTCCTCCCAGCCCAACGGTTATGAGGAGAAAGAGCCAAGTGACACAGTTGAAATAACTATGTTCAAGCCCTCCTTGGTTTAGTGTTTTGCAGGAGGAGGGTGAGGCTACAACAAAAATGGATGCATTTTGATTTTTTTTTTTGGAGAATGAAATATATTGATACCAAATCCAATATTCAATATTCCCTATTCTCTTCTGGTGAATATTTTTGCAGATGTTGAACATCCTTAGGACCATGAAATTAAACTTTCTTTTTAGATGGCAGAGAGGACATTATCATCCCTTTCTGCTGCAGGCTTGTACCCCACAACTTTTTTAAGGTGGTTTGGGTTTTTTATTGGAGGGAAGGAGTCTTATGGATTTTGGGTTGTTTGCTGGGTGTTTTTTTTGACTCTCTTAGTTGATTTAAAATTTAGTTGCTATTCATTCTTAATAACTGCCTCTCTAACCCTTCCTTATGGCTTCGGCATGCACATAGGAGGGGAAAATATTGTGTGTCAGATGTGCTTGTGCTGCAGGATCTCTCTGCCTTCTTGTCCTCTGTGACTACAAAGAGAGGATGCCCTTACTTAGGAAAGAGGTTAGTTAGACTTTTTCCAGTATTGCCCCTATCCTGAAGATAATATACCTGCACTGGAGGGATTTATGCTGCTTTCTCAGCTACTGGGAGAAACCCAGCTGCTTGAATTGAGGCTGCATCAGACCCAGAGACTTTGCTTATGAAACAACATATGGTTTAAAACCCAAACTCTCTGCTGCTCATTTAGTGAAACAAACTATTTTTTTCTTTATTGTTGTTTCTTGACTTTTTCTTTTCAGACACAATTCCTCTAGGCTATTGTTATTTGGACAAAGGAGGTGGGGGACAGGCTCAGCTAGTTACTCTGTGGTTTTTCTGGTGAGGAATTAAGAAATACTCTAACAGTTTAATAATGATAATCTCCAAATAGTTCATAAAGGCATTAAGGGTAATTAATGACATTTGAACAGTAAGAGTACTTAATCCTTAGGGAAATGTGATAGCCACAATTTTATTTACATCTCTAGTTGTTTCAGAGGTAAAGGGGGAAACCCAATAATTTAGGAATTTTTTTTAATGGTTTCATACTTGTACTGTTTCAGATTTTATCTCAATGTGTTATAAGCAAATAAAAATCACAGTTTTTGCAAACAATACAAGCTGCATTCCCCACGTTAGATTCAGCATTAGGTTAAAAATAAAGAGGAACTCTTCTGTGTTTCCTGTGGGATTAAGATTTTTCTGAAAATTATAAATCACCAGTGGCTTACAAAGAACAACTTCTTCTGAAAGGCCCACAATATTTACATTTTAAAACTATTTTTTCCTAGCCTTTAGAGCCATTAAAAGAACTTAAATAATTTTGATGATAAATGCTACGTACTGCAGCTTTTATGTTTTAGCAGCAGTTTTTCTTTTCCTTTCACAGAGCTGACCCTGCTAAACCTTTGAAAAAAATGCCTGTGACATCCTTTTAGGTTCTCACAATTCTACAGTGAAGGGAAAAAAACTCCTGTGATAGGTTGTTTTTTTTTTTTTTCCTGAGATAATACTTGAACTAGCCTGGTTCAGATGTTTAGGTTTTGAAAGTCAACAGAAGGAAAAGGGTTTAGTTGACCTTGGGGTTTGGAGAGTAAATAGGATAACACCTGACTCAAGACAGGAAGCCTTTAGTTGGGGGGAATATCCAGAGAGAAGCAGAATGTGTCAATCCAGTGTAGCATTTGAATTCAGCCTTTGCTCTTTTGGTTCTGCTCTTGAGCCCCTGTTTCTACTTTTGGCTTTTCCATTCCACAGAACTTCTGTCAAATCAGCAGGGACGGTGCTAATAAATTTATAATGTTGTTTTGTATTTCTGAACGTGGTACCTCAGTAATTAAGTGAAATATTTATGATGAAGAGAAAACAATGCAAATTCATTTGTTTGCCTGAAAGCTTGCTTGTTATTTATTTAGATTTATCTTTGAATGATTCTTTAAATTAAATCACGGTGTGAGTGAGAGGGATATTTAAAGCAAGAGGAAATTTGCTATAGTATATTGATGTATTACACTGTATTACCTAGTGTTGAAGCTATGTAGAGGATGCTTAAAACCCCAGAAAACAAACAAAAAACCCTTTAACCTAACAAGCATTCCTATGGGGGATTTTTGGTAGAAATTTCACAAGCTAAATCATTTTCCAACAGCTGAAATATTTAATAAATATTATTATAGCTGGCTGGATGTATGCAAACTATATCTTGAATTACAGAACAGGTAAGGATTAGGTTCAGCAGAATATGATCTATTTTTTTTTTCTCAACTGAGTGTATTTTGCTTCATGGGCTACTACTTCCAGTAGTTTTTATCATTTACTGTTTTCAATCCTCTAAACACTTCTAACCCAATGAATGTAGTGACCTATGAAAGGAAATGGCTCGGCAAAGTGTCCCTGTGTTGATGATTATGAACTAAATTGTTTACTTCACTTTGACTTTTTTTCCTTCTTCCCCAAGTAAAAATTTTCTTCCAAAAAAACACTTCCTTTACAAATGTAGTACTGCTGCTCTCCTCATCTTTCTGTTTGACACTCATCATGTTTATGTCATGACCAAGGAATGGTTATCTTAATGTGGAAAAAAAAAAGAGAAAATGGTTTTTGTTTTTTTTTAGTTTAAAAAGGATATTTTCTTTCATGGCTATTACATGCTAAAGTGTTGCACATCCACCATTAAGAGTGAATACTACATAAAGTATTTTATATTACTATATATAGTATTTTATCTAATTTTGCTAATGTGTTGAGAAATTGTTGAGACTCATAGCTGGGAAAGACTCTCCTAAGATTTTTAGAGAACTTTAGCAGTGTATGGTATGCAACTATCTTCTGTTCCTTGTTTCATTTTGATTTTTTTTGCCCCCAAACAAACTTAAACAATCAAAGGTGACCAACTCCTATGTGGGTTGACAATAAGGTTCTTGCTACTGAGTCTACAGACAATACCTGGGTGCTTGGTGGAAATATGGACAGTGCTTGGAAGCTTTATTTGGCAAAGCTATTCCTCAGCCTTGTCATGATGTTGAAGGGTCTAAGGCACAAGTCTTCTGAGGAGTGGCTGATGGAACTGGAGTTGTTGAGTCTGGAGAAGAGGAGGAAACCTTATTACTCTTTGCAGTAAGGAGGTTGTAGTGAGGTGGGGATTGGCCTCTTCTCCCAATTAAGTAGTGATAGGATAAGAGGAAATAGCCTCAGGTTGCACCAGGGGAGGTTTAGGTTGAATGTTAGGAAAAAAATTCCTTCTGGAAAGGTTTGTCAAACATTGGAGCAGGCTGCTCAGGGAAGTGCTGGAGTAACCATCCCTGGTGGTACTTAAAAGATGTGTAGATGTGATCCTGAGGGACATAGTTTAATGGTGACCTAGCAGTGTTGGATTAGCAGTTAGACTTGATGAAAAAGGAAAGACTTCTTTCCAGTGCGCAGGTGCCAGAGCACTGGACCAGGCTGCCCAGGAGGCTGTGGAGTCTCCTTCTGTGGAGACATTCAAGAGCTGCCTGGACACATCCCTGTGTGACTTGGTCTAGGTGATCCTGCTCTGGCAGGGGAATTGGACTAGATGATCTTTCTAGGTTGTTCCAACCCCTAACATTCTGTGATCTTAAAGGTTTCTTCCAACCAAAATGATTCCATGATTTCATGTTTATTTTATAAGCATACAAATAGATTTTTAAATAGCTCTGCCTCGTTATGTGAAGATATCTAGATGATAATGTTCAGACTGGGAGCAGGGTTCCTAGACACTAACAAAAGCAGAGACTGAAGTTTCTACCATATGGTGTCTTCTGTTTCCACCAAACCTACTGCCACCAGGGCACATATACTGTAATATGCAAGCAGCTGGGAACACAGGAATGAGCTGTGCATGACAACACTGCTTTGCAGTGCCTTCAGCCCAAGGTGAAGGTAGGTATCTGTGAGGGTTTGTAGGTTGGCATTTGTTTGTTGGCTTCCCAACAGCTCAAGGAGGAGAACATTCACAAGGTGCTATGAGATACCAAGTCCCAGATGTGCTGAGATGACCAGGAGCAGCACAAGGTGTTTTGAATGACAACATTAAGAAAGTTTTGGGGTTTTTTTTTTGTCTTTTAGAGAAAAGGAGCAGCTGCTGAGAAGCAGCAGAAGGAATTCCATATTTGCTTTTAGTTTGCAATGAATATATTTTACTTTTACACCTCTCATGCCTCAATATTGGTAATTTTCCTTAATACATGCATCACACACAGAATAGCAACAACATAAACCATAACCATTAGCCCTAAGATTCAAAAAGGGTGAATTTTCAATAAATCATCCATCTCTGCTGTTTACTTTCTGGGCTCTTAGAAAACTATTTGAAGCATGCTGTAAACATAGAGGAGGGCTCTAAGTTGAGTTGGCTGGAAGTGTGCTACTGTGCATTGGGACAAGAATGCTGCTTGCATGCAGCAGCAAGAGACTCCATTTTTTGGAGAACAAATTCTTTATGGAAATGCAAACTGGAGTTTGATGCCATTGTAGGGCTGTGCAGTCCAAGAGTAGCCTGCCATTGATGCAGAAATATTAAGCACAGAGTGTAGTGCTATACCATATATTACTGTAAAAAATTAAGTTGTGCTTATGCCTTTAGAAAGTTAAAATCCATACTCAACTGGAAGTCTCCCTTCTCCTGTTCCTAGGTCAAAAGTCCTGCCGGACTTTCCTTCTTCCATACTTTGAATACTGGGTTCACTTTTGGGCTTCTCTCTACAGGAAGGACATTAAGGTGCTGGAGTGTGTCCAAAAAAGGGCAATGAAGCTGGTGAAGGGTTTAGAATACAATTCTAATGAGGAGTAGTTGAGGGAACTGGGGTTGCTTAGCCTGGAGAAAAGGACACTGAGAGCTGCTCACTTTCTCCAACCTCTCTGAAAGAAGCTTGGAATGAGGTGGAGCTCAGTCTCTTCTCCCAAGTAACTAGTGATAGGATAAAAGGAAACGGCTTCAAGTTGTGCCAGGGGAGGTTATGGTTGGATATTAGCAAAAATTCCCTTGCTGAAAGAATGGTTAGGCAATGGAACAGGCTGCTCAGGGAAGTGGTGGAGTCACCATCCCTGGAGGGTTTGAAAAAAGTGTGTAGATGTGGTGTTTAGGGATATGGTTTTAGTAGTGACTGGAGTTACGTTAATGGTTGGACTTTTGATGATCTTGGAGGTCTTTTCCAACCTTAATTATTCTATGATTCGTTTCAGGCATTCCTGGGAAGAAGATGAAGTTGTCAGCTCCAGGGAGCTGTGCAATGCTCTTTCCCTTCAAACCTTAGTCTCAGTGGCATGAAATTTTCAGCTCTCCTCATTTTTAAAATATAAACATTTATTTCTCCTGGTGGATTCCCCATGTGGAGAGAGATTTGAAGAAACATATGAAGCACATTCATAATGAAGAACAAGCAAACATTCCCACTCTCTCAATTACATTTGATTAAAAAAAAAAGGGGGAAGAAAAAAGGGGGGGGAGGAGTATTTTTGAGCAAATTTCGTAATTTGAGGACTGCCTTAAGGCATCAGAGCCCTGAGCTTGTAGTGCTGCAGAGGTATTTGGGTGTGCTGAGGAAGGGCATGGCAAGTAATGGTCTCAATCTAGCTTCAAAAGGAGGCTAAACTCACCCTTTTTGAAGGGATATTTTGGTTAATGTTTTATTTCCTCATATTCCCAGATTGCTTGTACAGTAGAGTCAAAAGGGAATGCAAAAATCTCAAAATAGAACTCAAAACCCTTAGAATAGGGCTCCAGGAGTACAAACAGCATTAGAAACAGGGTGCAGAAATAGCTTATGCTCAGCTCCTCACTGTTCCTGTGCCAAGCCCAATGGTGGCAGGGCTGCCATGACAGCAAGAAGCAAGCCCATGTTGTCTACCCTTAGAGCCACAGAATCATAAAATCTTAGCATTGTTTTGGTTGGAAGAGACATTTTAGATCAAGTCCAACTGTTAACCTAGCACTCAATCCAGATGCCCTATGATGTGCTTAGTGTTAACAGGACACTGCTGATCAGCAAAGGCTGTGTGGAAGCTGATCCTCCTGTGGACACCTAGGCCTTGCCTCCTTCACTCTTTGAAGAACCTAATGCCTTTTCTTGCTAACTCTTTGCACACCAGGTGATAGCTCACTAAGTAACTTCTGGTCTCAGTATACTTCACCATAGCAAGTCACAATGACCACAGTGAGATCAGCCTCATATTTAAGGTTCTTATTAGAATCACTGAGTAATAACCAGCACCAAAATGAGCATCTAGGGTTTAAAGAGTGAGAGACTGAATTTCTGGCCATGCACACTCTGCTTTTTGGGGGCTCTCCAGTCTTGCTCCAGATTCCAAGCTCTCCATGGCACCCACAACTATGGTTATCCTTCTTAGCCATTCTCTCAATATAAATAGTAACACATTTAATCTGAGCAGACATTAGGTTTTTTTGGCCTGGGCTTGCTGATGTCATTTTAGAAAAGTACTTGGAAAAAGCCCATGAGAAGTTTAAAGTGCATGTATTTTGAGAGAAATATAGTAAAGATCAAGTTGTTTACTGATCTGAAACATGTTATAGTCTCAGAAGGGCTTTTGCTATTGAACCCTGTTGTGTATCTTTAGTAAGGACAACTAAGTTCTCCCCCTCCTCCCCCAAACCAACAACCCCAAAGCCACATTAATGTTGTTTGGAGTATCATTGCCTCAGTCCTGAGCTGTGTTTCTCTGCTGTGGTTGGCAGTGCTGGGGAAATAGCTGGCTAAGTGATTCTTGGATTTGAAACCACAAAAGACTGATGGTTGAGTAGAATGTTCACTTTTCAGATGTGGAAGGAACCTGATTTTGATCTCAGGAGAAAGCCCAATGCCTGTGCTCACTAACATCATCACATTGAATTTCTGTTCTTAAGGAAGGCAGAGATGTTATTAGGAGCTTTTGCAGTATCACAAGGTATCTTTTGGGTTAAAATGAGAATTTACAGTGACTGGAACACTCAGTTTTTGTAGTGCTTGGTAGGCTTTCATGTGCATATATCTTTACTGGATGCTGAATAGCTGGCAGGGATCACTTGGTCAAGTGGACTCTCTGAAGCATGTGAGCATGACCCAAAACCCACCAGAATTTAGCAGGGTTTCATGTTTCAGGTAGGTCTTGTGGGGGGACAAGTAAGAATTGGGGGAAAATGTGCAGTATGCTAAAAATAACATTGTTATGCAAGGAGGCAGGTCCAAGTAGTGCCTTAAGTAGCTTACCAATTTTGGAAAGGTGGCCAGCAGAACATAAGACATCAAATCATTGCAAATGGTGGTCAGACTATGCATATGGTCAGTAGTGGAGTTGTGGTAACAACAAAGAACAGTGGAGAAGAAGAAATAAGAACAACTCAAAGCATATCTTCTCTAGAAAACCAAATGCAGATATTTTCACTGTTCTTACTGGCACTCTGAAAGCCACTTGTACTAACAGTTTTATCTCCATACATTTAAGAAGAGACCAGATACTACACCAGTAGCCAAAAAAATTTACTTTAATTGTGAAATGAAAATAACTTTTAGTGGAAATTGAAGTCGTTTAGGTCTCAATCCTGCAAAGAGTTTCCTGCTTGTCTTTAATTAGTGTTAATGTCTCTAAGTAGTCCCATGGCGAATCCTATTGATGAAAATGGTGCTGCTCCACTAGAGTACAGCTAAGCATATAAATATGTCTTTGCAGGATTAAAGTTTACAATGGAACAGATTGGTTTTTGCTTGAGGACTCAAAAGGAGGAGTTTGAAATCGGGGTTTAAAACACATTTTGCTTTCAGTGTTTTGTTGTCCCAGTTACTAAGAAAAAGGCTGGATGTATTAACCTGTTGCTCCATATACTAAGCTCTGCACAGTATTTGCTCGCTTGCACAAGAAAAGTTTTAAACTCCTTATCTGTTGGCCTCATTTCCACCCTTTTCCTAACCTGTCATTCACACCAACTGAAGTATCTCCACTATCCCTCAGAGAAAAGCAAAGCCCAAGCAAATTAATCAGAGTAGTCACTTAGGTCTAGCCTAGATCACCTCCTCAAAGAAGAGGAGCACTACAGTGAGGGAACATTAGGTTCAAAGAGTGACTAACACATCTCAAATATTGAGAGGAACAGTGCCTTGGTGTTTGGAGAGAGAATAATTTCTGCTTATCACTTGGCTATCAGGAAATGGTCCAATATGCTGAATTTTAGATCACACACTGCACTTGTTGTAACTTAATACCTTTCCCAACTGAAAACAAATGAGGAAGAAGAGGTCTGTCCCATTACTGATGTGTAAGTGAAGGTCTGCAAATAATTAGATATCTAGGAAACATTAAACTGATAAACATTTTAAATTATTTAAAATATTTATAAGGAGCACTAAAGAGGTTTTTTTTGTTCCAATTAAGAAATGATTTTCTGATTAAAATGAGAAAAATTACTGTGTATCAGTGAGATATTTGTATGTGCTGATGCCAAAAAAGCCATAGAATTAAGTAAATTTCCAGTTTATAAAATAAGATGTATTTTCCTGGAAGAATATACATAGATGATGGGAACATGCACACACCTGTTCTTATAAGCACTCTCAAAATTTTGGATTTCTATTACAAACATTCTTAAAATTCAGTCTACCAAAGTGACTTCTTTTACTAGGAACACTGAGATCATAACGACAAGACTGAGACACTTTGGGAGTGTCTGTGTGTCCTTAGGCACATGTTATGCCAGATGAAAAGCAGCTCTTCCCCTGCCTGGTGCACTATGGTTTTGCTTGGCTCTGAACATAAGGAGAGAGATTAACTTGCTTGCACTTTAAAAATTAGTTCCATTCCTATTTTGATTCATGTTTGAAGGCTTCAGAAAGTTTGAAGTGAGAAAGCATCTCCATCTTCTTGTCTTCTCAACACCTTCCTGGTAGAATTTTACTAGCTGCTGATATTAATTATTTTTAACTCCTTGTCTCTGTTTCTCCAGCAGCAGCATGTAAACCATGGGATATATTCAGAATGGACCTTTTCAAATATTAACATACATTTAAAATGGAAAGAAAAAGCTTTCTCAGTGCCTGGCCTACTTTCACACAACTGGTGAAAGTCAATACCATTAAGAGGTTTGAAGAGGTCAATGTCTTCTAGTGATCTTCTTGTGCTGACCACTGTTTCACTATGACTTTCCTGATGGACCTGTCCCAGGTCTCCTTTGTGGTGAAGAAAATAGTTTCCCTTACAAAACTTTTGGCCTAACAGTAGTTTCCCAATGTAGGCCAAGTGTTGGCTGGTGTCTTCTTCAACTGAATGCAAAATGTTAGTGGAATGAAATGGACTTCTGCCAAAGATGCTCAAGGTAATACAAAATTGCAAATATTGATGAGAGGGACCATGTCCTGTATTGGAAAGTAGATGAAGTCACAGAATGTTAGGGTTTGGAAGGGACCTCTGGAGATCATCCAGTCCAACCCCCCTGCAAGAGCAGGATAACCTAGAGTAGGTTGTACAGAGACAAAAATCATGTTATCAGTTTTGCTTAAGATATTTAGATGAACCTGGCTGAATGGAAGAGGTGATACTCCAGTGGTTAGAATAATCTTTCCTACCACCTCTGGCTGGTTGATCAAACAGGAGATTTCTTCTTATGTGGGTAGCTGACTTCATCTGAAGTGTGACTTCATCTGTTATACTCACTCGTATTTCCTTTCTAGTTGTTACAATGAGAATAATGTGATCTGCTGTGTCCTTTTACTGGTACTTTGATGATAGAAGTTTCCACCAGGGGCTTAGCAAAGGAAGGTGAGGTGTTTGAGCACCAAGTGACTGATGAGATGACATCTTTAAGCAAAGTGAAAATCAGGAATACATTCAGCAGGAAAGTTGGGCTAATTTAAGTAGAAAATGTGGGGAGATGAAAATCAGCAGAAGGGGAATGAAATGGTGTGAGTTGGAGGAATAAAATGTAAAATAACAGGGTTCGTACAATTTTACCTCACAAGACTTTGTCTTCAACAAGGCATATCAAAGGCTGTGTCTTCTGCATGATGAGTGCTTCTCCCTTCCCTCACTTGGTATTTAGCTTTTGCTCATGTTGTTGCATCATCAGATCACCCTGATGGAGTGTTCCAGTCTGTCTTAGACACAACATGACACCACTGATGGCTGCTTCTCACCCTGTGACCCTTAGCTCCTCTTGGCTTTAACACAGTGAGTTCCCTCTGATCTGAATATCTTCAGCTGTTGTCCCTCACCTAGGGGGTCCTCGTGTTTGGCAGTCACTGCTGGATCAGGCTCATGCAACTGCTACCACAGCTCTTCTTCAGCTTAGCTCCAGGTTATCAGAGCCTGAGGATGAAGTCAAAGATCTTTGATCCCAATGAAGCTACAGTGCATACAACAAATGTGTTGGCAGCTGGAAGGCAGAAGGACTAGGAGAACTTTCATCAGGAAAAGAGTTGAGCAGTAGAGAAGGAAATTGTTGCATTGCTGGTTGTGAGAGAAACACTCTCAAGACAAAAAAAAAAAAGGAATTTTTGTGGTTGAGTTATGTTTCTGTTATAGGCTTATCCTGTTAGCTTGTTCTTAGAGAAGAGCTATTCCCTGAGGTACAATTTATCCTTTTTAGAAACTCTCCACCCCCAAGAAACTTGCAACAGTCGAAAGAAGAAAAGTTAGGGTTGTGTTTGAAGAAGAAACCCAGCAAAAGTGACTGAGCAGCTGTTTTCAAGGCTGCATGCAGTGGCTAACTCTTCTGGGGTGCAACTACTGAGTGTAAATAGCTTAAAAATACTTGTCCCTCAAAGACAAGAACTTTTTGGATGTTAAGAAAATTTTCTTCTCTGAGAAGGTTGCTAAGCATTGGCACAGGCTGCCCAGGGAAGTGGTGGAGTCATCATCTCTGGAGGAATTTTAAGAAGCATATAGATGTGGTACCTTTGGCACATGGTTTAGTGGCATGGGGGTGATAGGTTGGTGGTTGGACTTAATGATCTTGGAGGTCTCTTCCAACTTTAATGATTCTGTGATTAATGAGAGGTGTACTGGTCATCTTAGAGATTTCACCAATGGCAGCATTTCTCCCAAATTCTTAGTCGTGTTTTGAGAATTATAAATTTTAAATTAGGAATGATTGTCTAAGTTCAGGTGATTTTTTTTCTTGCATGGAGAAAATGGAGGATGGTGATTGTAGCAAAGGTCTGGATGGGTTCAAGAGGTTTGAAAGTCAAACCAAGGGCTTGCAGGATGTAAGAGACCTTCACACCCATGAAGACATGGCTGCTGAGTCAGGCCTGTGGCTGCATGCACACCCAAGAAATACACACATGTTGATAGAAAACAGATTTAAAAGGTAATGGTGAAATGGCTTTAGAGCTCTGGATGTGTTTGGAAGGTTGTGACTGGTTGTCAGTGATGTCATAACCATATTTATTATAGCTCATAAATGGATGGGTCTGACTGTTTTCCTTATTTTAATGTATAAATGGCAGTTTATAATGGCAATAAAACACTCCAGGCTGTGCATTTCAGGGTGATTATTGCATTTCTCAGGTGGTTAAAGTTACTCTAACTGCCTTCCAGCTCAGATTTCAAGGGTGTTTGCCCAGTGTTCAGGCCATTTTTACTTGTATTTTTATGTACAAACCTCAAATTAAAGGGTTTTATTGCTTTTTAATTAAAATGTTGACGTGTGAAGAAGGAATGGTCACAGGCAGATAGAAAGTGTGATGGTAGTAGGTGTTTTGAAGTAAGAGGTAGGGAGAAGGTAGATGGGGAGAGGAGAGTCTGCAGATCCTGTCACTATGTTTGGGTATTTCATTACTGGTTCCGGTAAACACATGGTTGAGTAGAAACATTTGTGAACCAAAGGCATTGATGCCTACCTCATAAAATCCAGAACTGAGAAATTACAAACTAAATGGCTGTGAACCCCTAATAAAGTGCTCAGCACCAGTGTGACCTGACTATAGCTGAGATGTTCTGTTATTCGCCATGTGGCAACTTGTGGTGCCCTCAGCTCATGGTGTTACTGATTTATAAGGGTGGTGGAGGAAGGCTTTGGTCTCCTGTGCCTCTCTTTCTTGGAGATGCTGACCACCTCACTTGTGGCTGGTTGTGCAGAGCACACCCCACATCCAGTGGCACTGGTGGGCTTTTAATGGAATGTTCTTACTTTGGAAGAAATGATTTTCTGGGTAGAAGAATGAATGAATGAATTCACTAGTTTGGCCCAAGTACAGGGTGAAGTGTTGGCTTGTTGAAATCCTTCTGGGTGATGTCATGTCTAAGTATCCACTTGCTTTAAGCAAAGCACTGAAATCCTTGTGTTATGTATATTGGGTGAGTGGTGTCCACTGTCTCTGTGCTGAGGGAAAGAAGGTCCCATACAGAGAGCTAGGGCTGCTCTTTGTTGCTCTGTGAGGCTGAAAGATCTGCAGCAATGTTGTTCCACCACACCTTTCTTGACACAGCACCTCTCCTGTTCTTACACTGGGACAGCACCAAGTACAGGATCAACCCACTGGTGAATCACCCTCTTGCTGGAGGTGTGTACCACTCTGCAGGGTAGTGAGGTCCCTTCAGAGAATCAAAGAATGTTAGGGGTTGGAAGGGACCTAGAAAGATCATCTAGTCCAACCCCCCTGCCAGAGCAGGATCACCTAAACCAGGTCATACAGGAATGTGTCCAGGCAGCTCTGGAATGTCTCCAGAGAAGGAGACTCCACAGCCTCCTGGGCAGCCTGTTCCAGTGCTCCATCACCCTTACTGTAAAGAAGTTTCTCCTTGTGTTAATACTAAACCTCCTGTGGTCCAACTTGCTCCCATTCCCTCTTGTCCTAACATTGGATGACATTGAGAAGAACCTGGTTCCCTCCTTCTGACACTCACCCTTAACATATTTGTAGACATTAAGGAGGTCTCCTCTCAGTCTCCTTTTGTCCAGGCTGAAGAGACCCAGCTCGCTCAGCCTGTCCTCATAGGGCAGATATTCCTAGCCTTTAATGATCTTGGTGGCCCTGTGCTGGACTCTCTCCAGCAGCTCCCTATCCTTCTGGAGCTGGGGGGCCCAGAACTGGACACAGTATTCCCCAGGGCAGAGTAGAGGGGAGAATAACCTCTCTGGATCTGCTGGCTACGCTCCTCTTCATGCATCCCAGGATGCTATTGGCCCTCTTGGCCACAAGGGCACATTGCTGGCTAATGGGCATCCTCCCATCCTCTTATTCCTAGCTTGATCTTCTGAGAGGCCATTGAAAATGAGTGGTACAGGAGGGCACAGCATCCACAAGGCTCTTGCTTTTTCCTAAGGCCTCAGCATTGACAAAAGTTATGGCTGCACCTCAAGTTTTTGGTCGTATCTAAGTCTGCACAATCTTTCTTCTTGAGGCTGGGCTTTGAGTATCTTGATAGTTGCAGTCATATATGCTTCTCCATAATTGGAATGAGGTTGGATAGCTGAACACACAGACTAAGCTCTTTAACAGGGATTATCTTGTGGTACATCTTTACAGGAACTAGTGTCAGATGGCTTTAGTTTATATCTTTTTGGGTACCATTTTAAATACATTAAAGAAGAAAGTCATGCCCCTAACAGGTGAGGGCATAAGTATTATGAGCTTTGTGGAGGTAAGTTAAATTAGGGATTGAGTCTTTCAATAAGGAAGAAAATATAATGAAACAAACAAAAAACCCTAAACACCAAAATAACTGGTTGAGGTGTCTTAATTTTGCACAAAAGACTTCTATAAAATAATTTTGTCAAAGCAGTTTTTTTCCTGTTGGTTTCCCCCATCTCTGTTTCTTTCTCCTGTGCAAAATATCCCTTTTGCATACCTCCCCTTTCTTTTCCCCTACAAGAGTAGAAGAAATGCTTAATGGGAAGCAAAGCACATTAGGAATATTAAGGAAAAATTACAGCATATACACTCTGAAATGAAATGCATCTTTTGTGAATAAATCCCTGCAGAAATCTTATATTTCCAGTCATCCACTCCCATACCTTCATGGAACAACTTCTACATTCCTAAAACATTCATTGAAAGCAGCTCTGCAGTTTTATAGCAAACAACATGCCAGGGATGCAAGAATCTTGCCAGTTCTGTGAAAAATGACACCAATTAAAGCTTAAATTGCTTGTTTTCTCATAAGGTACATATTTTCATAACTTTGAAATCAAATAATTGCTGCTTTTATATTAAATACAATAAAACAAAAAAGGATGCTAGTTTAGAGGAACTGCTACAAGCATTTTAATATCATTTTCCCACCATTTAAAGTCACAAAATATGGAAAACAAGTCAAGTATGCAAAGTTCCAAGGAGATAGAGAAACTCCTTCAGATTATTACATCATTTGTCTTTTGTGTCAGGAAATGTGTGTGTGATTTCATTGTTTGATTAAATGCCAAAAGAAAAAAAGAGGCATATTGTGCCTATCTAACTGATTACAGATTTTATTCATCTGCAAAAAAGTATTTGTTGGTACTTTTGACATTAGGAGGTAATATGGTTTTTAATGGGCCAAACAAGCATTTTCACACACACGAAAAAATTAAATAAGAAAAAAAAATCCGAACTTCCCAGGCTTGCTTTTTATTTTGTATTAACAATGCACTGTACTAAAATTTCCCATACTGGAACACAGTCCCTAGTGGTTTTCAAGCTATAAACTGAGTAAACAGTCCCTTTCTTATTGAGTGTCTGTGTGAATGCACGTTGTTTCTGGAATACATCATATTCATTTGCAGAAACTTTGTGTATGGATCTTTTAACACTTTTTTCCTTTTTTTTCCTGAGGTACCTAAAATAATAGCTTTTTAAGACTGTTATAACTTGTTGGGAAAAGCAGGCTCCCAGTCTGAATTAAGCATATGTCGTGGGGTAAGTTTCTTTTCAGATACCTCTATCTGCTAATTATTTAAGATGTTAATGCTCTGCTGCTGTACTATATGTGAATTTTGCTGGTTTTGGCAATGTTACACTAAGTAGAATATAGAAAATCAACTGAGAATATTTCTGTATTGAGTCCTTCCCTTAGTTTTTGGTAAGTGCCACCTTTATATGCACTTATCAGTGATGTTTTTTTGACTATTACCATATCAGGGGTGAGCTTTGCATATTGAAGAATCCTTAAAATAAAAAAAAAAAATCCAACAACAAAAACATAAACAATTGAGGACAAACATGTAACTTCATCTGGGGACTTCAAGGTCAGTTACCATTGGCCTGGCCTCCATTAACCCCCCTAGGAAATCTTTGCAGGATCCTTATTTTATCTTGAGTGGGTGTTCCTAAACTATCAGTCTTTTATGATTTTTTTTTTTTACACTAAAATAGAGAAGCAGTTTCCTTTAAAAAATATGAATTTTATCTGGTAGAAAATTAAAAAAAATATATATTTACAAGTCATGGAGAAATATGCAGAGAGAATGTTGATATTTGACATGGTTCTGTTAACCAAACCCTGCTCTGCCTAAATTTGGAAGAAGGAGGGGAAAAAAAAGAAAGATTTGAGAACTTAGTAAGTGATTAATAGTAAGATATTAAAAGAGAGCTAAGTGTTCTCAGTCACTAGGGAAAATAAACTGGTGGAGGATAATGAGATCCCCACAGCCTTGTGATCAATCCAAAGTAACAGGAGTGTAATACCAATGGGTTAACTAATGATATGTATATATTTAAAAAGCCTCTCAGTAGTTTGAATCCTGCCCAATATGAATCCTGAAGATGACACGGGCTATTGTTAACCCTTTAGCATCATGCTCTGGTTGTGCTTTGCCAATGGAGAACTCCAAACTGCCTGAAATCTGTGTCTTTGGAATAAAGTGGGTGATTTTTGTTGTTGTAGATCTTCTTTATGGTGTCATTTTAAACTCAAGTTACAAGGTTCTTGGATTGAAGAAGCAGGCCAGCAATACAGGCAAGGGTGTCTCCTGCAAGGAGACCAGAGATTAATGCCATGTGTCCTGATGATTCTCCACCACAATTTAGGATTCTGGTGGCGCCATGACGCCCCTGTTTTTGATGGTGGCTTGCCAAGAGAAAATGACTTAAACCAATTGTGAGTGCATTCCTGTTCTACTTTTTACACAACCACATTTCTGTACATAAATAGCATAATGAGTATTTTCCAAATGATCTCTCAGTCCAGATTCACCTACTTTGAATAAAATGCCAAGCACAGGAAGGAGGGCAGTTTGGGTTTTCTTTGTAATTTCTTTTTTTCTCTTTATTTTTTCTTCTAAATGAGAAAGGTTTTCCGCATGGGAATATACTTCTTTTCCCCTCCTTCTTTCTCCATGACAACTGACCACAATTGAAGTAGATTCTTCTTAACATACTGTAATGTGAGAATCTTCTTCAGCTGGAGGGGGTTTTATTCCCTAAATTGAAAGCTGTTCTACTTTACTGCAGAAAATGTGAAAATTGAAACTTAGGCTAGGTACATTTTGCCAGGTAAAAAATTAGTACACAGAGAGCTTGAAGGCTCTCAAAACCATAAAGCAGCTTTTAACACTTTGCAGGTCTGACTTTGAGAGCAGCTTGTAGGCTGAGATGTTCTGAGCTAAGCAAATGATGTTCTTGTACTCAGGGGAGTTTACATCAGGCAAAGCAGAGTATTTTAAGGTATTTTGGCTAACTTTGCATCTGTTTTTATCAATTCACTTGTGCATGAGTATAGGTTATTTTTTTGTTTTGGTGTCAAAATTTTGCAAAGGAGGCATTTATACTTTTTCTCCCCTAATCTATGAAAATATGTTCGTGGAGCTGTCTGTTCTAGGATGTTATTTTTGTGAGGCTGCTGTGGGTCAATAAAAGCAAGATTTATTAGTGGCATCTAGAAATGCTAATATCCTAATTATTGCTATATTTTTAGGAGTAAGCCTCTTTCTGTTGCCTGAACCACTTAAATCTGCCTCCATGAGTTTGATTCTTGGTTCTGTTCCTATTTTAATTCCCATGTCCAAGTGTGTTCATGCTGGGTGATGGAGCCCATAGGGTTGTGAAAACTCCATGTGAAATGAAGTATCTAGCTTGATATTTAATGGGAGGAAGGCTCTGTGTAAGGGTGATGGGCTCAGAGGCCACCTCTGCTTCTGGTTTGCTGTACTCTGAAAGGTTTAATCATAGAATCATTAAGGTTGGAAAAGATTTCTAAGATCATCAAGTCCAACCAACAAATTTGTAATTCTTTTGGTTAGTGGTTTCCTCCAGTGACTGTGAGAACTATGATATTCAAGCCTGAAGCTTTTGAATGACAATGTCATCCTGGTCAAATATTAATCTGGGTGGTGTAGATAGAGATACATTCCTGCAGCTGAGAGAGAATAACATACATGTGTAACTAAGATCTTTGTCCAAGACCTAAAAGAACATCTTCCTTAGTCCCTGGGACAGTTCTTCTTCATCTGATAGGTGGCATGGAGAAGTCTGATAAATAATCTTCAGTGAGAGATACAGTTTCTGTTGAGAATTATGTCAGAGTGTGGTGAAGAGTGAGAGGTTACTGCATACTGTCTTGCAACTACTAAATAAAGGGAAGATCACATGAAAATTATACAAAACCCCAATCATATTGCTGTTTTTATGGTGTTCATGGTAAAGAGGTGCTTACTAAGCAGACCTCTCCTCACACAAAAAAGGTGGTTTCCAGCGTATCTTTATGTGTACTTTAAGATAATATTTTGGTTGGGAAATTAGAGATTGAGTTAAAATGATTACCTATAGCATTTGAAAAGTAGTTTCCTCTTGATGTGTGATGAAGGTCAGTGTTTACCTATCACTTCAACATCATAACAGATTTTTACTGCTGCGTACGTGGTTCCTGGAGTTAATTTATCCAGTTGTATCAATACTGGCTGCTCTAATTCTGCAAATACATGAGGTGGCCTTGGCAATAGACTTTCTCTGGAAATTGGAGAAATCTTCTGGTAAAACTGAAGGGCTTGAAGAGAAATAGTTTTAAATAGTTTGGCAGCCAGGGCAAGAAGAGGAGGTCTGCTGGCAACTGAGTGGGAATTATTTGCCCTGAAAACGAAACAAAGTCTAACACTGTGGAAGGAGAGAGGACTTTGGAAAAGGGATGGAAGGGACAAGTAAGCAGGACAGAAAGGTCAAGAGGAAGATTGGCAGGAGAGCAAAAAAGTTTGCCTCCAGAGAGAAGCAGAAAGGGATGGCTTCTTAAAATAGAAAGTCCAAAGAGTATCATCAAAGGATTCAGCTGTGGGAAACCTGTCCAGCTAAAGAGGCAGCAAGTCTGAGATGTTTATTTTTTTAAAGTTTTTTGGAATGCTGCAAGATGTAAACCAGTCAGTGTCATTAAAAAAACATGCTTAGCTTCAGATTAGCAAATGTATCTTTCAAATGTTCTTCAGAAAACTTTTGGGGCAGTTCAAAATACCCCAAACTAGAATCCTATGTTACCATATCTGGGTCATAAACCAAGCTATTTGAACCAGAACTGATGGTGGGGTGCTGCAGACATATAAAACCTTGTAACAAGGAAAAGTTAGAGTTGGAATTATGAAACATTAAAGCATATGTGATGTCTGTCTTGTCACTAGGTGAAATTTTTAGACTTGCTCTTATTTAATTGCTTAAATGCCTTTATGACTATCATATCCATATCAGGACTTATTTTAGCTTCCAAAATCAGATCTTTCTGTTCAATTTTTACACCAACAGGTAACAGCTGTTACTTTTATGAGATAACACAGTGTGCCTCAACTGCTGCTGTTGGAGAAACAGTGGCTTGTGATGTCATTATGCTTGATAGCTTCATTATTCATTGCTTTGTTACTTCTTGCTCTTGTAAAATTGGTTTCTGTCACTTTTGAACTATGCTGCCTGAAGACCCAAATGTGGAAGATAGTTGCAAAGTCAGCTATACCAAAGTCATTGCTTAGTGAACATGTTTACTTTGCTTTTGTGCTTCTATAAATACTTTTTAATGTAAATATCTGAGGTCTAGGGTCCCTTTCCCAGAGGAGTAGTAGTCTTGACCCAAGAATTCAAAAAAAATAATACAGTTCTGCTTCTGCTCAGGGTTGTGCAGCTTGGTAGGATAGGATATTAAGTGATAGGATGTTTGCTTTTCACTTGAAGAGATCAATAATGTCAACAAATATTGCAGAAAGAGTTGTGGAATTTGTTAGATAACTGCTTCCTAGAGAATCTTACTCAAGGACACTTCCAGTTTTTGACTGTGGAATGTATAGAGAGGACACATATATGGTAAAGTACAGGTTGGGTGTTTATGGGAGTTATTCTGATTGCCACCATGAAGCATTGTATCATGGGCACTGCTTTAAGAGGGAATTAGTAAAACCTAATTCTAGTGCACAAGATGTTTATTTGACACCTTTCATATTACTTTTGTAGCTCCATAAAAAATTGATACTACAGGTTTTATCTATTTTGCATCCATAATAAAGAGGGAAAAGTTAAAATTTTAGCAAAATGTACCTTTAAGTCCTGAGATTTATGATGAGAGGTTTGATATTTCAACACTGGTGTATAAGCAGTTAAAAGTAAATTCAAGATGTCCTTGTAAGGAAACTCCTGTTTAGTACTGATTCTTGCTTATCCCAAAGCCAATCTTGTGTGCTTATGTATGATATCAGATGGAAAGAGGCAAAATATTTGTGTGGATTTAACTGCATTTAACAGAAACAAATGTAAATCCTGGAGACAGGATTGCATCTGAGTTTCTAACAGCTGGATAAGAATTCTGTTGTGGAACAATAATCCTACCTAGATTGCTTCAAGTGGGACCAAAGCCCACATTGGCTGATTTTAGCTAAGATCTTTAGTTAACTATGAATCTTGCACATCATTGCCTCTGGAGGTGTTTTAGAAATGTATAGATGTTCTGGTTGCACTGGAACAGGCTGCCCAGGAGGGTTATGGACTCTCCTTCTCTGGAGACATTCCAAAGCTGCCTGGATGCATTCCTGCATGACCTCATCTAGGTGATCCTGCTCTGGCAGGGGGGTTGGACTTAGATGATCTTTCTAGGTCCTTTCCAACCCCTGACATTCTGTGATTGAGGACATGGTTTAGTGGCATGGGTAGATGGTTGGACTTGAGAATCTTAGAGGTCACTTCCAATCTTAATGATTCTGTAATTCTGTTGACTTACCAGCCTCCTTCATCCCCACTGTGTTTGGAGTCCTGTCAGGGGAAAGAGTCTTGCTGGTCACTCTCTCCTGGGACCAGTGATGGAAGAGGGCATCAGCCTTACTCTCTAGTTGGCAAATACATGCAACATAAAAGAAAAGGCAATTAAAATCTCATGCTCTTAAAATGGGCAACCTGAGACATAATGGAGGTGGGGCATGGAGCCTGAGTATGTCAGGACCATCATTTTTAACACAAAAAGACAAATGTAGCCCGGCGTGACGTGTTGGTGTGATGACACATGAACCAGCACATCTGAAACAAAAGCAGTCTGCTGAAAATTATCTAGATTCCCCTCAGCCTGAACAAATTTCAATTTACAGTGTTCCATGATTAACAAGCTTTCTTAGAATATTTACAACTTTCTGAAGGGTGAGGATTTTTGTTGTTGTTTAAAAAAGAAAGTTAAATGGAACACACACATTGCCTTTGAAAAGTGGCCATAGGAAGGTCATATATTTAGGTGTTGCATATTAAAATATTGATTTTTTTCTAAAATATAAAACCCATGCTTACAATAAATACAAAGCAAGTCATAACCTTTATTATAAAAATACTTCAGCCTTCCTCAGTAAAGGGTCATTAACATTGCTAAACTGCAGAATTTGATCATTAGTGGAGGATACTACATTTTCTTTTTAATAAGGCAGTGATTTATATAGAAACTTATTAAGGAGCAAGATATGGCTCATTTCTGATCTCTGACATGCTTAAAAGATGTTGCAAATTAAGGGATTGATCCTGCAGACTGCTGAGCTGATATGAAGAAATGTCAATAAGCCAAGTGCTTGCTCCATCACTGGCTTTTTACCTTGTACTTAAGGAGATGTGATGGGGGCATTGAGACAGTGAAGCTTTCCTGATCCCAGCCATTGCAGAGTCTAGAAACTAGATGGAAAGCCAAGCATATGATGATTCCTTTTTTTTTTTTTATTTTAGACAACTGTTTGTGAGTTTTTCTGTCAAGAAAACCTCACTCGTAAGTGTGCATTGAGATTTTCTTCTGCGTGGTATCCATAAGGAGATGACTTTGAACTGTGGCCAAGATGCTTGTGTTTGGTCAGCCACTGCACAGTTGGTATCTGGGCAACTGTGAAGGTTGGTGAGGGCTGATGGTAAGCAAAGGTAAGAGGGGAAATGGCTATCTAGCCTAGCTATTGCAAGGAGATGGTGTCTGTCAGAGACTGGCTCCCCAGAACCTTGTAGTGAGGGCTGGAGTTTGGTAACATTTTCAGTGTGTCTGAAATCCACCACCACAGTGGCAAGGTGAGTCCACATGAATGGGTTTTATCTGCCCCACAAATTTAGGATGAGCTTAATGAATTTAAACAGAAGCATAGAATCAATTTGGTTGGAAAAGACTTTTCAGAACAAGTCCAGCCAATCACCTAACACTGTCAAGGTACTAAACCATATCCCTCAGCACCACATCTCCCGCCTTTTTCAATCCCTTCAGGGATGGTGGCTCCATCACTTCCCTGATCAGTCTCTGCCAGGGCTTGACAACCCTTTTGGGGTAGAAATTTTTCCTAGCATCCAACCTAAACTTCCCTTGGTGCAACTTGAGGCTGTTTCCTCAAGTCGTTGTCCTATGAACAAAAGGTGCGTGGTTCAACGAGAAAGATGGAACTGGACACTGGCATGATCTTGGCTCCCATCAGCATCTCCAGTTCTGGGAGTCACAGCAGTGACCAAAGAGTCACTCTCTAGTACAATGACAGGTCATAGTGTCTCCTACATAGACCACCTACCTGAGACACAGGTCTGCCTGCATGGCTGAGACCTCCTGAGATGGGCAAAGCTGAGGTCTTTGGGTTGGAGGATGCTTGAGGTGGCAGTTAGGAGAACCAAGGACACTGAAGGGAGAGCAGTGACATGGTAAAGTAAATGCTGCAAATAGAGAGTTTTAGGGAGAAATATCTTGCCTTGGTATAAGTCCCTTTGTATGTGCAAATCTGTAGAGAGTGTGGTGAGGAAAACTTCATGGGAAAGGAGAGAGAAAAAATTCTAGAGTGATTCCATTCCACATGCAGTGCTGATTAATGTGGGTAAGTTCAGTGGGTTTTTAAATTTTTTAAACTTTTTTCTTAGGTAGTGCATGTTTTTCATTATTTTAATTGGGGGAAATCCTGATAAAAGGGAATGGACCCTTCAGGTGTCAAGGAACATGCTAAAGCTTTTTTATTCCTCTGTGGAACTTGCTTAGATGTCCCTTTATGTGATTTTTTTTTTCTTTTTATTAGCTGAATTTTAGTGCTCTTTAAAGTGAAAGTGATAGCAGCCAGGTGCATGATGGGCTAGATGCCCCAACCTTGCCTGTGTGTATCATTCCCACATTTCCAGTCTCTGTTGTTTGTGCAGGATCAGGGAGTTGTTCTGTGTTGCTAGCGCATCGAAGGCTTTCAGACATCACTGAACTGGGTTTGAGACTCTCTGAGTTGCAATTCACTCCTCTAAAGTGAAATACTGATTTGAAAACAAACCCAAAACAAATAGACAAAAAAAACAACAACCCAAAACCAACAAAACAAGACCCAAACCAACAAACAAAAACTTCAACCAAAGAAAACCCCCAAATTCCTCCTTCCCCTAAAAAATAACCCTCCAAACCAAACCCCTTAAACAAAAACCCCTAAAACCCAACCACCCCCCCCAAAAAACAACCCAAACCCCTCAAACATTTTTTCTTCACAGGTTTTATATTTCTATTAATGTAATTTTTCTCCTCCTGTCCCATTCTGATGAGAATTAAAGGACAACTAAAGAACATACCCAAACCCTCCTTATTTCACCTGCTTTCTGGCTCAGCTGTCGGAAGCCTTGCCATGGTTGCTTAAACAACATCTGGAGGAATGGCAGTTTGTCTGTTAATTAATCAGGAATAAATATATGTATTTATGAGGATGGCATGGCAAGATGCACAAACTGCATCCCATGGAGCTGCTGCTGCTATCTACACGAGCCTCTTACTGCTTAAAGACTTAAAAACTTTCCATGACTATTTTTTTTAAGTACCTCCACTCAGTGAAGACATTTGCAACCTGAGTTTATAATAGAAGAAAAAAAGGGCAAAAGCCTTCTATTCTTTCTCTTCAAGCCTTTTGATCCTGACTCTTCAGTCGTGGGAACAAAGAGAAATCATCTTCCGTGAACTGTGAGTAGGAAGCTGCGAGGGAATCGGCAGATGAGTTAGAAGGTTTAGGGCCATGTTTATCCTGGGGATTAAGTCATCTGTGGTCAGTAACCAATGCAGCTGGGCTGCTGCAGGCTCCCACTGCACATCAGATGACATTATTTGAGCGAAAATCAGGGGCAAGCTCAGCTGCTGGGCAGAGTGATTCCTACCCTCGTTGTGTATGTCGGGGATAATTCACTCCCCACCGCATCAAGGTGAATCTGGACCCAAGCAGACTTTATGTTCTTGGTCCTCCTGTTTCCAGCATGTCAGCTTGGAGCAGTGCTCCTTGAGCAAGCAGAGCACTTCAGAGGAGAAAAGGGTTCTGGAGAGATTGATCAAAACCATAATTTTATGGGTGTAGCAATAAACAGCCAAGCCAAGCCTGGGCTGCAGGGAAGAGCTGCTCCAAGAGGCTGCTACTTGGGGTTTCCTGAAGAAGATAACAATCAGAAGATAGGGAAGTGAAGGGGGGAAAAAAAATGCCTAAATTGCTGCCATGCTCTATCTGTGTAAACATTTCAAACATCTGCCTGCGTTTGGAAATATTCTGAATTGTGCTCTGAAAGTATTAAGACTATTTTCCAAAGGTGATTTTATTGTCAACTACTATTAGGGTAGATTTCTTTTTTTCCTAGGAGGCACATGGTTAACATCTTTTTGTGCTTCTAAATATAAACTAGCTTCCCACTTGTATTTTCTAGCTTTTCATTCCTTCTCTATTTCTTTCCCCCTGCTTCTTTCCTCTTTTTCTTTCTGTCCCTATCTGATGAGGCTCTGAATTATAACTGGATTCGGTGAGGGTGGATTCCTTTGGTTATCTGTGCAGAGTTAGTCCCAAAATTTCTGTCAAGTTTTACTTTCCTGGAGTGCTATATGGTGACTTTTTATGTGTCTAAGAAATGGAAACATTTTGTCTCGTGTAAAAAACAAAAAGAAAAGAAATATTTTTATACTGTGCTCCATTCACAGACCACATCAGAGGTATTCTAAGAATAGAAGAGATCAAATATATTTTATGGAAATATAATGAGAAAAGGATGTGTTCCCAAAACTCACTCTGAACAAAGGAATGCAACAGAGTCAGGAATACTTTAATGCTCCTAACAATTTTCTCATGTGAAAGGCTGAAGGGAACACTCTTGGTTTGAAGAAATCTTCCAAATCTTCCAATTTTCCCCAGGCACCTCCCTGTTGAAATCAGAACTACGAAAAGCTCTATATTACCATAAAAAAAAACCAAAACAAACCATACAAGAGGTTTGGAGAAGAAAAAAATAACATCAATATGAAACATTTTGTCATGTTTCATTTCATTGATCACGTATTTATTTTATGAGCTCTAGAGCTTCGATGTAACTATATTTCAGGAGCCTGATACTAGAGCTGTTATTCTCTTTGTGGTGAAAACTAAATAGTGGGGGGGGATAAATGAAATAGATTGCAATTATTAGATTTGGGTTGGATTTCATCAGATTATGCTTGGAAGCTTAAAAATTTGAACTTGGAAAATGAGACACAACATTAGCAGCTCTTAAAAGCACTGCCTGTGGGACAGAGAGAGATGTAGGAGGTACACCTACAATGTGAAGTAATGCAGCTTTCCCCAATAATGCAATATGTTTACCTTAAATAGGCCTGTAATTAAAAGTAACAGAGTTGAATAGATCAACCATTCAGGAAAGATGCATTTGTATTAGTTCTGAGTGAATTTGTTTTTAAGAAGTTGTAGATTGTATTGAGGAGTGGAAAAAAAGAGACAACACAACCAACCACTGACATGGATTTCAACTCTCCACAGCTCTCAAGTAGGACTGAACTCAGTTTAAAAGGCTCAGTTTTTTTCTGTAGTTACATTCTGATCCCAGGTTACTTCTGCTTTAAATCTGGGCTTCTTCCCTAGGCAAAGCTACAATGCTTTAAAATAGGGTTGTTGTAGGGAAATGGAGGGAGTAGGCTGCTGTTAGCATCATCAGAAAAAAAGTTTTTCTTAGCACTGGTAAGGAAAACAAAAGCATTTATCATAACTCATGTTCTTGAGATATTGGCCTTTAATGTGTTTTCCCATAAATATAAAGTTGGCTTAGAAGTTAGGAGTAGAGCAAAGTGGGGTAGGGAAAGGCATGAGCTTGGGGAGCTTTGGCAGCCTCTAGCACATTCTCTCAGCTTTTCTCCAGTGCTGGTGGTGTTTCTCACACTAGGCATCTTTGAAGATTGCTGCTCTGAAGCCCAAGAAGATACACTGTGTTTTCAAAACTCCTTGTTGGAGTATGACACCTCCTTAGAGCTGAAAATTCTAGTCTCCTTGAATGGAATGGAATGAGGATTTAGCCCTGAGTGGGTATTGTCACAGATATCAAGCTATGGAGTCTGTGAATGCTAATGAAGTCCAACCATAGTAGTAATTTGTGCAATGGTATTTTGTTTTTCAGTTAAGATATCTCAACATGCTTTCAAAGGTGTAACTCCAGGGGAATAATATCAGCCTTTCTCTCTCTGCTCCTTGTCCAGGCTGTAGGAGAATTTTCACTCCTCTCTAGCACTGAACCTTGCTATTGGACTTTCTCCTGGTGGCTCTGGGTGGACATGTGCCAAAACAGGACATAGACGTCCATCACTAGGTGTGTCCCTAAGACAAGGGTGATGGTCAGAGATGCTGATTTACCTCTGGACACAACATGGCTCTGCTACTTCAAACCTTTTCTCAACCCCTGATAGCCAAGTGGGTCAGGATTGATGCTTGTGGCTCTGTACATAACAACTTCCTCTTCGAAACAACCTGAGAGGATGGGAAACCTCCAGGACCTAAGAGTGCTTTGTTTCAGCTTGTAACACAACTGGAAAAAATATGTTGCACTAGGTTTTCATATTGATTTTCTTTCTCTTGGTGCAACGTTTTCAATTTAAATGGCAGCAGAGTGAGGCACAGAATGGGGAAAAGAAATGTTCAGAGCTACACAAGTGGGAAAAGAGCCTGCTTTTCTGATTTTGTGTGTGTTATCCAATTAAATTTTGTCACTGTCCTGTGATTTCATGTCCACTGCAGTATTGCTACCACAGAAGAGCTAATTATGGGATAAGTACAAAAGTGCCCACATTTAATTAATATTATATAGTATATCCAGGAAGAAATTTTTTTTCCCTGAAAATTGTTTTAATTAACATGAAAGAAAAGCTTCTGCTGACTTTTTATTGTCTCAAGATAGAGGGAAAATTATTTCATGCTAACACTGGACTATATTTAGCCTCCATCTCTCTATCTACTGAAGAAAAATTGAGAATTAGTTTGTTAGATTGTATTGCTCCTTTTTATCTCTTAAGGGTTTCCTTCAAGTACCATTAAATAATGATATCATTTTTAGAATATTAGTTAATTGATAATAAATATTTCATTTTTGTTGTTTGTTTTTGTGTTTTGTCCTCATTTTTTCTATTTCTTAGCTGAGGAAGAAACCTTCCAGAAACCTGATATTTTGGACCAAATCCCTGCTCTGAACAGGTTGCAAGTTGCTCTTTTCAAAACCAAGCTATCAGAAGAATGCCCTTCAGCAGAAGTGTTAAGAGGACTTTGGTGAGCTTAACAGGTTTTGCCTGCTTAATTTAATTTGGAGAAATTCAACCAGAAAATGAAGTTATTAACAGGTTGGTACATCTAGAGATAAGATGATGTCACAGGAAAGCAGTCAAGTGGGCTGCTTGTCAAACTGTAAAATACGTAGCTGTCAGAATCAAATGATAGATAAGCTTGTGGCTGGGTGTAGGATGCAGTTGAAAATAGTCTGCTAAAAATTGAGGCAGGATCCCACCCGTCTGGAGCACAAGCTTTTAGTAACTATTGTGGTGACCAGAAAGACAATAGCTCTGGTGATGTGGACTTAACTGCAGTAGGTGGTATTTCTTGGCTAGAAGCATGTATAACAGCTCTAGACTTCAGACAAAAAAGGAGGGACCTGGAAAATGTGGCTATTTCAATTGATTACTTTGAAACTGGGACAAAAATAAAGATTAATAAATCTTTTCCTTGTTATGTTGGGCACCTTTAAGGCTTTAAAAAAGGGAGTTTGCATAACCACCTGGATGAGCTTTTCGGTGCTAAAGAGGTTCAGATCAAAAAGAGATGTTTCCAGTGTGTTCTCCATGAACATGGACCTACTATTTCAGTCATAGACCTCTTCCTGCCTTCTGTGAAATAGCTGGTACTAGGAATTTAAAGTTAATAAACTTGGGAATTTTAAATGGCAATTTGGAGTCTTGTGTGAGGAAAAGAGAATAGGTTGCTCAGCCAGAAGTGTAGTCAACATCTCAAACACTAGGAAGGCAGAAAGAAAGAAATACCAATATTAATAAATGTCAGTGTTGTGTTACTGAATTTGGGAAAATTACCCCAATTATTCACTGCAAGTTACAAAAGTGAGCTTTAAGAATGCAAACTCTTGGGGACAGCCTATTGAATCTCTCTGTATGCTCAGGATCTTCCACGATGCAGAGTTTAATTGTGACTGGGATCTCTCAGGCCTAACAGGATACAAATAATAGAAGTCCTAAATAAAATGCTGCTTTTATATTTAAAGGTCAGAAGGGACTAGTCTAACCTCCTGACCCATAGACCATAGGGCTTTGTTCAATAACACCATCATGATATATCTGATTTATACTTCAGCTTTAAACAGTTCTTAAAGCTTCAGCTGAAGCAATGATTCTCCTCAGAAAAGTTTTAAAATGTTGTCCTGATGTTATTTATTTTCAGCATTTAGTGTATTTCTTATTTGAATTTCTTTAGCCTTAATTTCTAAGATTTGGACTTCAATTCTTCTTTACACTTGAATAAATTTATTTCTATCCAAACCCTTTTCCTTTATAAATGAAACAGATAGAGTTTGAATCTGTAAGGTAGGTTCTTAGAAGGGGGGGGAAAAAAAAAGCTAAAATTAATTCTAGGTTTTTTTGCTGTACTCTTGATTATACAAAATGCAGAAATGAATGTTGTTTTGTTTTGTAATGATTTCCTCAATGCTGTACACAGAGGAGACAGCAACTCTCTGCTGCCCCGTGCTCAAAGAGCAAATTTCACCCTTTGGGATTTCATGCTGTTGGGATAATATGTGATGTGTGCATACTCTGGATCATGCCAATTTTTTTATTCAGCAATAAGTGTACTAGTGGTACACTAGTATAAGGTAGTATATGGTATAAGTTTATAACATAGATATGTATGAACTCTTAAAGTTGAGTATATTTTGTTGTTGTTGTTGTTGTTACAATCTGAAAACGAGAGGCAAATCTCCTAGTGGGATGAACTCTGTTTTAAACTTGTATAATGACAATACTTTCATAATTGAAAGAAGAAAAAAAGGAAATTTGGGAGACAGTCTACATGTGGTATACTTTTTTTTTCTCCTAAATTGAATATAATAATTAAAAAAAAATCCAATGACACATTTGGGCTGAAAAAAACTGTTGGCTGCACATGTTTTGTATATGTGGGTTTTCTACTTGGATCATGTGTCTTAATTAGGTAATTTTTATATTGTGTTATCCAAAGATGATGTGTTTTGTTCAATTGGATACACAAGAAAAGTTTGAGGAAAACTTGTTAATCCTGTATTTACAGAGATCAGTGCCTAGATACAGAAAAACAGCAACTGCAAATAGATCTCTATATGGTGGTGCAGTTACCTGTTAGATTATGTTCTCTGGAGAATCAGTGTTATATGCACGCACTGTGCGTGAGTGTGTGTGTATATATATATATAGTATATATATATAAAATATATATAGTATGTATATATAGTGTATATATATATTTATATATATATTATATATTTTATATATATTATAAAATATATACATAGTATATATAGTATACACTATATATATACACTATATATATAATATCTATACGCACACACTATAGGTAGGGGTGAATTCTTTTTAACTAGGACCTTTTTTTTTGTAATTCTCTTCCTGAAACAAAATCTATTACCTTTATCCACTGGACAGATTTAAGGCAAAATGCCAAATATAACGATAAATAAAACTAACCTCAGTGAGGAAAGTCCTTTTGTTATCTTGGCTAATTTGGGCCCTTTTTGAGCTGTGGTGTTTCAAAGGGGTAATGACAACCTAACCTTGAGAACTTCTGATCTTTTATCCTTTGTCCTTCCTTCTGATATTTCTTAAACGAATGTTTTGTTTCCTTGGACTAAACTGATACTGTTCATCCAGAAACTGAATTTAGTTATCACTGGTTACACTAACTGAGATTTCTTAGCTTCTCTTCCCCTTTGTCCATTACGCTGGAGTTGAGCTTCACATACCCTTGCAATTACTTTGAAATTCCAAGTCTCCTTGCAGCTACTTTGAGAAATCTGAAAGCTAAATGATTCCCAAGTTTAAAATCTGGTGTTCCCTAGTTGAAAGGCAGAAAGCAATATTGTTAGATTTGTATTCTGATGAAATTCATTATGTGCAATATAATTTGTGTCTCCAGAACAATCTACTCTTCCTCAATTAGGGATTAAGCCAGATCTGGTGTTTCTCCCAGATCTTTGTAGTAACTCTTCGCTTTCATTGAAAATACAGGAGTTTGAAATGTGTCACTGGCAGTAAAACACAAGTTTACAGAGTGGGGGTTTTTTTCCATTGATTATAAATCAACTACAGAACAGCAAGCCATGGTATGAGTCCAGGAAACTGAAATGATGAAGTTAGGAAGTGGAAAGATGATCAAAAAATCATGTTTATAAATCTTGATGAACATTTTTCTTGCTATGCAGTGAGGACCTGTTTCAGCTGTCTTTAAAGTCATCAGGAAAACTTCTCCCACCTTCCAGTGGGGAGCTGGCTCAGACCCTGATTGCTTGTGTTTGTATGCAGTTTGGGGTAGGATACAGCAATATGCTGAGACCTGTAATGGAATCGCTCCAAGAACCTCGGATGCAGGTAAGAAATGAAGGTGAGGAAATGAAGTTATTTATTATACCTCATCACACACTGATTTCCTTATTCCTGGGAACCCAAAAGCACTGGAAACAACGCCATGATGATGACCAGCGTGGTGATATGTTCCAAGCCCTAGCTGCTGTCTACATCTCTTGTTCCTCTGAACAATATCTGAAGTGTAGCCTAGGAGAAATCTGTTGTAATTTTCTCTCTCTCTTTCTGCATTTATAAGCCTACAATATTGGAAGTTTTTACTGTGGGTGGACAAGCAACATCCACTCCTATCAGAGAAGATACAAGTACAGATAAATATAACTTTATACGTTCGTTTTTATGTAACTTATGCAAATGTATGCGCAAGTTAGTCACAGTCCTCAGGCTGGCAGCAGATAGCTGAGGTGGCCATTGTTGTATCTTCATTTGGACACTTGTGTTGCTGGATGATCCTTTTGTCTTTAAGGAGAGATTTGCACAAATATATATATCACTGTGCCTGCTAGTATCATAGAATAATTTTGATTAGAAGAGACCTTTAAGATCATCAAATCCAAATGCTAACCCAGCCCAGCCAGGTCACTGCTAAACCATGTCCCTCAGAACCACATCCACGTGCCTTTTAAATCCCTCCAGGGATGGTGACTCCATCACTTCCCTCACCTAGAGGAAGGTTTGGCTAGAAGAAAATGTCAGGATGGGACAGACGACAGTATTGTGGTAGTTGTTCATATCTACTGCCAAGGCAAGTCTTAGATACTTCTCATGTGGAGGCACCTCATGCTTCTTCTCTTGAGCTCATTAAAAAGAAGGATTAAAGTCTGAATGAACCATTAGAGTTTGTCATATGATGGCCTTTGCTGGCATTCATCTCCTCACTCAATGCCCCAGCTCACCTTGTGCCAGTAGGATTGTTGTTCTCCACCTTTTAAGTGACAAAAAGTCTCTCTCCACATCACATCAATGGATGCTCCAGTGATGCCTTATTTTACCTAGCACTTGCTGTTAATTTCTAACAGATCATCTTAAAAAGCAAATCAAAGACTATAGATGCAGCAACTTCGTGTTCTTGTATTACAGGAACTTACCTGCTGTTCTCCAAAGACTAAACAAAACCAAAAGGCCACTTTTGATTTGCCAGGTTCAGTTGTCCAAATTGGTATTCTTAATATTCATCCTTATTTTAAACACCCACAAATAACTTGGTCCTTACTGCTTAGAGGATAGGTTTTAATGTATGACCTTTAGTAACTCTAATTAATGGTGCTGTTTTTATTATATTGCTTTGTGCTTGTGTTCAGTCTTTCATCATGACATCTCAAAGCACTCTATTAAACTGCACCAAATCTTTTTCAAATATATGAATTTTAGCCTATTGAGTTTATGTATTGGATAAGTGTAGGAAAGAGAATGAACAGTTTTTTTCCAAAGCTCATTTCAGAGCTTTGCATTGATTCTCTGCAATATTTAAATACAGGGAAAATTAGGCTCCAGAAAACCTGACTCCCACTTCTACCCATTAAATTATGGATCTCTTTACTCTTCATTTTGAACTTCAAGTAATCTTTGAAAAATCTGTATTCAGGAGTCTTCAAATGTGAATAGTGATAATGATATCAATATTATTAATATGCACTATTAAAAAGACCTAAATCTACATTTGTAAAGCTTTGATGTGCTTATAAAACTGAACCTTTTAAATGAAAGTGTGTTTTTTAAATCATGTACATATTACAGAGATCTGTGAAGACTGTTCTTCCAAAGATCTGCAAATGCTTAGAACCATGATTTATGTGCTCCTACAGCAGTGCCCTGGAAGTATGGCAGATATGTAATGGAACAGACCTGCTCACCATTTCACAGGTTGTTTCCCAAGCTGTTTTTGTTGTGTTTCCTTCTCTTTGATAATTCAGGTATTTTTTTAAAGAGGTCTTTATTTACTGTATTGCTATATGTGGTTTTTGTGACACTATAGTTGTGAACTGGGGGTGTTACTACCTGGAGAAGCTGGGAGTTAAATCCACACCAGCACTCTGTGGTGGACTCTCTCTCTTCCTGATGATCTTGCCTTTCATAGAATCATAGAACAGTTACAGCTGGAGGAGACCTTGGAGATCATCAGTGCAGCCTTTGTCCTAGCCCTATCAACTTGCTAAATGATGCCTGCCAAAGCAACATCTACCTGTCTCTTAAACACCTCCAGGGATGGGGACTCAAGCACCTCCCTGGGCAGCCTGTTCCAATGGCTGACAACTCTTTCAGCAAAGAAATTCCTCCTAATATCTAGCCTGAACCTCCCCTGATGCAATTTCCATCCATTTCCCCTTGTCCTATCACTCTCCACCAGGGAGAACAGACCAATCCCTGCCTCTCTACAGCCTCCCTTCAGGTAGTTCTAGAGAGCCATGAGGTCTCCCCTCAATCTCCTCTTTTCGAGGTTAAACAGGGCCAGATCCCTCAGTCTTTCCTCATAAAATCTAGACACACTGATTACTGCAGATAGCACTGTACTTTGCTTAAAACTCACATAAGTCTTCCTCTTCTTTCCCACTGCTCTCCAGCAAGGTGAGAGCTTCTCATTCACTGCATGGATTTCCTCCTTCTAAAAAGGATTTTTGCATTTCAGCCTTGTTAGGTAGCTCAGATTGGAAAGTCATTACTCTTTTCTACTTGGGCATTTTAAGACTCTTACTTAACTAGTTTAAAAAATAATAAAATGGTGACCTTTAGTTTACATTATAAGCTTGCTGTTTGAAGGTTGTGCTAAGAAGCTGAGGTTGCTGGCTGTGAAAATCAAGGCAAACTCCCTAATTCTGAGTGCTTACCCTCCTTTTAATGCAATTATTTATGTACTACTTCTTTTCTTACTGTTGGGAATTCTAGTTTAAAGGTGCATGCTTAAGCACCACTCTCTGACCTGGTTGTTGAAGGCAGAAAGTCACTGGCAGAGAAGTAGAAATGTTTTAAAGAGCAATATCACTCTTCATCTCTCTTCTGCACTAACCACCAACAGCTGGAGAACAGCAGCAGAGAGGCAAGATCATCACATCTCCTGGATCTGTGAGCACAGGCTTCAGGCTGAGCAGAGTTTCCAGGGGAAAGGTACAGGATTTTGTTGCCTTTACTTGAGTTTTTGCAGTTACATGGAATCGAATTTTTTTAAATGTTAATACAAATCTCTGTAAAATAGATGAATTTTAGTCTATTGACTTTATGTATTGAATAATTGTAATAATGTGATTTTTAACTTTATTTTTACCAAAGGGCTGAACAATGTAGCTAAATAGCAATGGTGAGATAACCTAGTTGGGAAGCTAGAAAAAGTAGCGAGAAGAAAAAATGATGTTTATAGGTGACCAGAAAAGTTTCAGGCTTTTTCCATATGACTTCAGTCCCAAGGATTTCTGTACTCTGCCCATTTCAGCAGAAGTGTGGAGAAGGGAAGCAGTGCATAAAAGCATGTCCCATGGTGATGGGCCAGTGCCCATATCTGTCTGGTCTCAGGTCATATGTGGTTGGAAAATGTTTGATCTCCTTCAGAAGACAAGGAGTGTCTCCCAGCCACCTTTATTTCAATTGCTCTTGCATCTGCTGAAACATCTGGTGGTGGCTGGTGTTGGAGACATGACAGTAGACGTGTTGGGGAGCCAGTCTGGCTCAGGATAAGAGTTTTTATGCTTTCCTCTGCTGCGTAGCATTGGGGGATCTGGAAGTCTTTCGTGCTCTGACCTTTAGCAAGTTGAAATGCTCAGAGCAGGGCTGTCATTGAGAGAACAGCATTTCCTGCTTAAAATTTTGGGAGGCATGTTTTTATTTTACTTATATACTTAGTGATTAAAAATTGGGTCTTTTTAAACCTTTCACCTTAGATCATCAGTACTTCAGTATAAACAAAACCACTACCTTTTTTTTTCCCCAGTGGTACACTTTCATAGAATGCAGTCATGTGGGCACTGTTGACTAGAAGTTATTTACTAGGAGTTATTTATTTGGACTGGTTAGTTTTGTTTGGTTTTTTTTTTCATATGAGTGACTTCATTTGAGCAGTGGCATCTTCTCTTAAATAGCTATTTAGAGATTTATTTTAGCTGCTTAAATAGTTATGCAGAAGATGGAATCTTTGCAGAGGGAGAAAATAAAGAAATAAAGCACAAACCTAAATAAATTAAAAAACAAACCCCAAAGCAAACGCACACAAATTGGAAAGGCTTAGAATAAATTATTGCGTGTCATTCTGTGGGAAAACCTTCCCCTACCAATGCTGTCATGTGCACAATGTGAGTGCCAGATCCACTCAGCTCTGCTGTGCACTTCTGTCACCCTTATCACTCAGGAGACTTTCCTCCTCTCCTGTAAGTGCTACCCCCCTCCCCAGAACATGGATTTTTGTTTTCCTAAGGCTTGCAGACTTTTGCTGAAGTCAGACACCCAAGAGGCAGAGGATGAATTGACAGTGTATAGGCAGATGCTTTCAGTGGAAAGTGGGATGTTAAAAAGAGCTTTGAGCCTGGTTATTGTTTTGCCAGGCAAATCCATGTAGTTGTCATCAAGGTGTTGGGGAGCGTTTCAGCCTCGTTGTACAAGCTGAATACAAGAGCTGTAATCAAGAGCTACATCATTTTGGTGAGACAAGGCCTTGAGGAATACAGCAAAGGGAAATGTGCATAATTAGAGCAGTTGAGTTACAAGGGAAAGGGACTTGGATAGCATTAAAAAAGCAGCTGAAACATGCAGTCTCCATTGCCCTGTCACCAGGCATTAGATGGTATAGATGTCAATGGGCTAGGGAGACTTCAGGAGCTAGTGAAGGAGTGTGGGGTTCCCTCTTTGAACCTTCTCAACCTTCAGGAAAACATCTGAGGTGACAGTTTGAGCTGTGAGGTCTACTCTCTGTTGGTGGATAAATGCCAAAGTAGAGATTAAAAAAAGGGTCACCAACTGAAAATCGAATTTGGAAAAAAAAACAAACCAACAACAAAAAAACCCCCAAAACTAGTTTGCTCTGATAGTTGGTCAAGGAATGCTGAGAAAGAACATCATGACCAATTTTCTCTCCTCCTCAAAATTACCATAAAGGAGGAGATAGACTTGAAGAGGGACTAGATGTTATAGCCATGGTGACAGGGAACCCATCATGGGCTGTTGAGTATGTTAGGGCTGTCTTTCCCATGGTGTTTTCCACAGTGACATTTTAGTAGCATGGTGGTGATAGGTTGATGGTTGGACTTTATGATCTTGGAGGTCTCTTCCAACTTCTGTGGGATTCTGTGATTTTTGTCAAAAACTTTCCTAGAAATCTCAATTAAGAGGGGAGAGGAAGGGGGGAAGGTTCTCTAGTGGCACCCCTTCTGAGCATGCAACATCCAGCCTGCTTTAGTTATATTTTTCACAAAATATTTATCACTGCCATAGTGATAACTAACCTAAAAAAAGAGAGGATGTTTCAAAGCAATTTGACCTTCTCTAGACCCTTTCTACAGACATTGCTATTCTTACACATATATTATTGGCAAATGGTTTGAATTTTTGAGTTTGTGGAGGAAAATGTTCAACATCTCAGGGATTCCCAAGCTATGGGAGACTGCTTTCTATGCAGCACTAAGTAGCTTACCAGACAATGCTTCATTTTTTAGGTGTTAAATATGTTGTAACTATCTCTGGATCTTAGCTTGCAGTGGATTAATAATGTTACTCCTCTTTGTTTTCTTCATTATTCTATTTATTATAAGCCAAAAGCTGGCAGCTGTGGCAGTGTCTAAGTGGGGGACTTCCAAGAAACACCATTCAGTGAGGGCTGAAGGGGAGAGACCTCATGTGCAGCTGTCGAGCTGATGTTCCTCCAGGAGGTTAACACTAACTAGCATCACTGGCCTTGGTTCTTCAGGTCGAGACTATGGCTGGAGCCTTTCCTCCTCCAGCAAGCATTGCAGCAGAGCTCTACAGATAAGGAACTCTGAGAAGAGCTGACTTGTTGATCATACAGAAGTCATGGTTAGACATTTTTTTAGTTGAGGCAGAGTGCTGCTGGGTGCTGTGGAACGTGAGCAGCGCTATGAATATCAGGAATGCTAATAATGGGGTCTCATTTCTAACTTGGGAACAAGAGTTTCATTGCCTGCACATAACTTCTAGGGGCAAGCATTCCTCTTGTCTTGCTGGATGCAGGGTGTGGTTCTACATGAATAATCCCACTCCTTTACAAGAGGACTGGAAGAGACAGGCAAAGAATTGTTGCTTTGCCAATAATCAGAGCGTGGGGAGGCACAAGGCTCAGGTTTTAATTCTGTAAATGATTCCAGGGCAGTGAAGGAGTTAAATATAGAGTGAAATTTGAGATTTAGGTCTTTGTTGGGTTTGGGGTATTTAAGAGTTTAATTAATTCTTTGGACTTTTCTCTGGAAATGTTTGACAAACCATAATTTTGCTTGTTAATAAGATACTAATTAACTCCCGTGTGTTTAATATGGAGTGTTAAAAACAATAGCATAGATCCCAGGAAAACTATCAGAAGACCTCAGATACGAGCATTTGCATATTAGATTTTTTTTTTTTTTGTGCCAGCTTCCTGGCCATCACTGCCTTAGGGGATGATACCTAAGAGAGTCACAGTTGTCATAAACGTGTCTGAAGTGGGTGCTTCAGGATTGTCCTAGAATGGTACTGAGCCAACCTAAAGGCTTTCTTGTGCCAAGTATGCGCAGCGGAAGAGGAAGGAGGAATGTGTGGTATTCCCTGCCATCTTCCTGGCATGATTGTCCTGGTGGTCCTGTTTCATCTGGTGAAATCAAGACTAGCCCTGTGACTGTGCAGCTCCTGTGAAGCTCCTTCTTCTGGCTTTACGTGGCACCCAGCTGCAGTGTGTGGCTGCTAGGGGTTTGCAGCTCCTACTCCTCTTTGCTCACTTCAGCTGCAACAAGCACACATCTCGTGTGTTTACGAATCTGCCCCTTATATTTTAAACCCCCATGCAAATGTGGTAATAACCCAACTGATTTTGCTTCCGTATAGTGTGTCTTTAATATGATTACTACCCTTAACATCTCAAGGATCTCTGAAAGTCATGTAATCCCTTCAACATTTTAGTACAACAGGAATTTATTATGAAGTGCCCTGGTGGTGGAAATGGAGCACTCTTGGTTTTTGTTTGTTTTTTTTTTTCCATTCCCACTATGAACACTCCTGTTGGATTAGTAATCCTGCTTGTCAGAGCTGGCCACTGTTTGATATTAATCAGTAGGTTTATGAAAGGTGCAATGGGAGGCAGAAATGGACAGGGAAGAAGTTGTTAACCTTAGCTCCATAAAATCAGACTGTTTAATTGTGAGGTTGACAACATTTCTTGCAGTGACCATTAGGCTAAGGGGAAAGGAAGTGTTGTCTTACTGTAATAGTAACTAACTATCCCCTAACTATCTTTTGATAAACACATATTTAGCTCCTCACTAATAGCAAGGAGAGATGAAAGCTAAGAGTTTTGAGAACATTTGTTTTGTCAAAAGCATGTTTTTCAGACTGTTGTTATAGATCAAGCATGATACAACCTAGCAAAACACTTAAGGATCAAATATTACATGACAAAATGAAGAGCATCTCCTTTTGCTGCATATCCACTACGAAAACCACATGCAAATCAGTTCACCTGAATATTTCTACCTAATTTGTAGGCTGTTATCTTCGAGCTACATAATTAATTTTATGTATCTCATGAATTGTGGTGCGCTGCAGGTTGGTTTGTTTGTTTGGGTTTTCTTTAACACTTCTGAATCTCTAGTACATATTCATGCCAGCGACATGTACAGAAGACACAGGTCCTTTGGTTGCAAATGTCATCCTGGGAGATCTTTAGATGATCAAAGTGATAATGACACTGTTGAAGCGCAAGATGTCTTGAAACGGTGCATAATTAATTGCCATGATTGGTTGATGAACATGCATGATTAATGAAACAAAATATAGACATATAATAAAGGCTTTCCTTGTAAGTGTCAGTCATCTTCTTTGTTCAAGTGCTTCCAGATAGCTCCCTTATACACCTAACATAATAGTTGATGTGTATCCATATGTATATAGTAACACAGAGTGAAATCAGATTACAGCGTGTGAGCTCCCCATTAAAAGTGAAATGAAACTTTAATAACACATTTGACATGTTTCTACACCTAGGTTTCTTTCATGCTGTGTTTTTTCTCCTTTTATTCAAATTTAGCTTGTTATAGTTTTATTTTGGGTTAAAAAAAACCCCTCTTCATTGAATAACATTAGTCTTCATTAAACTGTGTATATATTTCACTGATCACTCCTAAAGCAACATGGCATTAGGTTTTTTTAATTTCTCATCTCTAAATTTAGTGATAGTAGGATCAAAAGTGTCAGAAATCTGCATCACTGCCTTATTATCAATCACTGGGATATTTTTGGAGAAGCCATTTGATTTGCATTGTTGGACCTCCTACCTAACATTACAGAAGGCTGTGCATCAATAAAATTAACTTTTTGTCACTCATACCAAATTGGGCTGAGGCAGTGTTGCCAGAAAAGCAAATGTGTGCAGAGAGGATGCCTGAGCCCCAGAAACAGTCAAACCTTCTTTAGAAAGGGAGAATAAATTCATTAATCCTCTTCTGAGTGGTGTTCCAAAACTTACTTTATATCTCAAATGAAACCCAACAGGAAAGGCTGTGATTCAACCAGAGGTGCAGAGTGATTGTGATGGGCTGGACCAGACTCTTGCTTGTGCTATAACAGAATCACAGAATGGTTTGGGTTGGAAGGGACCTCTAAAGGTCATCTAGTGCAACCCCTCTGCAGTCAGCAGGGACATCTGCAAATTGATCAGGTTGCTCAGAGGCCCAAACAACCTGAACTGGAATGGTTCCAGGGATGGGACAACTGCCACCTCTCTGGGCTACCTCTAGCAGTGTCTCACCACACTTATGGTAAAAGATGTTCTTCCTTCTATCTAATCTAAATCTCCCTCTTTTATTTTAAAACAATCATCCCTTGTCCTTTCACAACAGGTGCTGCTAAAAAGTGTTTACCCACTCTTTCTTACAGGTCTCTAAGTGTTGAAAGGCTGCAAGAAGGTCTCCCTGAAGCATTCTGATCTCCAAGCTGAACCACCCCAACTCTCTCAGCCTGTCTTCATAGGAGAGGTGCTCCACCAGCTCCATGTCTCTCCTATGCTGAAGACTCCAGAGCTGGACCCTGCACTGCAGGTGAGGTCTCCCCAGAGCAGGACAGAGAGGCACAATCCCTCCCCCTGATCTGTTGGCCATGCTGCTGGGATGCAGCCTAGGACACGGTTTCTGGGCTGTGAGCACACATTGCCACCTCATGTCCAGCTTTTCCCCTGCCAATACCCCCAAGTTCTTCTCAGCAGGGCTGCTATCAGTTTGCAAAGCACTGCTCAGCTGTGCCTCACCTGCAGAAGCCCTGAAGCTGTGGTTTACTGTGCAGATGCTCTTTGCTAAGTTCCCTGTTGTTCTGGAGGAAGTTGCTGCAGCTCTTTGCAGAGCACAATGTACCTCTCATCTCCTGCCAGCTCTGCAGAACCCGAGCAGTTCTTGCAGCAGGATCACCACCCTCGTCGTCTCCTCCCTCGCTTGCCAAGCAGGAACTGCTCTCCTTCCAACATCTGGAGCTCCGCTCTTCAGCATGAGGTGCCTGAGGTTCATACTCTCTCCTTCTCCCACAGATCCAGCTCTAGCCATGCTGGGAGCCTTTCCCAGTGAAAACCCAGCATGGTTGGTTGTCCTTGCTGCCAGCAGGCCACTGCAGCAAGGTAATAAAAAGATAAGAAGTCTTAGCCTTCCTACAATGTCTATTATTTTTTTGCTAGAGTTTGTTATTAGCCAAAGTCAAGGGAGGTGGATGTGTCCTGCCTGGTTGTGTCCTGCCTTGTAGCAAAGCCACTCAAGGAAGAAAGCTGCCTTTTCTTTGGCCTTTTGGCAAAAGAAGCAGTTCTGCCAAGTTTCAATTCTGAAACACTGTGTAATTTTAAGATAGAAAGTGAGGAGTTGTTCTTGGGCATCTCCATCTTATTTTCTACAAATGCTAGCTCATTACCTAGTTATCACTTTTTTCCCCTTCCTCTCCCAAATTTAGAATCTTAGTATCCCCAGAAACACTCAACCTTTGTAAAGGCAGAATCAATAAATTCTTCCTCTTCTGGGTGATATCTCAAAGCTTTCCTGATGTCTCCAGTGAAACCCAACAGGAAGATAACAGATCAGAGTAATGGTGATAAAGTGGACTGTGTGGATCAGACTCTCACTTGCACTATCAGAGAATCAAAGAATGGTTTGGGTTGGCAGAGGTCTTTAAAGGTCACCTAGTCCAACCCCTTGCAGCAAGCAGGGACATCTTTGACTAGATCAGGTTGCTCAGAGCTCCAAACCACCTGATCTGGAATGATTCCAGGGATGGGGCATCTACCACCTCTCTGGGCAACCAATTTGTTTCAGGTGGTCTCCACTGTACTCTAAGTATACACATTATCTGCTAATCATAGGTGCTTAGTGCACCCAGTTCTCCTCCCTCCTATGAATCCATCAGGCGGCCATTGATATGTCCCTCACCATATTGACTGAAAGTTTTTGATATTTTGATAATTCACAATGAAGAATAGCAGGATTTTTGTGCCTTTCTGGGATTTGTTGTTTGTGTCTCTTGGGACTTAAGCTGCAGTTTGCCACAGAAGTCACCTGGTCCTTTTTTTTTCTTCTTTCTTCACTGGTGAGTATAAGACAACAAAGCCCTCACAAAGAACTGAAGAAACCACTGAGCTTTTTATCCCCTCAAGAAAAGGTAGCAATTTATGGAGAGACTGGAAAAAGGCAGGATTAGGGGATTTTAGAAAATGTAAACCTTTTTCCTTTCTAGGGTTGCGTAGGCCATTCCCAAGATGTCATCCCTAAGGAAAATGTGCTACTGTAGTGTAGATGGATGGAGAAGCTTAAGTTTGAGTTTGGATGAAGTCAGTACGTGTGCACTCTAATGTGCTTGGGGATGGTTGCTGTCAAATCTCTGTCTTAGTCATTTAAATGACTGTTTCAGTATTGTCTCAGACACAAATGTGTAGACTTTGATCTACTTTACAAAGCCAGCTAGCTCTTCAAAATGTTCATGAGTATTTCCCCATTTCCTGAGCCAAGGAAAAGATTTTTTTTCAAAGCCTAAGTCAGCTTGTTTTTATCTCAGAGGAAATAACATTATTTTAGTGTACCTAAATGTGTATTTCAATGGGAGAATACCTCAAATGCTCAGGGTTGGGTTGGTTTTTTGTTTTTTTCTTTCAGCTGTTCTGAAAAGGGAAAATCCAGACAGGACAAATGAATTTCTTTATAACCCTTAAGCAAAGAAAATATATAGATTTGTACTGCTTCTTTTATTATAGCCTTCAAATTTTAATTAAAAAGACTGGCCACATGCAAATTCAAATGAAATTTTATTAAATTTTAGCAAATTAATGATATAGGACATGAAAGGAAATGCTTTTAAAAATATCAGCAGAACACTAACTAGTAATAAAGTTAATTGGCTTCTCCTATGCTACTGTGGCCACTTGGAGAAGTCAGTTGGAAAGAAATAGATAAACATGTATGAATTGCACTCTGTGCTGATTGAGAAATGGTTTCAAGAAGCTGAACTATTTCATGGCAAGATCTAGGCCAACATATTAAGAATGACAATATTTTGTTAAGTAGCTTTCATCCTTTCCTTTTTTTTTCCCAGAGCAATCAAGCTTTAGTTTGATGTTAAAATATTGCCTTTTTTTTTTTCAACCTTTTTGAAATTTAAAATTGTTAAATGAACTGCAGGAAGAACGATGGGATACTCCAACAATTTATTGAAGGCATAGAGAGAAAAAGTCTTGGCCAAAAAAAACTGTTTCCTCAAACAGTTCTGGTGTAGCCTGACATTTTCCATATTTAAAAACAATGTTCTATGGGGAAAAAAAGAAATCTATTTGGTTTAATCTTCTAAAATACACTGTTTTATTATTCAGTAGAGTACATAGTTAAAATAAATAACTTGAATACAAATGCTATTTCAGATAGAGCTATAATGCACTACTGGTGATTTGAATGGCATCAGGTAGAGCCATACCAGACTGCAGTGGTTGGAGGTGAGGTTGGCCACTTGAAGTTGATGGGGAAGGCATGAGGGGACAGTGGAGGACAACTCACCACCATGAGCTATGGGTGGGAGGAATCCCAGAATATGAGGTTGAAAGAAAGGCTTTCTTTCAATGTGGTCCTTGCATACCTCATTATGTCTAACTGTGGGATGTGCTCTACTCTCACACCAACTTCTATCCAAGCTCCGAAGTTGAATTAGTGGCATCATCTTGGAACAGCTTCTACAGCTGAGAGTGTATAAGCTGTGAAAATCCTAGTCTAGGAGTCAATGTTAATTAGGTTGAGAGCAAGCTATCAAAGCAGCCATAGAAATAGAAAAGGCACTTCTTTGAAATCATAGTGTCATAGAATTGTCAGGGTTGGAAGGGACCTTAAAGATCATCTAGTTCCAATCCCCCTGCCATGGGCAGGTATACCTCCCACTAGATCAGGTTGCTCAGAGTCCCATCAGCCCGGCCTTAAAAACTTCCAGGGATGGGGCTTCCACCAACTCTCTGGGCAATCTGTTCCAGTGTCTCACCTCAATTGTGAAGAACTTCTTCCTTAACATCTAATCTAAATCTACCCTCTTCTAGTTTGGATCCATTCCCCCTAGTCCTATTACTACCTGACATTCTCAGAAGTCCCTCACCTCTGTCATGGTGAAGAACTTCATCCTAATAAAGTTCTTTTTTCCCCCTTCACTGCTTACCCCTTTAAAACACGAGAAGATTGATTCCTGATATTTGCAGAGCATATATTTTGTCTTTAAATACATAGCCTCTCTGTCCAAAAGACAATTGTAGCATCACCTAATTTCTCTTTCTTCAAGGTTAGGAATCCTGGTAGGTTATCAATTCGGGACATATTTATTCAAAATTTAGAAAGTACACCCGAAATTGTTTTCTAGTGTAGACTCTCTTTTAGGAGCAAACATAAACACGAAGAAACTATAATCCTGGTGTAATGTAGGAATCTAATTAAGACTAATGAGGCAACATTAAATTTAATGTATGATGCCTTTTTATATGCCTTTGCTGTTAGAGCTGCAGCAAGCTGTTCATCAGAGCATCCATCTTTGGTGAGTAAGTCCCTCAAGGCATTGTTAAACAGTCTGGGCTCAGGCCTTCTCCTGCCCATTAGACTGGGATGGCCTTGCAAAGATTTGGGTGGAAATGGAAATTTGGGAGGGGAAGGGAGAGGTAAGAAAAGGACACAAGGAGTTCTGTCCATCTTGGAAGGTCTTGGTAAGCTGATAGGCAGGGAAGGTTGTGTGTGACAACCTTGAGGAGATATGAGGCTGGAAGAGAAGAGAGGCGGGTGAAGAGTAAGGTGTGAACTACTGTTTCAGAGGCAACTTATAGCAATGGGAATGCAAAAAGGCTGGGATGGGATTTTAGGTGGCAGAGAATGGTTGTGGTGATGACCACTTAACTTATTTGTGGTATGCTTGGTTGTGGACTATTGTTTTTCTTTTTTTGTTAAACTCACCCATATTCATTAAGTTAACTGTATAGAAAAACAGATTCTAGCTTCATGTTTAGATTTCATTCTCTAAATTCATAGAATCAGAGAACAATTTGGGTTGGAAGAGACCTCTAAAGGTCACCAAGTCCAACCTTCCTGCAGTGAGCAGGGATATCTGCAAAAAGATCGGGTTGCTCAGAGGCCCAACCAACCTGACCTGGAATGGTTCCAGGGATGGAGCATCTACTACCTCTCTGGGCAACCTGGGCCAGGGTCTCACCACCCTCAGTGTAAAAAAATTCTTCCTTATATTTAGTTTAAATTTCCCTCTTTAGTTTAAAACCCTCACCCCTTGTTTCGACACAACAGGTCCTGCTAAAAAGTCTGCCCTCATCTTTTTTACAGGCCTCTAAGTACTGAAAAACCTCTTTTAAATCTTTCTGTTCAGCACAAATGAAGACTCTTTCCATAATACAAACAAAACTTTTAAGAATGATTTCTCAAATAGCATTTCATAGCCTCCACTGAAGAAATGGACTCCGTATTGTCATGGTGCATGAGCAGAAGCTTTACAAAGTAGTTCTGGAAGGTGAAGGATTTGGGTGGCTCTGAGATAAACCAAGGACCAACATTTGCCTTCATGGGCAGGGAAGTCTACATGGCACCATGTAGTTAAAGCTGGGTTTGAACAAAGTCTGGGTGCTGAGGAATAGAGGAGTTTTTGGATGAGTATGTAAGGAGTGGACTTGATGGGTTTATGGTATACTTTGACATTACAGTGGTTTGGGAGCTCATGGGCTGGAAGTGCAGACTGAACTGTAGCTTGGACAAATTCATGGGCTCTGGTGTCAACCAGTGAGTGCCAGCTGCTGTCAGACAGGGCCAAGCCCCAGAAGATGATGAGGTAAGGAAGAGTTAGTGGGTGCGGGTGTGGGAGAAGGGGAGGGCCAGTGTCAAAGCACTCTTCAACTCTGTGGCTCTGAAAGCTGAGTTTTAGCCTACTACATCCTGAAAATTCATTCAAGTTTATATTATTGCATGTGTTAGTGATGGCTTGAGTGTTTGAGACTTTGAAGTATTTTATCCACACATGAAATTGGAATTATTTTATCTTTTTTTTTTCTCTCCTTCCTTGTGGAATATAGCCATGGAAACCTGGAGTTTGGGCTGAAAATAAATGGCTAGGAATGTTCCTCAGTTAACTAACTTGCAACAAGACATTATTATAAGTGCAAATAATTAAGCTATGCTTTTAACAACCAAACAAATGCCACATGCTAGTTTGGACCTGGAGGCTCAGCAGCAAAGCTTGTGTGTGAGGCAGGAGATACTGTCAGGGTGGTGTGAAGACTGAAGGTGCCTATTGCACAGATTTGGGGTCGAGGAATGACTTATTCCTTGCAGAAATGTTAGACAGCACCATGAAAGCCCAGATGGGGGTAGAAAGGTAAACAATGCTGCCAGAGGGGTTCTGGGGAGAGAGAGATGGTGAGCGACATGTTCTCAAATGTTTTGGTATTGACCTAACTCAGCTTCTATTGATGTGCGGGTGGGAGAGGCACAACTTCAATGCAAGCAGATGTAGGCTGATGCTGAGAGTTTTGACAGTCCCCTGGTGTGTGTGTAACATGCTGAGACCACCCCATTGTACCTGACCTGCCCTGCCCAAGAGAAAAAGCACATGGAAGGAGATTTGGTTTCTTACCATAACCTTCTCTGCTCTTTGCCTTTCCCTGAGGGCACATCTGTGTGTGTCTACCTGTACCAAGTTTAATGCATGTTTAGGCTGTTCACATTTGCTCCCTGTTCAGTGCTATGCAGAAGGTAGGTGGAGGATGCATTTAACAGGATTGCTGTGGAGGCTTATGGAAGCAGACAATTCCTGTGACACCTCTGTTCTTCATCCCCTTGATTATCTTTTCATAGATGCTGATCCCCTTGCTCATCTAGTCACCTATGCTCATCTTTTCATAGAAAAATCCAGGAGCAAACTATAGAAAGTGCAGATTTACCACTAAGTGAGTTCATTGATTTATTTTCATTTTACTTTCCTTTCTCTAACCTTTCATTTATGCTGAATCCTGGCTTTTCTTTTGCCTGAGCTAGAAGCACTCATGTTTTTCATAGTACATGTATGGGTCATGTTTTTTTTTTTCCCTTTACATTTTCATCTTTCCTTTGAATACATATCACACTCTCTGCTCATCTCTTACCAGCTGGATACAATCTTCTGGGACTCCTGTGTTTGAGTCCTGTGGTATTGGGGTGTCCTCCCAGCTCGAGGTCACCAACTTGTTGACTTGTACACCAGTCCACACATTTGTAACACACAGATTTAAGGACACATTGCATCCAGAGCATTTGCAAGACTTCTAAAATCCCATTGCTTGGCATTTAACCTAATTCTAAGGAAAATGCAACACATAAACCTACCTGTCTTTCCTGATTGTGTATGAGAGTTTTTTTGGATTTAGGTCAGATTCCTTGAAGAAGCTAACCATCCTTCTTGAACATTCTTTTTGAATGGCTTTTCTTTTAGGAATGAATTCTCACCCTCCTTTGCAGCCAGCTTCCTTCTTCTGTCTCTCTGAAACCACTGTGGAATTCCCATAGTTTGGTATTTCAGTCCAGTATGTCAGCACAAACACAGATGCCATAAACCTTGGACTAAAGCTCAAGTGCTTGGTCTGATAGCAAACCATCTAGATGAGCCTCAAATAGGATTCATAAATTGCACATGGATCTGGTGGTTGTCAGAAGTTCTTAGATATGTTTACTGCCAACATGGCCAAGATGTGCTGGGAACCACTATTCTTGCTTAGTGGAGCATTTTTCCTGCTGGGGTGTGGGTTGTGTTCTCTAAATCCATCTGGCCATTGCTTGTTTCCTTGTCACACGTACTCAAGGTGGTTTTTACATAAGTAGCCTTCTAATGAAGAAAATAGGTGGTTGGGTTTTTTTTTTTTGCCCAAAAGAATTGCAGGGCTTTGTACACCTCTTATTTGTGGCTTTGCTCAGCTTCTGTAGGTGTTGAGCTGACAGAGAGTTAAGGGTTAGTTTTACTCTGCTCCCTTTAACCCCCTCACTCCTTAGGGGGAAACTCTCTAAAAATAGAGACTAAATCACAAGCAGTGATCTGGGAGAGACTGATACTCCCCAATTCTTCAATAGGTAAATTGCCCTTTTGGAAGAGTGATTTGTGCTCCTGTCCTCATTTTTCATATCTCACTTAAAAAAAAAAAAAGGAGGAAAAAATAATCTTCCTGGGACTCTGACTTAAGCAAAGGCACTTTAGAGTCTTTTTCTAATGTCATTCTGAAGTTAAAAAACAATTTGACTTCAAGGGAGATATGGCCCAATTTTTTACAAACTTAATAGGATTAGTCATGGGAACTATTTTTAGCCAAAGTTCAACTTTATCCATGTATTTTAATGTGGGAAAAGTGTGTCCTTTTCCCTCTGCTAATGTTTGATGTATTCCAGCCCTCCTGCGAGCGTGTTTGAGTATCTTAGGGGGGCTCTGGAGTGGAGGAGAACTTCCTCTCGGATTCTCTCTGTTTTCTTTCGTGAAAATGACATTCCTAAGCTGTTTCACTTTCTGACAGGAAATGGAGCCTTGCCAAAAATGATTAAAGTCCAAGAAAGCATAACAGTTCCAAAGCTGCAGCAGTTCTTTAGGAGTCCCGAGTTTGACATTGTGTCAAACAAAAGTGAAATATTGTTTAATAAATTTGAATAATACAGGGGAAAGGGAAAAAATGGTTCTTGGCTTCTGATGCTGATGCTCTTTATTAAGTCTGTAAAGGACTGCCTAGCTCTAATAAATTGAAATATATACATAAATATACTTGTGCATGGCTAACAGTTTAATATTGTAATGTAATGAACGGTGCCTGTACACCCCACACGTGCAGACATGGATTTATAGGTATGGATGACCATATATATATATATAGATATGTGAGTATGTAGGCCCACTCACAGGTTTGTATATATTTATACATGGAATTACCCTTTGCAGGCAACTTTTGGGCCTGCTTCATGTGAGAAATATCATAAGGATTATTTATAAGGTGTGGCATGATGTTGTGACTTCATAAAAATAAGAATATAATGCTAGATAAAGTACAATTTGTTAGCAGTTTCTCAATGGTTTTTAATTCCATCTTTGTTTAAAGGCTGTATTGTTCCATCTTTACTCATGCAGAGTAACACCTTATCAGCTAATTCCAGCATTATTAGAAGGGCTGTGCCAAGGCTCATGAAATGCAGTGAGAATTACATGGCACCCAATAGCCTGGCTCTGCCACCTCTTCACATTTAACAACTCCTTGCCAGAAGGACTTTCAGCCACTGAAATACTAACAGTTTTTAAATATTAGGTTGTTAACACAACAGCTCTATCAAAATAAGCCAGGCTTCTATGAAATTCCTGTGCTGTCAACCTCAAGTGTGGAAAGAAGTCCTGTCAGAATCCCATAGTCCTAGGATTGCTTCTCAGAACCCCCCAAACCTTTCAGCATTCATAAGTTGGCTTCCAGTTTCTCCTGGATTTTAATCACACTGAGTTCATATTTCGTTCACGTTTTCATGTTGCAATCTGACCACAATTTCTCTGGCCAGGAATTTCCTCTCTTCTTTTTCTTCTTGATTTTAATAGGAAAGCTGAATTTTGTCATCACAAGATTCTGAATTCAAAATGAGTCTAATGGCTCAAGGCTCTCTAAAACCAGGACACTTGGCAACTTCACTAGAAAGCATGAAATGTTCCTTTGTTGGTTCTTGCAAGAAAACTCCACTTGTTCCCCCTCCATCACAGAATAGTTTAGGTTGAAAGGGATTTTTCAAGGTCATCTAGTCCAACCCTCCCTTCAATGAGCAAGGACATCTTCAAAAAGATCAAGTTCTCAGAGCCCCAAACACCTGGAATTGTTCCAAGGTTGGGACATCTACCACCTCTCTGGGCAACCTGGGCCAGTATCTCACCACCCAAGCATAACAAATTTCTTCCTTCTATCTAGTTTTAATCTTCCTCTCTTAGTTTAAAACCATTTCCCCTTGTCCTATTGCTATAAATCCTACTAAAAATCTGTCTTCATCTTTCTTCTAGGCCCCTTTAAGGATTGAAAGGCTGCAACAGTTTCTCCCTGGAGTCTTCCATGCTGAACAACCCCAGCTCTCAGCCTATGAGAGACACATTGCCTCAGATAAATCAATTCTTCCCCCAAAATGCATCAAATATTCAAGAACTTATAAAAGAATAAGTGTGTTCCACTGGACATGGTGCCGAAGACAAAATGTTCTTCAGTTGAGGTATGTTTCAAAGCAAAGCTCTAGGAAAGGTTTAATCTTTTTCATTCCTTGTAGGAGACTGCAGGGTTATTTGTTGAAAGGTAATCATCTTTAGTAGTTTTGTGATGGCATCTGAAATTTAACATGGATAAAGTTGAACCATTCAGCTTGAAAAGCAACTCAGGGCCACCTTTCAGACAAGCTTTACGTGGCTCAGACAAGTCAGTCAATGTCACTGAGCACTATTTGTCACTTCATAAGCAGCTGCAATCTGCTGCTCACTAAATGTGGAAAGACCATGGAATAAATCACATCAGCCAGTGGGAGTAGATAGTATCCCTTCATCCATAATTGTGGCAGTCCTCTCCTGTCACATTCACTCATTCCCGGTGATTCCGGTATGGATTGACACTGACAAAGGAAGAGAAGCCTCTATCAAAGGGGCTGGAGTCTGTCTTCTCCTCCTCTCTCCCTGCTAAGAAAGATCTATCATAATATTGTGTTAACATCACCAAAAAAATCAGAGTTATGGCTGTGCTATCTGGGTGTATCCATGACACATATAGGGGGTCTCTCTTAGGTTACAGGGAAAACTGATGGATGCAAAAGGGAAGCTTCTAATTAAGCTTTCCAATTCCATCAGTTGTTAGTATATTTACTGCTGTGTATGCTGCTGCTGATTCCACTGACCAAAAAGAATAATAATATTATAATATTAAAGGGAACACCATGATTTATTATAAAAAGCCCTTCTGGAGTTTTGTTAGTAGTTGTTCTCTGCTGGTGCAGAGATACTTTATGGCTTTTATTCCTATGAAACGATTTTATCATTAGATAATTACCAAAATAATTAAGGAAATGGAATGCTGTGGAAAAAAATATTAATTTGTGTTTAGCACATAAAAAAAAAAAAAAAGCTCCCAAAAATTCTGTCTGGTCCTGGGTTTTGCTAAAAAAATATATGTTTTTTCTAAGATGAAATTAGCATAGAATATTTATTATGAGGAATTCTCCCCCCAAAATCAAAATCTTTCAGTATTAAGTTGGCAAAGGTATGCTAGGTTACAAACGTTATTTTTTTCCTGGAGAAATGCTGGGTGGTTTCTCCTAGGTAATATGTTAGATTAATCAGTTTGCTCATAGCTGGTGAGAAATCACAGTGGAATACCCAAAGTGCTGTGTTAGTCACATGTAAATCTCTCTGACAACCTGGAGGCACAGATCATTTGTTCAGTGCTTGATTCCAACAACATCCTCGTGGAGGAAAATACTTTGTTTGCTTTGAAAAAAGGTTGTAGCTGAATATGTAATTGCTGAGAAGGGAGCACTCTGATCCCAGGTTTCCAGGATGAAGATCTGGATCCTTTCTCTTTAGTTTGGAGGAGAGAAAAAAAAAAATCTTCAGTCAGTTTTCTGATGTGTAAGCAAGGCTTCATGTTGCCTGTCCTGTGGGAAAGTAGGAAAATACTTGTTTTTTAAAGGTGTTCAGTGTAAATGTTATGGTGCTGGCTTGGAGTCTTTGCTGGGTCTACAGGCAAATAATATCAAATAATTCTTACAGTTTTCAGTTTGAGATGTCTCTTGACCCATGTGCACGGATGATGAACAGCTTTCTTTTCTGTGTTGGCTGCTTTGCCTCCTGGTGCAGAAGTCATATTGAAAGCAAGACAGAAACCTAAGCAATAGGTAAGTATTGGAAGTGATTTTTATCTATGAAAGACTTAACTCTGTTAATATTCATATAAATTCTGTTATAAACACAGGCAGTGTTCAAAAGGAAACTCAAAGCAGTAGATCATAAAAGCATTCCTTGCTTAAATGCAAGGCTTTGACTTGCTTTTTAAAGGAACATAAATAGAAACGTTAGGTCTAAAAATCCAAAATGTGAGACAAATCGCTGTGCAATGGAAAAGAGAACAGCATCCAGAGGAGGCAGCTTACATAGGAGAGCATTCATTGTCAACATCTGATCCTGAAAAGGTCAATAGTTAATTAAATAATCCATCACCTTAGGATAGAGAGCAGTCCTCACTCCTGACAATCAACGCCAGAAATATTAAAAGGTCAGAAAATGAGTTACTAGATATTGTGTTTTCTTCCTGTGGGTTATGAAGATGTGACTTGTGTTGAGCAGCATGGGCAATGAAGATAGGTAGGAAGAAATATTAGATGTGGCTCAAATATTTTCTTAAATGCTCTTTTACTAGGCCTTCCACGTGTGTGGGCTTCTGAAATCATGGGCCTCAGAGATGCAGTAAACTTTTAGAATGACAATTGAAGACTATGCCACGGAATTTATAACACCCTTTGTATAATGTGTTTTTTGGGAGCAACTTTCTGCTGTGCTGGTGGAGGTTATACTGGAATAAACTGGATGACTCTTCTGATATTGAGGTTTTGTTTAGATAGATGAGGAGTTATTTTAGGAGCCCAAGAGGTAGTTTTTCTATATGTATTTTCTGGACTCAATGGGAATGGGTTTAGCAGGTAAATGAAGCCCACCCTCTGGCTCGTGGGTCGGTCCATGCGTGGAGGTTGCTGCTTGCAGCCTGATTATCCTTATCAATTACTGCATCACTGAATATAAGTTTAGCTTTTGGACACCAAGTGTTTATGTATAATTAAAGTTAAATACAATAATGGTGTTGCCATAAACAGTTCTTGCTTTGCTGTCCGTTATAGGCTCTTCTTTGGTAGAAACCTTTCCCTCCCTCATTGTGGGATTATTCCTGTGGTGTTTGTCAGATGAAGAACATTAGTATCTCAGTGCATCATTTCTCCAAACAGGCTGAAGTTTCCTCATTTTCTGGATGCAAACTGTGCTTTATATACAGGGGGAAACAACGGACTCATGTTTCTGTGCCCACTGCAGCAGTAGAGTGGTCTCTGGGATGATGCCTTCCTCACCCCATCCTGCAGCCTCTGCCCTCACCGTGCTCATCCTCCTCCTGGGACCCTCCTACCTAAAGGAAAAACTGTGAGTGTGCTCCAACAAGGGTCTGCTTCTTTCCTGTCATTACTATACAACTTGGAATCAATGTATATTTCTTCAGACTCTAATTTTTGTTTAAATTTTACTTTTCTGTTGTGTAGCTTTTGACTCTGAGCCTATAAAAGTCATTGTGCTGTATTCTGGCAAGTGTTGGATGATTATTTTATCTCTCACTATAAAAGTGTTTTGAAAGACTTTGTAAGGGAGGGAATATAGAAATAAATTGAACTGAACTATGGTTTCACCTTCCCACTTTTTCTGTGCAGAAACCTTTAGAGCACCAACTGCAACATAATGACAAAGGAGGAGATTAAGACTGTGTCATGAAAGAGGTGACACTGGATGACAGGTCTGACCCTGCCTGAGCTATTTGGTGGCTTTGCAATCAGCTCTGTATTAATTAGATTTTAAGCATGGTCACAACTGGGAGAAAACTTGTTTGTATTTGTAGTGGGAAGGTTATTTTTAAGCCATGAGAAAGGTATTAGATAATATCTGCTGTGGTGTATTTATATATACAAAGGTCTACCTGATGGTTGTGCAAACATCTGTTCTGTTCTTACCCAACATTGCACGGTTCATTAAAACTTAACCTGTTGGCCTCTGAAAGACCCATTTTGGAAGTACATAATCTTACTTACAGAATCCACAATTGCAATAATTTGTGTTTTAAAAGAAAATAATCTTAGCTTAGGGTAATGAGTTTTGAGTTTTTTTTTTTCTTCCTCCCCCCCTTGCAGGAATATGATTTTATGTTTTACAATTCAGGCTCCATAAATTACATGAATAAATGACTCCTGGTTCATGAGAAATGCTGTATTTTGACAATATCAGCCAACCTTTCCATTTGTTTAAGCAGGAAAAGTGGGGAGCCAAAATAAAGCTGTTGCAGAAGAAATCTCAAGAATGTTTATGAAACTCTGCTCTAGCTACATTTATTAGGAGTCAAAGCAGAGGCTTAATTTGTCATCCAGAATTCCAGGGGAGTGAGTAATTTCTAGAGCTTCCCTAAAAGCCAGGCCTTCATATTTTTCTGTAGCAATTTGTTGGTAAACATGGAGTAAATGGTAGAGCTTTGCCATGTGACAAAAAGGTATCCAGGATTTGTCATCTTCTGCTAGGAGTTGTTGGGTTTATTTTGTAGCATCTCATTTTTGGGGGTTTTGTTGTTTGTCGTGGGTTGTTTGTTTGTTTTTTTTTTTCAGCTAAATGCACTGTTGATGGCAAGTGAAAGCACCCTGAAGATCTCTGATGGTAGGCACACACACAGATTAACTGTGGTAAGCTGTTTGTTAGGGATTTGATCCCCAATGGAGCCACTCCCCTGGGTTGCTGCAGTTCCCACCAGAATGCCCATGTGTCACCTTCAGAGCAATCTACACTGGCCAGGAGGCAAGCTCCAAGCAAGGTGCTCATCTCCCTTGTAGCAAGCATGCTTCTGGCATCATTTATCTGATGTGAAGAGTAGAAGCACAGCTGCCCAAGGAGGATTTTGAAGAGAGTGGAGTTCATGAATTTTACCTGTCCTAGTGCTGCAGGAAGCTAGAGTATTTGTTCCCTCTCTTTCTGACCTCGGACATGCTGTAGTTGTGGGCTTTGGTCTTTGATTTAATGGTCTAAGGCCATGTCTGTGTTAGTGAGCAGTGAAGCAGGAGCAATGGATCTGAAGAGGATAGTAGCTGGTCCTAAGAACCTCATACATACCACATGGATGTTTTAGGGTTAGCCTTGGGCTGAGATTAATGTGGTTTCAGGGACTTAACCCCTGTCAGTGATCAAACTGCCTTGGATCTGCCCGTGGTGGGCACCTGCATTATAGTACTGTTCAAACACTCTTTCAGATACCTCTTTGTGTGATGGCTTCTGATGTAGTGGGTAGAAGTGCCTGGGGTTTTATCTTTTGAAGTTCACTCCAAGATCAAGTGAAAATGCTTGCAGAGACATACCTGAATGTTAGACAATGTTTTGTGGCCCTTATTGTAGCATGATGGGTAGTGTTCTGTAGGCTCTTTAAAACTGGACATTTCTGGCATGTTTGAAGATCTCTTTCATGCTTCCTTGCCCTTGTTCAGTCTTCATGTAGCAGGCAGGTGAACATCTCCATCAATACTGCATCATGGTGTTCCTATGCTCAACATGAGCACACCACTAATCCCAGAAAGCAAAGCCAATTCTTGGAGACAGAAATGGAGGCACACATTGCTTTGAGAAGGACGTGAGCATGCCTCCACTAGACCTGTGCATTCTTGCACCCTTTCAGAGGTTTTTCATGGCTATGAATAATGTGGCAGTGACTGCTGATCTGAACCAGGAGATCAGTTCTCATGGTCTCCTGCTCACCAGATCAATTACCCCATGTCAGACAAACACAGCAGAAGTCATTGTCTAAGGGGAAAACCCACTCATTTCTCACTGCATTCCCAACCTCTTCAGAACTTCTGCCAGCACATGTTAACCCCGATAACATTTTAAGATACTGCCTTAATGAAATGAAGGTCTTGCTTGCAAGGCCACGTTGCCTTGAAGCTCTCCCATCCCTCATTTAAACCCAACATAATTAGCACATCCCCAGACTTTGTTGTTATACATGCTAAAGTATAATGGCTGCTATTATAGCAGCTTGCAGGAGCCAGAGATATATGATATTGAGCGATATGTCAAGGAAAAATAAACATGTTTCATTTCTTCATTAGATAATGTTTATTTATAGCACAATATATATCTACCTCCACTGTACCATTAAAGTTTTGACTGCTTTTTAACTATAAAATTTGATATTGTTGTGGCAGCTGCACCACTCAAATGATTGCTATAGTACAGCTGTTATCAAAGAGTGAGATTTATTGCTACACTACATGGTGTAAAGATATGTGCATATTTACTTTGTGTTTTACTACTTGTGTCCCACGTTTTAATGACACAAGGTGAGATGAAATAGTGAAATAATAAATCCTTTGGCTGCTGCAAAAGTGAATGGCACAATTTGCTTGAAGTTTGTGTTTAATTTTCTATTGTGTTAACAATAATAATTTTCTCTACTCTTTTGCTTTACTTAAATACAGCTTATGTGCTATAAGTAATCTGAGGTTTTCTGTTCTGTCTTTCCTTTCCAGAGGAATGCTCTGCAGCTGAAGAGAGGAACATGTGCTTGATGAAACATGTCAAGATTTGTTAGGTAAAGATCAATATTTTAACCTTTGCTTGGATTGCTAAACCACAATGAGAGGCAGCTTCCACATGGGTGTAGGGTTTGAGGGAAAAATCATTAATGAACGTGTTAAAAGGACAAAAATATCCACTTTTATGAGGTTGCTGTCCCATATGGCTGAGAACCTGCACCAGGTATGAAAAATCTAAGGGAAAAGATGATAAAGTCTGTCCAGCTCAATGGCCAGGTCTTGACCACCAGTATAAAGTCATTTATAGCTGGTGCTGGGCTCTCCTTAAACTTTAAGCTGACCCTTTGTAGGATGAAAGGTTCATAACTATAGTACAAAGCCTTTGCAGAGAGCTACCTTGAGTTTCCATTTCAATTTTGTCAGTGACCAATGTCTTTTTAGACATCCTCCTTAGTTTTCCACTAATTGGATCTCCTTCAACAAGGATTGTCTAACCTGCAAGCAGAAATAGGTTATTTCATGAATGTTGTGGTATTTCAGTAGAAATAAGGTGACATAGGTTGAGCACAATGTGTAATCCTGTCTGTAAGTGAAGAATTTTAAACTAGAGTCTTTTCTGAAACTCAAAAACCAGAAGGAAATAAAAAAGAGAAATTAAACACAGAGGAATGAGGAGCAATAGGCTTTACATTCATAATTTATTTCTATGATGTGCTTTGGGTACCTGGTTTTGGTCCATGCTCTTTGTAGTCATGTCTAATGGCAAATTCAATCATGATGTGCTAATTGTGAATTGGGGAAGAAGGGGCATCAGTTGCCCCTGTAACAATCCAGCAAAGCAGTGCTCCCTGATGCTTTCAGTTGAGTCAATCCTTTGTTGTGTTTTCTACCAAACTCTTCTGTGCATTAAATCTATTGGTTTTATCTATTTTTTTTGTTTCCTTTCTTGTTTTATTTGAAGCATTAACTACTGCAACTTGCCTATCTGCTCTTCTTTGAACCGCCTGTTGCCTGGAATTTTTCCTTTGCCTATACCATGTACCTACACCTCTCCATCCTCCTTTGAACAAAATCAAGAGAGCATTTTTAAACCCATCCAGTTGAAAGAGGAGACCTCTGTGGTGCTTTGCCATGCTGAACTTCTGCTGAGCGTTGGACAACTCAACATTAACAGGCTCTGGCTGAAGATGGAGTCTGCACATCATGGGACAGGAACACGAGGGGTCTGCCAGGTTTTAATGCATGGTAATTTGACTTAGCAAATGATGGAACTCCTCATGTTGTGGTAAGTTTTGTTTTGTTATCTCAATGTGCCATTTGCTGCCTCTGCTTATACGCAGGCTTTGAAAGCTATGTAAAAATGTTGTGAAAACAACCTTTCTCAGGAGGTCTCCTTTCCTTCCTGGATTTTCTCATGTCATAAAGCTAATAATAGCCTTTTGTCTTTATTTTGGTATTTCTTTAGTTTTTTTCTGTCACAGGCTATGATATTTTTTTTTCTTTTAAATCATGTCTCATAAAAGATTTGGCTCAAGGTTTTCCTTGATGTTTGAGAGAAGCTCCAAGCCTCCTATTTTTTTACTCAGTCATCCCTACCATGAATTTATTTTGCCAGAGGGTGACGGCTTGTAGAATTTACTTAAGCATTACTTCTTATCAAAACTTTGACCAACAACTTGGTGATCACTGGAGTCCCTGAGCCCAGACTGTGCAGGGAAATCACAGGCTCAGTTAATAAGCAAATTGCTGCTAATTAGGCAAGCAAGCTAACAGCAAAGCAGCTCTGGCAAGTGAGCTGACATTCAGTAAAGTAAATGTGATAATTAATAAAGTGGAAATTTGGATGGGTCATCAGAATGGGGAAAAAATCAGTGGTTTAGCTATGCTTGATCAATAGCTGCTGTCTTTGTGCATTTTGGTTGGAGCTGGATCAATTCATCTACCTTTGGCACAACTTCTGTGAAAAAAAAAAACACCAAACGCTGCCCAGGCTAGAAGGACATGATAGATAATATCACTTTGAGCAGGTAGGACCCTCCTAGTATAGAAACCAACTCCATAGGTGTGGAGATTAGTACTTTGTATGCATTTATCTTAAAAGAATTGTTAGTTTTCAGTGTTTTCACTGTTGGTTTCTTTTTTCCCCTTCTACCCTGCCAAATATTACTGAAGATCAGATTTTGCAATTACAGAGTAACCACATCCTAATCCTGGGTTTTCCTGCTAATCAGAAACAATTTTTCTGTTGTTGGTTTGTATTGCTTTAATTGGTTTTGTCTGAACTTCTTAACTATGTTTAATGGAAGATAGATGATGCCTAGAAACATTCATCTCTGTTCATATATGGAATTTTTTCCACTGACCAGACATTAACTTTAATATTATAATCGTACAGAAGTATTCTTTGAGCATATTAAGTGCATGACTATTTGAGGCTCAGGAAACAGAAATGAACACCAGTAGCTCTGCTCTAAGGATTCCTACATCATCTGCTGAGTTCATTTTCCTTCTTTAAAAAAGACAAGAGGAAAAAAAATAAGCAGCAGTAAAAAAGATAGAAAATAAGTAGCAGAAAAACACACTGAAATAACACACCCACTAAAATAATGAAGCCATAAACACAAGGAAAATTTGTGTTAAGGCTACAAAAATAGTTTACCTCAGTTCCCTTGGGGCTAGTCTTTACAAGACACATGGCCCTGCTCACTTTATGAGAAGAATCCAAGACTCTCAGCTGCATTTCCAAGGGTGGGCAATGCTTTAAGAAAATATTGTCAGACAGCTAATGTCTGGTTTAACCTGGGAGCCTGAGCCTAAGTTTAAATAGAGCTTTATGAGCAAATACTGGAGCACATACTTGACTTGAAGCATAGCTATCATCCAGCTGATGATGCACACTGATCCATCAGCTGACCTCTTAATCGTAGAAAGCCCTGAGTTGGAAGGGACTCATAAAGATCATCAAGTCTAACTCTGCACAGAATAATCCCCAAATCACCCCATGTGTCCAAGAGCATTGTCCAGAAGAGGCTGCTTGAATTCTCTCAAGTTTGGTGCCATGACTCCTTCCATAAGGAGCTTGTTCCAGTGTTACATCACCCTCTGGGTGAAGAACCTTTTCCTAATATCCAACCTAACCCTCCCCTGGCACAGCTTCATGTCATTCCCTCAGGTCCCTGGTCAACAGAGAGAGGAGATCATCTCCTGCCCCTCTGCTTCCTTTTCGTGAGTAAGTTATAGACCACAGTGAGGTCTCCCCTCCATATCCTCTTCTCCAGGCCACAGCAGTCACTTTAAAAGTGACATATTGAGTATCTCAACTGAGATTGAACAAAACCAAAACTGGCCAAGCACTTGTTTGTTTCTTGGGCACCATTTCACTGTGTCATGCTTTACTACACACTGAGAACTCAGTGTTCCCCTTTACCTTCTCCTTGGTGCTTTATGTGTTTTAAGGAGTAACAGAAGCTCACCTCTTCATCCCACACACACCCTAGAGAGGTGATGCTGAAACATTTATAGAATTAACACTGATTCTGGTTTGTATTCACTGAAGCTGTAGTGTAATACTGTCTTGAATGGTTGGACAAAGATATCTCAGTCTTAGTAATACTTATGCTATTGTTGTCTTCTAGTCCTTACCAGTGTCAGACAAAATTAGGATTTGTTGTGACTGAAGTCCGTGAAACTATCTGTGGGAGCAAGCAGCACTGATTTTGAGTGGCAGTTGTATATTTTAGTGATTATGGGCATGTTTTGGCCATTTTTTTGACCATAAGAACTCCAACATCTCTGCAAACAACAGATTTTCAGCATGGGTTTGCTACTTGGTGCCTTTGATTCTGAATCTTGTGGCCAGATTTGGTTTTTTGGGGTTTGGTTTTTTTTTTTGTATTTTTTTTTTTTTTAGTGAGCCTAACACCCCATAAGTCAGTCAGTGAGTTCTGTAAAGGGAAGGGAGGCCTGGGGGAAATCTGGCTCTGTGTCTTTTGCAGTCTCCTCATAGATGAACAACTGGCTGGTGCTGGTGTTATTCCTCCACAGGCTTCCACTGACAGCACAAGGAGTTATGATGCTTTGTGGTACACCAGAGCAGCACAAGGTTTTGCCTTTCATGATGGTTAAGGAGTGACTTGTGCATGTGGAGTGGCATTAAGAGGAATTTTGAATGTTTTTAAGGAAGTCTCTCTTTTATCATGTGCCAGACTAGACTGTAGAATTTATCCAATGAAGCAAATCTTATCATCTCTTTGAACAAAATGCTTCTTGCAAATATATAATGCCAGATGGGTGTTGAATACCATGAAGAAGAGGCTGGACACAGCTGCTGTACTTACGTCACAAGACCTTAGTCCCTCCTCACCCCAAAAGGCAGAAGGTGTTGTACCAATATCATCGTGGTCTTCCTGGTCCCATGTTCTCCTTCCCAGTGGAAATGTTTCATCTTTTTAGGACCTAAAGATGGGAATGAATATTTTTATCTAATTTTCACTGTGCCAGTGGTTATCCTTAGAGATTCAGACTAGAAGTTGTTTTGCCTTTTTAATCACCTCTTAATGACAATGCAGCAAAGCCATTAGGAAGTTGAACGGAAATGATTTTCCTTCATTATGTTGTGATCACTTAAGAGAGGAGAAGACCTTTCGAATTATATCTGTGGGCTCTTATGTTAGTGACACTACTGAATACATACCATCACAAAAAAAAAATTATAACCTCTTAAATTTGCTCTCACTGTGTCTGATCTGGCACTTGCTGCCTATATGCTGGTGTCCATATATGTGTGTTACAGATCAGTCTGCGTGTGTTGTGTGGAAAGAGGAAGAGGGCTGACCAACTAAGTCCATCAGAAATGAATAGGATACAATACCAGCCTGTTTCAGTGATTTTTTTTTTTTTTTTCTTGTCTAGAGACACTCCCCTTTCCATCAGAACTCCTAAGCTTGCTGCATTTTTCCAGAGCTCTACTCTTATCCTCAAAGAAGAGTGAAAGGGACTAGAAATTTACCTTGGCAAAGCTGATTTGCCTTCAGTTCTCTGTAAGCTTTCTCTTTGTTATTATTATTATTTTCTTCAAGATTAGTTATGGGTTGGAAAAGATCTTTAAGATCATCAAGTCCAGCTTTTAACCCCACACCCCAACATGGTTAAGTCACCACTAAACCATGTCCCTCAGCACCATATCTCTGTCTTTCCAACCCCTCCAGGGATGGTGAATCTACCACTGCCTTGGGCAACCTGGGCCAGGGATAGATAACAATTTGGGGAAGAAATTGTTCCTAATGACCAACCTAAATCTCCTCAAACTAATGTGTAAAAAACAGAAAACACAAGCAAACAAATCCCCTCAAAAATCACATTTGTACCTTTTTCTATCTCCTGTTCAAAGGCCTGCAGCTCTTTTAATAGGCACCTGGAGAGAATTTAGTATCTTAATAATTGTCAGTAAGTGCTCTGGAAATATGTGTCACTTGTCAATATTTATTTCTCAGTTACGTGTTTCTCATTTCAGATCATACAAAACTCCTAAGATGTATTTTAGGTGAGTCACAGATGAAGTCTTAGCTACTGCCTTAATTAATGTTATTAAAAAAGAAAAAAAGGCAGATTATTTATTTTTTCCACAAAAATTAACTTTTATGAATGATTTTTTAAATATCTCATGTGTTTTCTTATTCCAAAGGTACTGGTAGTCAGTGTGATGGAATTTGAAGTGAACTCTTTCCTGGTTTTACTGGAATGTTTGCACCTTCTTGGTCATGTGAGTTGTAGAGAATGTGTGAACTGAAATTTGATGTAAGGATGGTTTAATATGTTGCAGGATACACCTTGACAGAGGTATTAATTCACTCCAGGTTTACTCCACATGGGATCTCTCTATTTTTATGGCATGTACTATTGGTTGTAATGTCACATTGGGTATCATGTAGAACATCAAAGACCTAAGTAAGTATAAAGGTATATTGTATTTCTTCACTTCATGGCAACAAAATCCTTTTCAACCTTGGCTACCTCCTACTTAAAATCTTTATCTCTTATTGCATTTTCTTGTTTGCAGTATTTCTGTCCAAAAATAATATCTGTAACAGGAAAATAGAAGGACTAGGCTCTATCTTTTTTGGGTTTCTTATAGTTTAGAATCCTAGAATGATTTGGGTTGGAAGGGACCTCTGGAGCTCATCTAGTCCAACCCCCCTGCAGTGGGCAGGGACATCCCCAACTATAGATCAGGTTGCCAGAGCCCTGGCAAGCCTCACCTTGAATGCCTCCAGGGATGGGAACTCAACCACCTCCCTGGGCAACCTGTTCCAGTATTCCAGCACCCTCGTGGGGAGGAACTTCTTTCTAATGTCCAGTTTAAATTGACTCATCTCCAATTTAAAACCACTGCCCCTTGTCCTTTCACTGCAGGCCTTTGCAAACAGGCCCTCTCCAGCCTTCTTGTAAGCTCCCTTTAGCTACTGGAAGGTCACTAGTAGGTCCCCTGAAGCCTTCTCCAGGCTGAACAATCCCAGCTCCCTCAGCCTGTCCTCATAGCAGAGGTGTTCCAGCTCCCTGATCATTCTCATGGCCTCCTCTGGACCTGCTCCATCAGATCCATGTCCTTTCTGTATTGAGAATCATTTTCTGTTTGAAATCATTGAACTCTTAGGTGTCCTTGGATAGTGGACAAAAGTCTGAGAAATACAGCTAAGTTCTCAGGGTTTCATCATCATGCTTTCCACCCTGTCGTGAAATTGTTTTCTGGAATTGGACTGCTTCCCAAAAGCCACTGTGAAATTTTCCCCTACTGAGATAAGGTCCCGCAGTAAATGTGCCAAAGTCTTCAAAGATCACTCCTGTGCCAGGTCTGCTGAGCACATACATAGAGGTTTTTGTGGACAGGCCCAAGCAAGGCAGATAAAAGTCAGGTGTGGCATGGAAGCTGTGTAGATATTTTCACATGGTAGGTGCACCCAGGGTAATAGTTCCTTCTGAGAAAGAGAGCTTGCGTTCCTGAGCTTTAATGACATCCTATGTCACAACTTCTGAGCAGTTTGTAACATGGGTATCATAGAAAGGTTAGAGTTGGAAAGGAATTTAGAGGTCATCTAATACATCCCCCTTCAGCAAGCAGGGACATCTATAACTAGATCAGGTTGCTCAGAACCCCAACCAACCTGACCTGGAATGGTTCCAGGAATGGGGCATCTACTACCTTTCTGGGCAACCTTGGCCAGTGCTTCTCCATCCTCATTGTGAAAAATTTCTTTCTTATATCCAATATCCTGGGTGTCTGTCTCCTTTAGGAAGGTTGCCTAAATAAAGGAGTTAGGCTGTGGGAGCTCTGTTGGCTTGCGCTGAGGTTTACATTTATGAGAGGTGGAGACAGACCTGGATCAGACTGGGTGGATTCTCTGCTCCTTCTGGAGGTGACACCATAATTCCCTTAACAGAGAAATGATCAAAAGAAGGCAAAGGGAATGACTGTCCAACCTTTGCACGTACTTAAGAGTAGTTCCCAAAACGTGTTAGGAACTGGAAGAGGTTTTGTTTGACAAAACAGTTTAAAATAGTGGTTGCAATTGGAACCAGCTGCTGCAGATATTAGCTTCTGCAGTAATGTAATTATAATAACCTTTACACTTTCTGTGCTGCTGCCTCCAGCAAGGCAAATGACTCTCATCAATTTATTTTTATATAAGTCTATCTGCAAAGTGCCCATCTCCAAGGTGGACAGATGCCAATCAGCACAGAACATATTGTGTACCATATTTCATCTCAGGGCTCAGAAATGTCACAGGATCCACAGGATCCTCGAAGAACAGACAGGACCTCAGCTTCTGATGTGTCACTCAACAGGATAGGTTATATATGACACATAGGTTGCTTTATCCCACTATGTAATTTGGTGTGCTTATGCAAAGAAGTGCATGTGGGATCGATGGCATATGGTGTATTAAGAAAGAATAACACCAGATTTAAAAGGGAAAAAGCAAAAGTATTCATCCATTAAATGGTGTAAATTAAAGTAAGCTGTCAAAATGACAGCACAATAATGCCATCTTTGCAATATCACATGCTGTAGCAGAGTTAAATCATATCACTTCTGTGGAAGAATTACAGATGAGATCCAAGAAAAAAAAAATTGCTTGTGAAATGCAACTCTTAGTTAAGAATCACCGTTGCTAGCCAGGATCCCCTCAAAACACATAAAGCCCAGAGTAACCATAATAAATCATGATAATTTATATCACAGCTAATTCTGGGGGAAATAGCGTCAGGGGTTATACTTCAGATACACTTCATATTACTCCAAGTGTAATTATTTTCATTAAAATATAAAATTGCTTACAGTACTGCACATTTTAACCACGTACACAACAGGGCCGCCAGAGTTCAAAGTAAGTAATGTCAAGTGTTAAATAACAGCACTTGACTCCTACTTTTTAATTACATATCTTGGTAGACACAATCAATGTACTTTCAAGATTTCTTTTCTTTTTTTTTTTTTTGAAGCCAAACATTGGACTTGCCTTTTTTTTTCTTTTTTTTTCAGTCTTCATCCTGTGTTGATTAAAAGTCAATGTCAAAATAAACTTGAGGAGATCCTCTTAGGTGCTTGTGAGTGCAGCCTCTCTGATGGTTTGTGCATGTCAAGAGGGCAAATTTGAGTTCAGGAGGAGGAAAGGAAATGCTTCAAGTTTGTGAGAAGGAGGCATGTGGTGGAAAGCTGGAGAGTTTGAACATTTTCAAGTGTAATAATTTATAACACCACTCTCTCTCTAGTGCCTTTCTCTAACAGTCTCAAGGAGTTCTACAAACAGCAATTAATTACGGATTCCAACACCTCTGTGAAGTAAATACAGGCAGTGTGAGGTGCTCTTCATCCATCCGTGGAGCAGAGCCCAGCCTAGGAACCCCTGCAAGATACAAGGACTGCAAGAGAGCTTCCCTCTTCCACTGTTAGATTTACAGCCTGGGATGATGTGTAGGATATGTGCCTAATAATCACATATCGGGTTTAATTTATTGCTGGTTATCTGATTTTACTGGTTATATGATTATCAGAGCAGCACAGTCCATTGGTGAGTTGGACCTACTCTACCATAAATCATAGAATCATAGAATGGCCAGGTTGGAAGGGACCCTAAAGATCATCTAGTTCCAACCTCCCCACACTGAGCAGGGATGCCAATCACTAGACCAGGTCACCCAGGGCCACATCCAGCCTGGCCTTGAACACTGCCAGGGATGGGGCATCCACAACCTCCCTGGGCAACCTGTGCCAGTGCCTAACCACTCTCTGGGTAAAAAACTTCCTTCTAACCTCCAATCTAAATTTCCCCTCCTTCAGTTTATATCCATTCCCCCTTGTCCTATCACAGTCTGACCGCTAACATGCTGTGCAGCTGATGGTGGGGTTTTGCCTGTCTTATTTTTATTTTTCTTTTAAACAAGGGATTGAAATACACTTACTGGAGCTGGAGTTGTGCTAGTTTTCTCTTATTTTGCATTTTAAACCTTTACTCCTTCAAACAAACCCACGGGAGCTCTCTGTCTCTTTGCAGCATTTCTAGTAGCAGTGACTTGGGACAGAAGTGTGATTTCTTCACCCAGAGAGTTCTCAGGCATTGGCACAGGCTGTCCAGGGAGGTGGTGGTATCACTATCCCTGGAAGAGTTCCAAAAACATGTAGATAAGGTGATTGAGGACATGGTTTCGTGGTGGGACATGGTAGTATTGGGTGGATGGTTGGACCAGATGACCTCAGATATCTTTCCCAATCCTAATGATCCAAATAAAATGCTGTCTAAAAACTGTTTTCCTGCAGGATCATCCCCTATTCTTTGCAAAGGATGGGCTTGGCTGCAGGAATGAATCAAAGCCAGGGAGCTAACAAGGTCCTCATCTGTTTGCTGCAGAAGTTACATGTCAATGGAGGGAAAAGGTGAGTTTTCAGTTGTGCAAATGGCCCTGAAGTCAGTGTGAATATATAGAACTTGACTCTAACTCATATTTTCATAAAATCATAGACTGGTTTGGGTTGGGTGGGGCCTTATAAAGTCATCTAGTCCAACAGTTAGTTTGTGGAGAGTGCAAACATCTCTGCCTGAGGATGACACCTTTCCTAGGGCAGCCTGAAAGTCTAAATCCAAAAGATAAGTCATTAAATATCCTCATGATCTTTAATGAGTTGCCCAGATATAAGTTGTCCTGACAGCAAACCATAGCTGCACATCCTGAGCAATGGACATCCTCTGTGCTGCCTGTGCACTGGATTAAGCAACTCATGCTAAATAAGAGCTTAAATATCCTTCCTATTTTTTTTTCCTATTCCTACTATTTATTCCCTTTGGTTTATATTCCTCATTTTAAGCAGCTAGCAGTGGCCTTGCTGAAAGTCATCATAATCCTTCAGTGTACAGGAGCATATTCAATATATGAACTTTGGCTCCTGTAATTAACTGGGATCATCCCTTTTTAGACATGAAAGGATATTTTATCCTGTTATTTGTATGTCAACAACCTGTGCATCACTGTATCCTTTCCCCTATTTGCTGTTTTTAGAACCTGCACAATGAGATGCTAAAAACAGAAGAAAACAGGTAAAGGAGTAGAAAGGAGTTATTTGAGATTGTCTGAGATACCAGCAATCTCCACAGGAATGTGAGTTTTTTAGTTCAAGTTGACATTTAAATTGCATTTTGTGCCTGGAAAGAAAAGTCAGTGGGAGAAGAAGAATATCAAATGAAATAATGGCACATGTGGTGTGTCACATTTGCTATTATTTTGTAAGCATTATAAAAATAGATCAGATTTTTATTGGAATTGACAGTAAATTATTAAAGAATTTGAGATAAAGTTTTCCTTGGGTAAGCTGTACCTTACAGATGGCACATCAGAGCAAATTCTCTCCTGGTTAAGAAATCCAAACAGCTTAGGGAACACTGCAGCATCAATAGAACAAGAGTTGACAGGTAGAGTGGCTGTGAACAAATACCCATAGCATGGTATCTCAGATACCATCTTTTCCCCACTAAAATTAAACCATGAGATATCTTTGACAATGTTATGTTAATTATATGCCAGTTTATGCTTCAGCTTGGTTTAATACTGCTTTATTTCTTGCAGGTTGTCTTTTTTGGAGTCCACCAGGGCTGTTTGGTCAGAAACCTCTTTCTGCAGGTGCTTTTGAACACATCTAGAGCAGAGCTCCAGTAACTGCTGAGTGCAAGTTGGACACAGGAGAGAGGCAAGTGAGTTGTAGCCCTGTAGTAACTCTGCTGCTTGATTTTTCACTGCATTTAAACTCAAACTATGTTCTATTGACAATGGCCAGCAAGGATTAAGTATTTTTGGAGATAACTGCACAGATTCAGGACAAAAGGATTTTTATGATGATTGGTTGCTATTTCAAGCATGAAACCAAAAGGATAGTAAAATTGATGAGCTCCTAACATAAAATGCTGGCAAAAAAAAAGTAGTAGTTACCAATCTATAGTTAAATTTGTCAAAACTCCTTGATTAAATTGCTGTTTAATAACACCATCATGGCTAGGCTTTGTGAACGAAGATCCAGGGAGGTTTAATAACAGCTACAATTTATATTACATGGCTATACACAACAGAGAACTAGACAAAATACCATGTATCAACAAGTACCACTTCAGGTAAGGTAATTAATTCTGTAATAAATGAATATCTCTAATATTAGACAATTTCAAAGTTAACATATTGTGTTTTCCCCATAAAGCTTAAACCAAGCTCCTGCCTCCCAGTCTCCTCACCTCCTGCAGGTGTCTTTGTGGGGAATAATTCCTAAATAATTAGTTTGACCCCCAAAAATTAGGGGGGAAAAACATACAGAAGCTTCCTGACTGATTCAGTGAAAGAATCTGGTTCTAGGTGGTTTCAGGCATGAAGGTTTATGACTTGGCTGTTACTCTTGTCAGTGTGTTTAGAACAATGCTAGACCTGCTGTAGCTTTCTAAATAAAACACTAATTCCACAGATAAAAGAAGGGCTTTTCTACCCCCTTTTTTCTTTCTTTTGCCATGTCATTAGTGGGGGGGACCTCCATTTGTTTTGTACAGCAGAGACAATTACATTCTGATAAATTAATAAGACTTAATAAATCAGTTTATATTGAAACTTTAGTGTTCTGATAGTGGAGAAGAGGCTGGAGCACATGTGTAGCATTGAGATCAAAAGCTGTGCTGCATAGATTGGATGCTGTTGGTTCACTCCTGACTAATTCTTCTCAAACTCCCTAAAATTGTAGCCTGGGCTGCACAGGAAGCCTTGCAGTTGCTCTCTACTTGCAAATGTTGAGGGGGAAGCAAAATTAGCATAGATAAAAGTGAACCTAAAAGATGTGTATCTGTGCTGGTATGCAGTATAATTACAGGGTCAGTGAAATCATTCCAAGCCCTGGGCTTGGATTCAGCTCATTCAGAAGGAAAAACATTGAAGCTGGGCAGAAACTAAGAAGTGAGAAATGGTGCAGTAGAAAGAAAACAAGAATACTGAATAAAATCCCAAAGCTTTTCAAGATTACTACTTGAGAAATGTTATGAGAGCATGGGGGGGTGGGAAAGGCCTGCAGATCCCTATTCTTGATGATGCTAATCACCACTGTGTTATCTCTCAGAGCTGTCTCCTTCCCTGATGCTCCCACAAGATTTCACTCATGCTTTTATGCTACATATAAGGTTCTGGAGCACCCAACACTGCCTGACTGCTGCCTCCCATGGTAGCATCTTTCTGCTCCAGGCAGGACAAATAGCTGAGGTACCATCAACTCTCCTCATCCAGTTCCTCTTTAACATCATCTTTCAGATTTTGAAAGATAAACATAGATAAAAGAAACCACCAAACAGAGTAAGATCTCTGAATGGCCCAAATGCAATTGTCTTTACTAGTGATAGTTATTCTTCAGTGAGAGAGTGGCACCAGAGAAATCAGAAGGCTCTATTTTCTCACTAATTTGGCAAATATAAATCAAGACCTTAGTGATCAGGTGAAAAGAAGACACCATATCCAAAGTACATTCAAGGCAATGAGATACCTTCTATTAACCTAAGTGAATTTTGGAGCAAACATTTGGAAGTGCAGGCTGAAATGCAGCACAATGTAGAGGAGAAATGTCATGTTTGATTGCTGCTGGAAACATAAGAAAGCATTGCTGCTGACCCAGGGGCTGAGAAGATTAGCATGGAGATGACAAGCTACTCTGGCTTGGGAAGACCATCTGAGGTTTCTACTTATGCTGTTCCTCAGACTCCAATCTCCTCTGCTTCTACAGAAGCTGTATATTGATAAAAAGAAAAAAGAGCATTATCAGGGTCTTCTGCAGCAATTAGGGAGTAAAACTGAGAAAATGAGAGGCAGAAACAACAAGAAAAAGCAACTTCAACCACCCTTCTCACAGCTACCTAGTGCATCCATACACCAGAGCAGGGCTTGTATAGATCAGAGATGGACTGAATCCAGAAAGCCTAGATAAAATAGGATAAGGATCTGATTCACCACTTCCTCTGAGGGTTTTGTTGCGGGGTTTTTTTGTTGTTTTTTCTTACTTAATTTAAAAACCCTCCACTATATGTCCAGGTCTTTGCAAATCCACTCCAAGCCCTTGTTCCCACCCTTATGTCATGACTCATATGGATGGTTGACCACCATTCTCAACTCTGTTCTTTCTGACACATTTGGTACAAAGAAGAGAGAGAAAAAAAATATAATAGTAATAAAAAAATCCATATTCCACTTTCATGAAGACACAAGCACATACACAGCAATGCTTGATCTGAAGCCAGCTAATGGAGAGGATATGTTGAAACCACCAGGCATATTGTTACGAGGAGAACAATAGATATTGGCAGCATTGTTTGATCCATGTGCCAAGGGTAAAATTAAAGCCTTATGCTCACCCCGTCAGACACAGATTGTGGATGGATGTTTACGTAAACAAAGGGCCTGTTAAACCATCTTATCATTTTCTTCCCTTCAGCTCTCAGACCTCTAGGCCAGGTAGACCAGTAAATGTTTGCTAGAAGAGCCAGGAAGAACCATATCAACAGTAAGTTCCATGAAACCTTGGTTGATTACAGTGTCTTTTCTTCCCTTAACCTCTTAGAATAGCATCAATCAGAGCCAACCTCTTTATTCTTGCAAGAGGGGGGGGAAAAAGTCCTCTATAAAGTGCCTATAGATTTTTCAAGGGTACCTGGGGACTGAAAAAAAACACCAAACCATAGAGACATTTTTCCTATTTTCTACCTGTGTTTACCCAGCATCTTCACTCCTGCTTGTGACATTATTAAAGCAATAGGTAGAAAATGGATCTGAAGAATTTCCTAGCATGTATAGCTGTCCTTTTAATTGACATCTCACCAAGCCACCCCAAGTCAAGGAACCAACATATAGTGTGCTCTCTTCTGGGAGCTGTTGAAGCACAAATACAGTTGTGCACATCTGTCATGCTGGGGTTTTGAGTCCATCTTTGCTTGCTGGCCAGAGAGCAGCTAGGTTTCAGGGGAGAATTACCCATTATGACCTTAAAGGAAAAGAATAAGAGGAAAAATAGGGGGGAAAAAAATCATTCCATGAATTTTCATACTTACCTTCTCACCATTGTCCAAACTTTCCTGTAGGAATATGCATTACAGAGCTGTGCACACAGAGCCCTTTTGAGGGTTCACTGGACTTTAGGGAATTCCATCAAAATTGCTAATAGTTCTTGATGCACTGAAAAAAAATTCACTTTTTTGGTTTGATGGATAAGTAACCTATCCATAAAATTACCAAAATTTCTCCATTTAAGGAGTAATAGTGAAACCCTGATGTATTTTGCTTTTTTCTTTCTTACTTACTTTTGGTATATTTCTGCTATATTTTGGTAAAATTCAGATGTGGCCATGCTGGTTCAGAACATCAGCCTGGGACTATATACATAGAATCACAGAATGGTTTGGGTTGGAATGGACCTTTCAAGGTCATCTAAGTCCAACCTTCTTGCAGTCAGCAGGGACATCTGCAACTAGATTATGTTGCTCAGAGTCTCAAAAAACCTTGACCTGGGATGGTTCCAGGGATGGGGAATTGCCTCTCTGGGCAATCTGGGCCAGTGTTTCACAACCCTCATGGTAAGAAATTTCTTCTTTATATTGGCACTGATGCTTTTGACAGATCTTACTTGTAAAAGAAAAAAAAGTCTTCTGGACCTTACAGGTCTTAATAGTAGGAATGCTTTAATAACATCTATATCTCTAGATATCATCTTTGTTTTACTCTGGTAGTTAACAGGAGGACTGATCACTAACCAGGTCTAATTCAGATCTTCTCAATCACTTACAGTGATGAGAAAGTTGTTGGAGAGATATCACTGGAGGCTCTGGGATTTTCTTCTGAAGTCATTCTGAATTAGCTGCTAATGGGGAGCTTTCTTTGATAGCTCTTTTATAATTAAATGCAGCTGGATGGAAATCAACCACAAAGGGAACTCAAGTTTGTTTATCATTACTTCTGACTTTGTTAGCAGATGTTTGCTGAGTGCCATGGTAGCTTGTTTAATTTGTCTCCCTGTAATGTGAAGCAGGTAAACCTTGATTAATAAACTGACAAGTTCATTCCTTAATTTATTTTAGAAGTTTCCATTTAGGCCTGTTAGAGCACATGTGCCAAATCCCCAAAGAAGGAAAATAGCTGTTTGTATTTGATTTTTTAACTGTTATTTTTAAGCCCAAGGCCAGATGAAAACGTGCTTGTTGGTCATATAGCCTTCACCTTGTAAGGGACATACAGCCACTTGCAAACTTTTGCCATGTGTGAAAACTGCAGATGTTGCATTTCCAACCAGGCTCTTCTCTGCTAATTTCTGAACAAGCAGCCACCTTAATTTACAGGGTATGTGGGTTTATATTGATTAAATTGGAAATAACCTTTATTTTTGGGCTTAGTGTGCGTTCACCCTCACTATCTGTGGTGGATCACTTTACATCCACAGTAACGCACATGTAACCAGGCTGAAGTTTTAGATTTCAAACTGCCAGGAAACAGCTATTTTAGAAAAATGTATACTTATATAAATATAAATGATAAACTTGAATGCTTAGGTGCCCTTTTACCTAGGTGAGACATCCACTCCTACGTGTGCAATTCCTGGCCACAGCCTTTCTGCTCTGCAGGTCGAGCATTAGCTGAATTATCTGAAAATCCTGTGGTGTTCCAAACAACATTTTAGACTAAATAGATGGTCCACTTTCTGCAAAGAATTTCAGATTCACAACTTGGGGAATGAAATGAAATGACATAGGGAATACATACACAGGAGTTGGTTCACACACAGAAGATGAACAGCTTCTCTCTTATCTTCCTTTCTGCATGACGTGTTTTCCTTCCTTCTCTCTCTCACTTCTTTATCTGCTTCTAATCTACAAGAAAATGATTTCAGTCTTTGTCTAGCCTATATTGCAGAGCTGACACTACCTCAATTTGTAGCCTTTATCCACCGTTTTTATTTTTGTCTGCCCTTTCTAACAAGGAGGAGATAGGCATCTGCTGCTCATCGTGTTGTAGTGTGGATCATCAGGCGCTCGTAGCCATCCCACCATTAAGTAAGGGCTGCCCCTCCTCACTCTGCTTGTGTCAAGGCCACCTCCAAGGGAGGTAGTAGAATCACCTCCCCTGCAAGTGTTAAAAAAATGTGCAGATGTGGTGATTGGGGACATGGTTTAGTGGTGAGCATGGTAGTGTGGGTGGATGGTTGGACTTGATGATCTCAGAGGTCTTTTCCAACCATAATGATTCTATGATTTGGGCACCAGTCATCACTGGCTAGGTTTATGGAAATGAAAGGTTTAGAAAGGCATGATTGAGTGGAAAATGAACCCCAGTACTGGTTTGATAGGAAGAAGGATTATCAGAGCTGGAACCATCTTGTGTTCAGGTGAGATAAAGCTGTAGTACCTCAGCCCAACTATGAGTTTGTACCACTATTGGATATTTCTAGTCTTCAGAGGAACACGGCATCTCTTCTCGTTACTCAGTATCCCTCTCATTCTTGGTACTGGAACTACAGGTTCACAGTTCTTCATATTTGATAGAAACAGATTTTTGGTTGTCCTTATTCTATTGCTTTTCAATAATTAAATGATGCATTTTTTAATAGACTTAATGAGTCAAATAGAATTGAGTCTTGTCTTTTAGTGTAAACATTTAAATGATCCTTTCACAACTGAAAATCTCTCACCTACAATCAAAAATATATTTTATTTTGAGATTCTTTTTGTTTCTGAAGATTACTGAGGCTTTTTGATACCGAAGTGAAACACAGAGTTGCAGCAAATGAAGAGGGAGAACTGTTCTGAAAGCAAATCCAAATCTAATTTGATGGAGCTCGTCCTACTAGATGATAGTTTGGTGCAGTCAGTGATGAACCAGGACCAGCCATGTAGCTCCTGTATATGGTGAATGACTGCAAGTCAGCAAATGATGGTTAAGTGTGGCTCCAGTTGTAGTGACTTGGACACGTGAGACCATGGTACTGGGACGTGAAGGAAACCTTTTTCCATTGAGGGAGATGAGACACTGGCATAGGTTGCCCAGAGAGATGGTAGATACCTCATCTATGGGAATTTTCAAAGTCAGGTTGTTTGGGTCTCTGAGCAAGCTAATCTGGTTGCAGTTGTCCCTGCTCACTGCATGAAGGGTTGGACTAGATGACCTCTGGAGGTCCCTTCCAACCCAAACCATTCAGTGATTCTACAATTTGCTGAAAGGCCACATGTGGAAAAAAGGAAAACATTTCTTAGTCATCCTTGGTCAGAGAAGAATAAGGCATGAGATGGTAAATACTTGATTTTTTTCTTCTTCTCTCTTTACATTTCCATGATGGAGTAGCACTGTAAGATCTCCTTACAAAACCCAGAGTTTAAGGGATTATCAGAACCATAAGATTTTCTGTATATTCATGGTAGAAGAAGCAGATTAAAAAAGGGATAGACCGTTTGATCAGCATCTTCTTGCATATGAAAATCCTAGGTCACCTTGATGTTCCTTGATGTCTAAAGCCTGCTTTTAGGTGTCTGCAAGGGAAAAAAAAAAAAGGGTGTTTTGCTACAGTTTTAAGGGCAAAGACAGTGGAATAGAACAATGGTGTGATATGCCAAGAAGTCAAGTGCTGAGGCCCCGCAGGTCACCAGGGAGAGTCACCATGAGGGAGTCAGGTGGTTACTGCTCAGATGGTTTTGTCTGCAGTGTTTTCACACATTTATTCAATAAGGCTTTTGTTTTACTGGAACCAAGAGACACTATCCAGCATTATCCTGATTTTTGAAGTGACAGTGCCAAGGGGACTTCAGTAAAGGATCTGAAAGCAATTGACTCTGAAAAGTAAAGCTTTGTGATTGCTTAGTTATTTTTTTTGAAGCAATGCTTACATTTAAGATTTATGTACAAAACCAGACTATATCAATAGAAGTGAAATGGTTTCAGGCCAAGCCTTATTCAGAGAAACTTCTGAACAGAAGGTCATTTCAGAGCTCTTTCTTCCCTTGCAAAGAGACAAACACAAATCCCACCTCGCTGTGTTTGTATAATATATAATACATTATTATGCTGCTGCATTTAGTAAGTGCTTGTACTTCCACGGAAATATCTAGAGCTTTATTCTTGATTACACTGAGCTGCCAACTGCAAGTAAAAGCAACTGTTATCCTTAGAGTTTCGGTGACCTATTAGGAAGATATAAATGGTGACAAGAATTGTGGGTTGTTTTTTTCTTTCCCTTCTCTCTGTAAACTTCTGAAGCCTCCTCTAAACCCCATCTTAAAAATACATAATACAGAGATTTTGTTGAATCCTCTGATGATGCTACAGTATTGAATCATCTTTATGTAATTATGCTGGTGAATCTAAAGTATCATTGTTTTCAGCATCTTTCTTGAAAGCTGTCTTGACCTTCAGATTAAAGGATCCATATGGATTTCTGAGTGAAAAAGTTGGGAGCTCCTGTTGAAAAAGTAGAACTCCAGTTCAGCATGCAGACATCAGATGCTCTTCCACTTGAAAAAAACCCACAATTGTACCAGCTTACATCCCATCTGAATTTTTCTCCTGGGGAAACTCTTCTAAATGAGTGCATAATGAGGATTGGAGGTTAGCTGCTTCCAGTGAATTCCTTTTCAAAGTGCAAGAAAGGCTCAGAGCAGCAAGGAGGAGAAATCCATTGGTATTTGAGCTCTGTAGGATGAAGAGGTTTGCTGCTGGGGAAAGATCAAGAGGAGGCAGTAGGAATATTTTGGGCACTTCTGAAGGAGAGATGGAGACCATCTGGTAGAGAGGATGCTTAAAGGAAGAATGCCAGGACAGAGATAAAAGTAAAGGGAAAGGAAATAGTGACTGAGTAACATCAAAGAAGGGGGCTGACTATAGAGCTGAAATGAAGAAGTAGCAGTGACCCTACATAGGCAAGTGATAATACAAATGGTGGTACTGGGCAATGGATCCATCTGACTCTGTGAAGGCTCAAGGGAAAGGCTCAATGGTTTAATTTCAGGAAAGTCTCCAGGAAAGTGGTGTTGACATCTTTGGAAGATCTTCTAATTCAAAACTGATGCAGTAAGCAGGGTTCCTGCTGTTTCAGAAATACTGTCCTGGAGTCTAATCCAGATACTGTAACTGTAGCAGAATTTCAAATGGAGAGAAGCCAAGAGGAATGTTTCTTCCCTCATCAGCATCTTTTCATTTGAGTGATTTTTAAGGGTATTAGAAGTTTCTGTTGAAGTGCCTCCGAAGGCTTGTGTCCTGAAGCAATGGCTGGTGTGTGGTCCTCCTTCTCTGTGTTGAGCTGGAAAAGGGAGATGCTGGTTTTACTTTGCTTCTGCTGCAGGAGAATAGCTATTGGACAGTCCACTTCTCCTGCCAAAGCCTGGAAAATGTTTCTGTCACTGGAGTTTTACTGAGAGTGAAACTATGGAAACCCCAAGGTTTCTGTGGATAAAGAAACACAGAGTAAAAACATTTAATAACCCCTTGTGCTTTGGTTCTCCTCAGCATTGCTTTTTACTAGCCCTGAAGGCAGAGAGTTGAGGCAGGTGACAATCACAGAATCACTTTTGTTGGAAGAGATGTTTAAGGTGATGGAGTCCAACCATTAACCCAGCACTGCCAGTGCTGTAAAGACTAACTGTGCTCCTGTCTCTCTCTCTCCCTACCTTCTTCCCATCTGCCTTTCAGAGGAGACTTTCTGCATCCTATAGGAACTTACTTTTGATGACCAATAGCTCTGTGTATTCAAGATCAAAACAGGTGTGTTGGTTTTTACTGAAGCTTATCCAAGGAAAGAAGAAGAAGAAGAAAGGACTTCCAGAGGGTGAAGAATCCCATTTTAAAACAAGTGTGTAAGACAGGTAGGACAAGTCTTTCTCTGAAAATGCCAATCTGTCACCACTATCTATAGAAGGAGCCTTCACGAGTAGCTTAGAGTAGGTGTTTGACTTTTACACAGTTAAATTTAGCTGAGATGATTGCCACTTTTTAAGTCAGTCAAAGTTTTTGTTTATCGATGATTATCCATAATAGACTGAAAAGTTGCAAGAGGTAACAAAAGTCAAAATATAATGCCATTGATAGAGATATGAGATCATAAGAACTAGCAGTAATGACAATTGCAGGTGGTTAACATTTACATTCCCCATTGTTTTTATTTTACTGCTAAATCTTCCCAGATTTTAGATCCTGTTTGATCTGAAGAAGGAAAAAAATTGCCTTTACTTTGGTGTAAGCAAAAACTGCTGAAATATTGGTAGGATAAAGAAGTGATTTGTCCTGAAAATGTCAATTCTGATATGTAGGGTCATTAATCCATAAAATGAATTTGCAAGCATTTAGTGTTGTTGAAGTTTTGCTTGACATGCCTCTGACTGTTGTTGAAATGAAGATTGCACTCAGAAGATCCTGTGAGGAGAGTACTGGCAGTTTGCTGGATTTGGGTTTGCATACAGCCAGTTACACTGAAATAAATGCACTTGTCATTTATGAGAATTAATCATATTTGAGGCTCTTAACTCAGGGGGTTCACTGTGCACACGACTCATAACCATGTTGCAAAAGCAAAGAGATAAAATCACTTTTACTATACAAAATTAAGTTCTTGACTATAGCAGATATATCAGAGCAGATAAAGCTTGCAGAACTTTTGGAATATTGGGATGTTAGGAATTTTAAACAAAGCTGGAAAATCATATGGTATGTATGGATGGGAAATCCTTGTAGTAGTTTTGATTTTACACAGGAAAAGGAGTTGCTTGACTTCATAAATCTGTTGTATGTGATATTGAGAAAGAGATTTTCATGATCTTAGCTTTCCTTTCTTTAAAACTTTGCTTTCAAGTGCAGATGTGAAAGTTTGGGCTCCAGATTTAGGTTTAGACCTGACATTCATCATAGCCTAGGCATAGTTGAGCCAAGGATCTGAGGTCAGGCTCTGGTGGAATTAACAACCTACTGGAAAGGTCTGGATTGAGTCAATCTCCTCCATATCTCAAGGCAGAGGTGTGGAAAAGATAGAGATTTGATTTGACCTGATCTCTAACTTTAAGTGATTTAAATTGGAAAATACAAGCCTTCTAATGGAGTGGGAGGCTATGGTTGCTGGTTGAGCCTGAAGGATGAAATTGCATATGGGGATCCAATGCACTAAGTGCTGTTAGAGATTGTAACAAGAGACAGAAACTGCTTTCCAACCTAAATACTTGTCCAAGGTCAATAGGAGTACTTGGGACAAAGCACTCAGGTGCCTGTTTTATATTCCAGTACTTTTACCACATTATGGTTGTCTAAATATAATTCTTGCTCTGTTTGTAGAGTAGGATGTAATACTTTAATAAAATCATACACCTAGCTGCAGAAAGAGACTTAGACTGCTAATGTTCTGAGTTCATCTTTAGGCTACAAACCCCTCCTATTTCTGAGATTAATGGCATCTTATCTGTTTCTGAATGTTCCATGTGGATAGTGAAGGCGTTAACTATCAAAACACTGTAACATCAGAATGTCTGTGTAGCTATAAATTACTGTTTTCATAATGAGCTGGAGGTCTCCAACTTCTTCCTAAGTGCAAAAGCTTAGATAATATAGAACTGCTCAAAAAAATGGCTAGAAGCATCTTTTCTGGCTTTTGCCTAATGGAAGAGAATTCTGGGTCCATAGCAGTGTCTGTATTGGTGACACTGAAACTAGTCCTAAACAGTATAGATTGAGTAGATCAAAACCATTTCAGATCAGAGATCAATTGAAAGAACGGAGGCTTTTTGCTTATTTTTCTCACATGTCTCTCTTATCTTTCATTTGTCAAATTCTGAACTGCTTTGCACAAAGAGAGACATTGATGGTGAATTCAACTGATGGTAAAGAACTGATTCCATGACAGATGGTTTAAGAGAAAAAAAACATTGCAAAGTGTGTTATCATAGATTATTTTCTTAGGCCAAATAAGTTCTGGGCATTTCAGAAAGCAGATAAAAGTGAACTTCCAACTCACTTGAGTTAAATATAACAATTACTTTTAAGGAATAAAAACTGCATGATTTAAAAGATCATTAAGATAGTCTTTTGTGGGGCACAGAAAAAACCTTTACAGATGTTATTGGCTCTTTGGGGTTACTCTAAAATAAAAATTTGGAGAAGTGCCTCATTTGAATTTATACTCCCTTTGTGGTCCATCAAAAAGGATTCATCTCCTATTCAAATGACTAGTCAATATGTTAGTCAGATCAAATACCACTAATAAGATGCTAAAAATGCTTCTAAGGAACAGGGGGATTTCTTTAACAAGCCATAAAGTGCTTTTTAATCCATTTCTGACTTGTTAAGTTCTGTGTGATTCTCCCAATCCTTCCAGCATGACGCAGTTTCAATTCTTTTGTGCAGGAGGGGAAAAAAAATCAAGGTGTAAATCAAGGGCAGTGCCTAGCTATCTTTCCTCTCCAGCTCTTCCTAAAGCCACTGTGGCCCTCCTTGTACTATCCTATCTCAGGTCCTGGTACTGGTTTTGGTTTGATCAAGCTTTATTCCATGAGATTGCCAAGTCATGGAGACTAAGTTTTGCTGAAGATTCCAGACAACAGAATAGAGTGGAAGCTTGTTGCAAAGGAGACTTTGAAGAGAAGAGATGCTCTAGGTAGTTTGGGACAAGGGAAATGTGGCTTCTCGGCTCCTTTGCAAGCAGTGCTTTCTCCTGTGCTTTGAAGAGCTATCTGCTGAGTTATCTGTCTGAGGCAAGTGGTCTAATAGCACAGATTTGCTGCAGGCACAGCCTCAGCTGCACGGGGCCCAGGGATGTAGGAGTTCTCCAGATATATCCTTCTAACAGTGGAAAGAAATGCTGAATAGATGAAGATCTTATGAAGAGGCTGATGAGAGAATGTTGTGTTTTTTTTCTCTCTATCTTCTTAGTCACATCAGCAGAGCAAAATTCCTCCAGAGTCTAGCTCTGAGTTTAAAGAATGATCCTTAACATTTATTTACCTGATACCTGGGATGCAGTTCCCATCCTGGTGATGCCTGTGGCAAAAGCCCTCAGCCCACTTTGCTTCAGTTGAAGTTTCATATCCTTCACTTTAATTTTCATTTATTTCTTCTTTTTAAACTCAATATATCTAAGTTTTTGCATCTGAGCTACAATTAGAAAATAAATGCCTAATTTTATTATTTCTTCTCATAAAAAGGAAAACTGTTTCTGATTAGGATTATTTTCCTTCTTAACTTTGCTCATCTCTGAAAAGATCAGAATAAGTAAAATTTCATAACCCACTACCAGAGATAACCCTGAAAATGGCATATGAAACCCATATATGACTTTTTATTTGCTGGAAGCAGAGTGCATCTGACCCATCCCTGTAATTTCTGACTGATTGACTTTGTAGTGTATTGTGCACAAGTTTCTCTCTCAATTTTGTGTGGAATAAGGGGCACCATCCCATACAACATACTTCATCCCGTAAAAGTAAATGAGTTCATTCGTGACAATAAGTTTTGTGACGATTAGGCCTGTGAATACCAACCATGTGGGACTGAGAAAAATAAATAGCAAGGTTTAATAAATATGCAGTACACTTAGACTGTATTTATTAGCCTTTTGACATTTTTATCTGGCTCCTATAAAGAAGTCCTTGGAGCTGGGACAACAAGTGGTGCAGGTAAATTCCCTGCACTGTGAAAGGGTCTAGTATTTTAGTTTATGGGAAGCAGGCCTGAGCAGATGTGAAAAGTTCAAATGAAGGAAGGCCAGATTAAACCTACTTTTGTGGCTGGAAAAATCAAAACAGATGTTGTTATTCAACCACAACAACAATCTCTCTGCACTTAACTAGTGTTAGGTGTCTGAGCAGTTGTTTTTATTTTTTTTTTAAGTGAAAATAACAAAAAAAATTGATAAAATTATATAGGCTGATAAAGGGCTTTAAAATGTTACCAGAGGACTTGGAGGGTTTGGTTTTCTAGCTAATGGGAAGAGGTAGAGCCAAAGTAGATCTTACAGGGACCAATAAGTGAATACATTTTTGAAGGGAGAATGAAGAAAGAGTGACACAGACACTGGAGGAGGGATGGAATTGAATGAACCTTCCTCTCTGAAGCCTTGATGCATACCTGAATCATCATGATTCAAGGTGGATGCATTTTCCATAATCTTTTCTGGATACTGGCCCATACGAGAAGGCTGTGATGTTGGCAGAGGATGACAGGTGCTGGATGTGTTCAGGAGCCCTTGACGACAAGCAAGTGTTTGTAGGGTTAGAATGCTGTTAAGTAGTTTCACAAATTATTTCTAATGCAAGTCTCAGCTAGTATTATTGCCTCTTCTCACTTGGAAATGTTTCTTTCCCTTTTGAAGGTGACTGTTGTTTGGATATATATATTTCAGGGGGCTGGAACACCTCTGCTATGAGGACAGGCTGAGGGAGCTGGGATTGTTCAGCCTGGAGAAGAGAAGGCTTCAGGGGGACCTACTAGTGACCTTCCAGTACCTAAAGGGAACTTCCAAGAAGGCTAGAGAGGGCCTGTTTGCAAAGGTCTGGAGTGAAAGGACAAGGGGCAATGGTTTTAAGTTGGAGAAGAGTAGATTTAGACTGGATATTAGGAAAAAGTTCCTCCCCATGAGGGTGATGGAACACTGGAACAGGTTGCCCAGGGAGGTGGTTGGGGCCCCATCCCTCAAGGCATTCAAGGTGAGGCTTGCCAGGGCTCTGGGCAACCTGATGCAGTTGGTGATGTCCCTGCCCACTGCAGGAGGGTTGGACTGACTAGATGACTTCCAGAGGTCCCTTCCAACCCAAACCATTCTATGATTCTATTCTATATTACAGTGAAGGCTGGAAAAATATGATGTAAGAAAAGAAGGGACCCTTTTGTCTTTGCTTGCTTTCTTAACTTGGGTGTTAAGTATCTTACTGATGCTAAAGGGTCAGAGAGAGAAAGATGTGTAAAGAATGTACTAGGGAAAAAGAATTGTAAGATAGCAATTCACCAGAGTTAGGACATTAGAGTCCAAAATGCCATAAAAGAGAATAGGCTTATAGGAATGTGTTAGTGATTATGCAATCATGCATTTCCCACAGATTTCTTTTTATAGGAAACTTTGGAAAATCCCTCCAGAACTGACCCAGTCATTTAACCGCAATAGGTTTGCTTTGCAACATGGCTAGGAGTGGGCGAAGAAAATATTTGCACATATTCATGCACTGATGGCTTCTTTTCAAATGCTGGAAGCAGTGGCACAGAAGCAGCAGAGGACAGTGGCTCAGCCCCATGACAAGTTGGTCCTCCTCGTGCCACCCACCATGTGGGACCAGGTGGCAGAGATCCAGATGGGAACAGACGTGTGTGATCAGGACCTTTGACGTTTTGGTCTGTGCCTGATGTGACAGGCACTGGGGAGAGGGATAAGGAGAGAGATTTGTGCTCCAGAGAGTGTGTGTTTCCAGCTCTGAGCTGGATGCAAATCCCTCTGGCTTGCAGCAAGCAGCTGAGCTCTCCTCGGTCACTGGCAAAAGTAGTCATTAACTTCCTTGCTGTCATAGGCTGTTTAAATACTTATATTTCTGACAACAGTTTTCCTTCACCACTGGGCTAAAGAAAACAAGACCTTGATCTGAGTTTCTCAAAGATTTTTTTTTCCCTTCTTTTTTCCTTTATTTTTCTTTTTAAAGAGGTTATTTTTCCTTGCAGCCTTCAGAGCAATTGGTTAGAATCTCAGCATATCCCTTCTGCTTCAAGACGTGCCTCCAAAGGACTTGCTTCAGGGAGGCTCTGACTGACCCCAGGATCTTCCTGTGTGTATCACCTATCTCAGATTCTCCTTCTGCTAGAGCATCTCTGATGTGAGCAGATGCCAGGGAGGTGTGGAAGGTGCTTTCCTTTTCTTGCTCCACTCCCCTTCCCAGAGCTGCTCTGCTGGCAACAGGGAACATACTGATTGCACTTTCTCAGTGCTCATCTACAGCTTCACCTAATGTTAGCATTGTCCAAATTTTATTTTTAGCAGAGGCAGTAGCACACTTTTCACTGTGCTACACAATGTTCACACTTTTCCCCTCCAGGGGTGTTGACTCCATCACTTCCTTGGGCATCCTGCACCAGGGCTTGATAACCTTTTTGGGGAAGAAATTGTCCCTAATATCCAACCCTGGTACAATGTGAGGCCATTTCTTCTTGTCCTATTGCTTTTTGCTTGGGAGAAACCTCACTCCAGCCTCCTTTCAGTTTTACTTGGCACATTCTAACACATCTGAAAAAGTTGAATTACTATCACAAACTCTCATTTTAAGTCAGGTTTAGGCTGCCTTTGGCAGGTTACATCAATCAGGACAGGACACACATTTGTTAGACTGGAGGTACGCGCTAGGCAAAACTTGCTGCTCAGCTGGATCCGGTGTCTATGCTGCTGAGAGCATAATTTAAGCCCAAACAACCTGCAATCCATGTTCCAAAACACCTGATTAGAAGCTGTGCTGTGCCTGGTTCATACAGGAGGAGATGCTGCTCGGTAATCCTCTTCCCATATACTACTGCACAGCAATTTCCGTGCCAAAGATGCCAAGTTTTAAAGTCTGTTGCTAATGCTTTTGCAGTTAGAGAACACAACTGCAAGGTAAACTCTGAGCTGCCCCATCATATGCTTCCTTAAAGAGGGCATGAATATCAGTCTTGTAGCAGGATGATGACTGAACCTACCACTGTGGTTTTACAGCAGTGTTAGTCGAAGGCAATGAGTTCTGAATAATGTTTATTAACCGTATTTTAATGACTTGTCAGTTGCCTAAAACACATGCTGAAGTATTTCTTCAGAATCACTTAGTAAATGTAGTTTTAATTCTTTTCCCATATTCATGGGCTGCTNTTCCAACCCAAACCATTCTATGATTCTATTCTATATTACAGTGAAGGCTGAAAAAAATATGATGTAAGAAAAGAAGGGACCCTTTTGTCTTTGCTTGCTTTCCTAACATGGGTGTTAAGTATCTTACTGATGCTAAAGGGTCAGAGAGAGAAAGATGTGTAAAGAATGTACTAGGGAAAAAGAATTGTAAGATAGCAATTCACCAGAGTTAGGACATTAGAGTCCAAAATGCCATAAAAGAGAATAGGCTTATAGGAATGTGTTAGTGATTATGCAATCATGCATTTCCCACAGATTTCTTTTTATAGGAAACTTTGGAAAATCCCTCCAGAACTGACCCAGTCATTTAACCGCAATAGGTTTGCTTTGCAACATGGCTAGGAGTGGGCGAAGAAAATATTTGCACATATTCATGCACTGATGGCTTCTTTTCAAATGCTGGAAGCAGTGGCACAGAAGCAGCAGAGGACAGTGGCTCAGCCCCATGACAAGTTGGTCCTCCTCGTGCCACCCACCATGTGGGACCAGGTGGCAGAGATCCAGATGGGAACAGACGTGTGTGATCAGGACCTTTGACGTTTTGGTCTGTGCCTGATGTGACAGGCACTGGGGAGAGGGATAAGGAGAGAGATTTGTGCTCCAGAGAGTGTGTGTTTCCAGCTCTGAGCTGGATGCAAATCCCTCTGGCTTGCAGCAAGCAGCTGAGCTCTCCTCGGTCACTGGCAAAAGTAGTCATTAACTTCCTTGCTGTCATAGGCTGTTTAAATACTTATATTTCTGACAACAGTTTTCCTTCACCACTGGGCTAAAGAAAACAAGACCTTGATCTGAGTTTCTCAAAGATTTTTTTTTCCCTTCTTTTTTCCTTTATTTTTCTTTTTAAAGAGGTTATTTTTCCTTGCAGCCTTCAGAGCAATTGGTTAGAACCTCAGCATATCCCTTCTGCTTCAAGACGTGCCTCCAAAGGACTTGCTTCAGGGAGGCTCTGACTGACCCCAGGATCTTCCTGTGTGTATCACCTATCTCAGATTCTCCTTCTGCTAAAGCATCTCTGATGTGAGCAGATGCCAGGGAGGTGTGGAAGGTGCTTTCCTTTTCTTGCTCCACTCCCCTTCCCAGAGCTGCTCTGCTGATGTTGACTGCATGAGTCCTGGCAATGGGGAACATACTGATTGCACTTTCTCATTGCTCATCTACAACTTCACCTAATGTTAGCATTGTCCAAATTTTATTTTTAGCAGAGGCAGTAGCACACTTTTCACTGTGCTACACAATGTTCACACTTTTCCCCTCCAGGGGTGTTGACTCCATCACTTCCTTGGGCATCCTGCACCAGGGCTTGAAAACCTTTTTGGGGAAGAAATTGTCCCTAATATCCAACCCTGGTACAATGTGAGGCCATTTCTTCTTGTCCTATTGCTTTTTGCTTGGGAGAAACCTCACTCCAGCCTCCTTTCAGTTTTACTTGGCACATTCTAACACATCTGAAAAAGTTGAATTACTATCACAAACTCTCATTTTAAGTCAGGTTTAGGCTGCCTTTGGCAGGTTACATCAATCAGGACAGGACACACATTTGTTAGACTGGAGGTACGCGCTAGGCAAAACTTGCTGCTCAGCTGGATCCGGTGTCTATGCTGCTGAGAGCATAATTTAAGCCCAAACAACCTGCAATCCATGTTCCAAAACACCTGATTTGAAGCTGTGCTGTGCCTGGTTCATACAGGAGGAGATGCTGCTCGGTAATCCTCTTCCCATATACTACTGCACAGCAATTTCCGTGCCAAAGATGCCAAGTTTTAAAGTCTGTTGCTAATGCTTTTGCAGTTAGAGAACACAACTGCAAGGTAAACTCTGAGCTGCCCCATCATATGCTTCCTTAAAGAGGGCATGAATATCAGTCTTGTAGCAGGATGATGACTGAACCTACCACTGTGGTTTTACAGCAGTGTTAGTCGAAGGCAATGAGTTCTGAATAATGTTTATTAACCGTATTTTAATGACTTGTCAGTTGCCTAAAACACATGCTGAAGTATTTCTTCAGAATCACTTAGTAAATGTAGTTTTAATTCTTTTCCCATATTCATGGGCTGCTACTTAGAGGGGGGAAAAAAGAAAGAGATTAGAAGGTTCAGATTTACAGCAGCAAATTGCTGTGCTAATCTGCAGGTATTTCTCTTCTCGATATGGCCACGGATGTCTAATCTCAGCGACACAGACCCAATCGTTATGCTTTTTCATTAGAGCTGCAATGAACTGTGTGCCAGGGACTTGAACTCTGGTGAGCAAGCTGCTCCTGAGCTTGCAAGCTTTCAGATGAAAATGTGCTATGTGTTTTAGAGAAGTTGTCTTAAAAAGAACTTCTTAAGTTCATGCAAAAGTTGGAGAGTTTGCAATATCAGCCCTGGTAGGAGCAGTGTGGCTTTGAACCTCTGAGCAGGGCTGGCCATGAACAAGAAGTCTGTGCCATGAAAAATTGTCAGTCTTTTAATTGGCTTCTGTATCTCAGGAGAGAGAAAAGAAAACCTTGGGAAATATATTTTTTCCCTGCAAAATGTTATGGAGAAAGGCTATGGAGACCATCTTCCCTGCTGGGTGCTGTCTTCAGTGTGGGCACTTCAGAGCTGGGATTTGAACCTGGACCTTCCACTAGCCTCAGATGTGACCATCAGGCTGTGGTGAGTCTGGAAGGACTTCCTCTCTCTTCCTTCTTGCTATCTAAAAGTTTCATTCTATACCTAAAAAGAAATCCTGGCAATGAATTTTTTTTATAAGCTGAAATGTCTCTCTGAAAGATTCAATGTTACTGTAATTCTTTGATAAACGGAGTTTTGCTGAACTTAATTTACTCAGCATTGTGATGGTCATGACTGGTCTCAGAACCTCAGTGTTCTGGTGTGCCATTATGTGACTTGACTGTCCCTCTTCTTGAAGTGTGTAACTGAGTGCTTTTGGTGCAGAGCTCAGTAATGAGAGATGGTTATTGATTATTCCTTACTTGTAAGAAGGGAAGTTGCTCTTGAGCAAAAGGGTGACTTTAGGGGTCAGGAGTACCTCTGGGGAGCTTTTTCTCAGGTGTTTCTGGGATTGGAAGTCTTGATAACTTTTTAGCCTTTTTTCAGGTTTTCCTGTTTCTTGAGCTTTGCTTTCCTATATTCTAGTATTCCTCTCTTTCTGCAAACTTCTCCCAAATTGCTCAGAGCTGATCCATCTCCCCTTGGAACAACCTTCTCTACCTTTGTCTCTGTAGTCTCCTAATTTTTTTGTTAATCTTTCATCTTATTCATTTTAAGTATCCGCTATTTTTGATCCTTACTGAGAAACTTATTTCTCTATTCTTTTGGTCCCCACATAAGGACATTTAGCTTACATGCTAACTTTAGCACTCATTTCAACACAGACTTTAGAGACAGGGAAGCTCTTGAGGACCAAAAGGCTGAATCTAGACCAGAAGCAGCCTTCATTTAATATTGTGAACCTCCTAAGCCTGATCCTCTGGTTTTCTGCTTGGACCTGGAGCCTGTAGTGTAAATCACACATTTAGGGTGTGAGGGGCACTGAAGGAAATCACCATCACTTTCCAGAGCAGACTTCAAAGGAAAGCTCACTTTTCCCATGGCTTTTTATCATCTTTCTATTCCTAGTGGTTGCTGCTTTTTTGTTCTTTCCACTCTACCTTTCCAATTTTTGCCCACTTTTGATTTCTCTATTAACTTTAATTAGGCTCATGAGCTTGATCACCAGGTGGGTTTTCCCCAAGTTTCCACAGCAATGCTTTCCATCAGCAGCAGGCTTGCAAGGGAATTTGGTTAAACTGCAGATAGGAGCCTAATGTTATCAGGTACCAAGTGCCTCATTGCAAAGTGGGTTGGGTTTGTTTTTTTGTTACATCTGGTGAATTTGCCAGGAAGATTTCTATATTTAATGATTTTTTTTTCTTTTAAACAGGCAGGCTCAGGAGCCCCTGATTGGTGAGGTACCAGAGGGCAACTGAGAGAAGTGGGGAAGCCAAGGGAATGATTCATACCTCTGAGGTAAACTAAGTGCTTGTGTTTCTTGGGAGGGGTAGCTCTGCATGCAGTATAATATAATAATAATAATAACAATAATAATAATTCCCTGGATTCACTTCTGGAAAATCTCGGCAGATGTGAAGTTCACTGCTTGGAAGGAGGCTTGGCAGACACCTTTTGGGCATTTGGTGCATGGTTTTCCTAGGCAGGTTCTTTCAGCAATGTAAGCTTTTCCTCTATCAAATGCTAAGTAGCGTAAAATATGAGCTGTTTGGGTGAGTTGCAGATTTTCTAGCCTTTGCTTTGTGATCATTTGCATACTCAGAACCTGCCTTGGGTTTTCTTGGTTTTATTCGCCTTTTAAAACTACATTTACCTGAAGAAGGGCTTAGTTCTGAGTGCATAAAAATAAGCATTTTCTCAGCAGTTGCCTTTAATCCTACTGAAAGAATTAGCACTCCGAGCAGAAAACCTTCTTTGGGTCCTAGAGGGCATTAGAACATCTCAGGTAGTGGCTGCTGGTTTAATAAAAGGGTAGGATTTCCATTTACTTCAGGCAGGCTTAATGTATTGTTCTTGTAGTGAGACAGTCAGAATGAGTCAGGAGCCAAAGAATACACTTTATAGACACAAATAATCGTAAATTCCAAATGTCACCTTTAGGCAGAGGCATTTTTATTATTGTTAGTAGAGCTGCTGAGTAGGTTTTGATGTTTTATTCTCTTGAGTACTAAATGTTCCAGAGTACCACAGCCCTATCTTTATCAGGCTCAGAAGGGAAGGGAGCACAGCCAAACTTGCTTCCTATACTTCTCTGTGATTGATAGCAGATGGCATGCTTTAAAATAAACCTATCCATTAGCAGTCCTCAGTGTTTTTACTCAAGGCATTTACAACTGTCTCAACCAGAGAACACATTTTGCTCCACAAGCTTAGTTTCAGCCTGCAACAGCTGTACAGGTGCAAATCTTTCATTCACTCCTAAACCATGGTGAAATAAAGGCTGGGCTGTATTTTATTTTGTAGTGGAGACGTGACTCTTTAGAGGAGGAGCAGAGTCTAAGCCTCCCTCTGCATGTGGCAGAGGTTTGTGTTAGGAAATTGATATTAAGAATAGGGGTTTGGGAGGGAGTTTTTGGGGTGGTTGTGTGTTTTTTAATATTTTATATAATTATTTATTGTGTTTTAATTTATATTTTATGTCTTTATATAACTTTTTATTTACACTTTAATGTTTAGTTTTTATGTCATAGTGCTGGATCATTCTCCTCGGTCCTTTTCCTTCTCAACTCTCAATAATTATGTCCTCTTAGAAGGTGGCAGGATTCTTTTTCTCATAGGCAGCTCTCCAAAGGCTCCATTTGGTTTCAAAACAGTTCTCTCAAAGTACATTCGCCACTTTTATTTAGAAAATTAAAGCATGTCTTCTCAGTTCTCTGGTGCACATTAGTGGTATCTAGCCCAGGAAGTGACCTAGGATACTGGGTTCAGTTTTGGGTCCAAGAAGGACATTGAGGTGCTGGAGTGTGTCCAGAGAAGGGCAAGGAAGCTGGGGAAGGGTCTAAAGCACAAGTGTTGTGAGGAGCAGCTGAGGGAATGGGTTTGTTTAGCCTGGAGAAGACTCAAGGGAGAGCTTCTTGCTCTCTCCAGCTCCATGAAAGGAGGTTGGCATGACATGGGAGTTGGTCTCTTCTCGCAAGGAATAAGTAATAGGACACGAGGAAACTGCCTCAATTTGTGCCAAGGGAGGTTTAGGTTGGATATGAGGAATAATTTCTTCCTGGAAAGGGTTGTCAAGATGTAGCCAATGCTGCCCAGGGCGTTGGTGGAGTCACCTTCCCTAGTGGGACTGAAAAGATGTGTAGATGTGGTTCTGAGGTACATGGTTTAGTGGTGACTTGGCAGTGCTGGGTTAGCAGTTGGACTTGATAATCTTAAAGGTCTTTTCCTGCATTACCTATTCTATGATTGTGTTTCTATGGTGGCTGTTTGCAGTTAGGTATTCTGAATGGTCCAACAGCAATGCTGGAGGAATTGTAACTCAGGGCTGGGATTCCTGGGGGACAGCAGCCTCTTTTCCCTCTCCTTGTAACATCACTCAGAGTGGCAATCCTTACCATAACCCAATGGAGAAGAGGCTACAGGTGTGCCCACACATCTGCCTCACACTGTGGCTGTGCTTTTATCCCTGGTTTAGTGGAGAGAAGCACAGACACTCACATGCCCGTGCATGTAAACATATTCAACCTGATTCTGGCATCCTATAAATAAATTACTAAAGTTTGTCCCTATTTTCTGTTTATTTTGCTTAGATTTCTGTGAAATAAGTCATAGATGACCTTACAAGTTACCCAGCAGTTCTTCCAACACAATGAACTCCCAAGCTCCTCCCCAAACATTAGTCCACTAGCAACTAGAGCTTAAAATATTAGTAGCAAGTCTTTAATATTAGCATTTAGCATTAATATTAGACAAGATCTTAAAATATTAGAGGCAGATAAAAGAGTATTAACAGGGGTATAGGAGTCATTAAGCAGAATAACCATCACTGCCTAAATGAATGCTGAAACTTTCACAAGCAAACCAGGGTAGATGATAGGAACTTCACAGAGACAAGAGGATCCTTTCATTTAAAAGGAGGTTGGAGAGAGGAAGGTTAGGGATTTGAAAGCTGGTAAATAAAACAACACAGCAGGAAAAGTTATATAGAATGTGCCATCTCATTAGTGGCAACACTGTCCTGGGTTATTTTTCTTAAGCTGAGAAGATAAAATGAGAAGACAGGCAATATTCTGTCAAAATAAATGAAAATTGGGGCATTTTTTTTTTTTTGTAAATGCAAAGTATCAAGAGGAAAATGTGTTCTCATCACTGTAAGCACATGTGGAGTAATGGAGGTGCTAACATGATTTAGCCTGATGGGCTGAAGCTCTTGTGCTCTTTTGATGGCACAACAAGCAATGGTGAGGAAATTTGAGCTTGATGCCATCGAGGTGGAGGTTACTGGCAACCTAGGGAGCAGTCCTGCAGGTCTTGAGGAGGACCTGGTTTTGTGGTGGCAGTGGGGATGAGCACCCATTATGGCTCATGGGAGTAGGGATGAGCATCCATTATGGCTCATGGGAGTAGGGATGAGTACCCATTATGGCTCATGGGAGTAGGGATGAGCATCCATTATGGCTCATGGGAGTAGGGATGAGCATCCATTATGGCTCATGGGAGTAGGGATGAGCATCCATTATGGCTCATGGGAGTAGGGATGAGCATCCATTATGGCTCATGGGAGTAGGGATGAGCATCCATTATGGCTCATGGGAGTAGGGATGAGCATCCATTATGGCTCATGGGAGTAGGGATGAGCATCCATTATGGCTCATGGGAGTAGGGATGAGCATCCATTATGGCTCATGGGAGTAGGGATGAGCATCCATTATGGCTCATGGGAGTAGGGATGAGCATCCATTATGGCTCATGGGAGTAGGGATGAGCATCCATTATGGCTCATGGGAGTAGGGATGAGCATCCATTATGGCTCATGGGAGTAGGGATGAGCATCCATTATGGCTCATGGGAGTAGGGATGAGCATCCATTATGGCTCATGGGAGTAGGGATGAGCATCCATTATGGCTCATGGGAGTAGGGATGAGCATCCATTATGGCTCATGGGAGTAGGGATGAGCATCCATTATGGCTCATGGGAGTAGGGATGAGCATCCATTATGGCTCATGGGAGTAGGGATGAGCATCCATTATGGCTCATGGGAGTAGGGATGAGCATCCATTATGGCTCATGGGAGTAGGGATGAGCATCCATTATGGCTCATGGGAGTAACGGTAAGCCTTTGTTACAGGTCATGGCAGTGGGGATGAGCATCCATTATGGCTTATAGCAGTGGGGATGAGAACCCATTATGGCTTATGGCAGCTCTACCCTTTAAGTACCTGGAGGATTTGGTGCTAAATGAAATGGGGAGGACAAAAAAACAAGGGCAGCTGTAGACATAAGAAGTTTAAGAGCATCAGTACTTGCTTCCAGCTAATCTCTCTTGATGACTCCTGTAAGCAGACGAAGCTAGTCATTGCTGTTAATTATTCAAAGCCCTGCATCAGTTTGGTGGCTGAGTGGTGTAAGAGGATGTGCAGTGTCCCCATTTCTCAGTCTTACTGGGGGAAAGGTAGGAGACAAGGTCTCAAATCCTGCCATCACTGGGTGACTCTGTTTTTCACTTGAGAAAGGTTAGGTTGGAAGAGGCTGACCCCAGTCCTGGGTCACCCTGGCACCATGAAACTGCACTTATTTCTGAAGGGTCTGATGAGCTGAATGCAGGGAAGACTTCAGCATGGTCATATTGAGTCTTTAAGAGAGTACTGAATTCTTTGGGGGGATCAGAACTGCCTCCTTGCATGTAGACATCTGCAACGATATGAGGTTGCTCAGAGCCCCAGACAGCCTGACCTGGAATGGTTTCATGAATGGGACATCTACCACATCTCTGGGAAACCTGAGCCAATATCTCACCATCCTCACTGTGAAATATTTCTTCCTTCTATCTAGTCTAAATCTCCTCTCATACAGTTTAAAAACATCACCTCTTGTCCTGTCACAACAGACCCTG
>VWZO01001195.1:958749-1066901 GCA_013396975.1 Bucco capensis
TTCCCTAAATGGTCTGAGCCTATTTGTACTTCCACTGTTTTCATCTGCCTCTACATCTGACTTATGCCACGGGCAACAGGCATCACCCTTTCTAGCTCCCTTCTACACTATCACCATTCTAGAGAGGATTTGGGAACCAGAATGGGAAAACTTGACCCCACTCCACCCTTCCAATTTGCTCACACTGCTCCAGCACTTCCTGGCCTTGTACTCGCTCTCCTCTATTGCCAGAACGTGTATATTCTCCAGGATTTCATACCCTTTGAGGGACTCCAAGGCTAAAGAGTGACTAAAATGGCTTTTTCCACCTCAGAAAGCTTCCCCTGACCCCACTGCCTGGCTGGAGGTGAGGTTGTCAGAGGTCACTCTCTACTTCAGCATGCACAGAGATCGATATCCACTGAAGCCAGTGCCTACATTTGCTCCTTCTCCCTTGCTAGTGCTGTATTTCACGGTGAGGAGCCAAGAAGTATTCCTCCTCCCATCCAAGAAGTAGAAGGGAGAGGAAGGAATTAAAAAAAAAAAAAAAGGTCTTGTTTCCATACTTAGTCCCACCAGGAGGGCATTGTGTTTGGCCTCTGCTTTGCTTTTTGTTATAAATTTGTATGGCATGTTGTTTGCTTTGGCCAGGGCATTGGCTGACACACCGGCACTGTGAGTGGCTCCTTGGCTGCAGCATGGTATAGGGCAGAGTCCTCCTGGCACTCAGCACATGGAGAGGAGATGCTGGTTCCTGGGTGGCTTCAGGAGGTAAAGCTCACTCCTTGGGGATTTGTGGTGTTGGGATGTTGAGGGCTGCGTTTTGTGCTCACACGGTGTGATTTTTGGAGTGGGAGTGTGTTGGTGGCAGGAGCAGAGAGCTCAATGCTGAGCCTTGTGGAAGGCGTCCCTTTGCAGAGCAACCACACATTGGCAGGGAGATGAAGTGAGCAGACCAAGAGGTCTTTTCCACTTTAATTTCTACTCTAAAATGACTCTTTGTTCCTGTTCTCAGACTCGGCGCCAACTGTCGCTTACGCCACACACCAGCTCCTTCTTTCTTTTCTGCCCTTAGCTTTGCAGAGAAGAAGCCTTTAAAGCAAACACCAAACTGTGTGAAAGAGAGAGCAAGGGAAGATATGGACTGGCCCATTCCTTAGTGCTGGAATGTGGAAACTATGAAGGCATCATTTTTTTTATTACCAATGCTGGAAAGCAGTCACTGAGTGGGCTGGGATACAATTTATACTACATGCAGTAGTTAAAACCCCAAAGCCCAACCAAAAACTACAAAAATGGGTGTAACCCTCGGGCTGTGGTACAACTGGCCTTTCAGCCTCCACTTGAGATTTGTCTGTCCCAAGGGGAAGCTGTGGTTTGGAAGGAGAGCGCGCGTATAATTTCACTCAGCAAACTTATTGGAGTTGGCACTTCAAGAAAGAACCTTAAGTATATTTTTTTGTTGTGATTAGTGGCCCCCTCACCACTAGGTCTGATTATGTTGGAAGTAGAAAAGTAAAATTCTTATAAAATGATGATTTACCAGCCCTGATTATCCAGGTAGGGTGTGTGGATTGTGCCAGCTTGGTCATGGGACTCCAGTTTCATTCTAGTTCGTTGCTGTGAGAAAATAAAACTGAGATGTAAGAAAAAAAAAGCTGAAAACATATCCTCTGATTGCTTGGGGAATTTTCTTAGTCATAGGTTATCTTTCCTAGGAGTTTCAGTTATTTTGTCTCCACTCAAACCCAAAGCAAAACACTGCCCTGACACTTTCCCCTTGATTTTTTGGATCTGTGGTGGCCAAATGTATTTTTATCTCGTGTCATCTTTTTCCCCTATGGTTATGCAAATCCTTGGAATAAGGGGCAAAGGGAAAAGCTAATTTTAAAGCAAGTAAATTCCAATGGAAGGTTTCTTCAGCTGCTCAGAGCAGGTCTATCCTGGGTGCTGCTGTGGAGATGTGGCTACCTCTAAATAGCACAACAGTAAGGTGCCAAGTGGGGGAGGTGGAATATTTGCCTTGTAGACACACAACTTTTCCCACAGGATTGAAGTTTCTTCCCTTAACGTTCTGCTAAGCTTCTTCTGGAAATACAAAGATTTGTCTTAGGAAAGATACGTTAGAGAAGTATATCTCCATACAATAAGCTGCTGGATTGAAACCTCTGCCTGGAAAGGTTTTGGTGGTCAGTGATGGGTGGGTGGGGGTCATGAGAAGTGTCTTGGAGGAAATATGGGGCATCAGCACTTCACTGCTTCTCCCAGAAATCCTTTGCTGTTTTGGTTAGCACTTGCTATATTTTGATGCGTATTTTGGGTTTCTTTGGGGGGGAAGGAGGGGAGACTATTTTGTTTTTATTTATTTTTTATTCACAGAATCATTAAGGTGGAAGAGACCTCTAAGACCATCTACCTCTCACCACCATGTCCACTAAATCATGTACCACATCTATTTTTTCATTCTCCTTTTCTCTGGTCAGGAAATTATTTGAAAACACCAATTTCCTCCCCCACCCCCTCCAGTTTATCTAGTTTCTTTCCTGCCCCTAATACAAATTTTCCTTCAATCTATGCTTAACTCCTAATATGCAGTAGTAAATACTCAATGGATTCAGAGGCTAAAAATCCAACAGGAATAACACTAGGATCTATTTTGTGTAGTGTGTGAATATAAGACCAGTAGCTACAGATTGCTTTGGATGATCCACAAAAAACCATAGAGGACAATCAGAGTATATGGTATGTGTAACAGCTTCCTACCAGTGCTTTTATTCAGCATCCTGGTGCTGGGTTAGTCAATGCAATTTGTGGTCAATGTCTGGAATCCCATTCAGCTCCTGTTGGCTCTTCCTTTGAGTACTATTGCCATACTCATTACTGCAACGAATTAACCATAGTCAGTAATCTTCTGTGGGGCCTAAAGCTACTTTATCCAGAGAAACATATAAGCTTTTCCCTACATGATGTGTCAAGGGGCTGTAAATGCATCTTTAAATGCTGCTTAAACTAGGAGGAGTTTAAATAGCCATTTAGGCTCTTCTTGGTTTTGGAGATGATGAGATGGAATGGTAGGGCAAGAGGAAATGGCTTCAAGTTGTGCCAGAGGAGGTTCAGATTGGATATTAGGAAGAATTTCTTCACTAAGAAGGTATTCAGGTATTGGAACAGGCTGCCTAGGGAGGTGGTGGAATCACCATCCCTGGAATAGTTAAAAAATGTGTAGATGTGGTGCCTGGGGACATGCTTTAGTGGTGTTTGTGCTATTGTGGGTGGATGGTTGGGCTTAATGACCTCAGATATCTTTTCCAACTATAATGATTCTATGAGGATGTGAATATTTATGAAAACAAGGTAATTTAAGTGCAAGGTCCCAGGTTTGTAAAACTCAGCCCATAAAATAGACGCGGTAGGGGTGCTAGTGGTTGTATAAGTTAACAGTGTTCACAAGTCACCTGGATTAATCTCTCAAGTTACTACAAGGACATGCTGTCTTCTCGCTCATATAGCCTGATTAAGTTGTGTATGAGTTATATCCTGGTCTTGCAAGCTTATAAACCTACACAGTTTCAATGCCTGACAAGGGCTACAGGGTTTGGAGCATCAATTCTGTCTCCTCCCTTCATGAAGCACCATGCTTCTGCCTGACTCTCACTAGAAAGAGCCAAGAACTTTCTGTTTTCCATCTGCAAATGAACTACGTCTCTGAATGCCACAGTGAGTAGATCCAAATTACTTGCTTCCAATCTGTGTTTGAATGGTCTCAACCTAGATGCTCCTCTTCAAATGTTCAGTTTGTGAATTCTGTGGAAATAAAATTTTGTTAATTTCTAGACTCCTTGTGATTTGCCTAGATATTAGAATCAGAAAATGCCATGGGAAAGCCAGAACTGCTGGGAGCAGCATCTCTGTTAAATTCCAGCTAGACTAGCCTCACTCCTTGCTGCTCAAGCACAGAGCTCCCTGCTCTGATGACTCTGTTGTGCAGTCTGAATTGATTTCTCAGCCTGGCTTAAGGGAAAGAGTTAAGCCTGTTCTCCCCTTCTAGTTGGCAGAAAGTTTGTAGTTTAAAATTACATACTGACTCTGGTGTAGAGACACAAGAAATTATAGAGCAGACACTGTCCAGGACAACGTATAATTTAAAATGTACTAAAGAATGTATACCACATGGCAAAGTAAGTGAAGTGCTTCTTCAAATATAAGTGTTTTGCATAGAAAGGCTGTAATTATCCACTCCTAGGGAAATGTTTGCATTCATTCTGAATCAATATTTACTATTCATCTCTTGTGTTCGACAAAACAAGGATTTAACATTTTTTGGTTTTAATGAGGTACTAAGACTACAATCAGACTACAATGTAATTGTCTTGATATGAAATATTGCTAAATTGTGTTGCTATTTTAGGAGCAAAGGGTTTGTTGTTTGGTTTGTTTTTTTTAACCAGGAAAAGGGGGGATCCCTATTTGTGAAATGGTACTGCAGCAACACACAATTCAAACTCAGCCAAGCAGGGAGACTCAACCACTTTCAAAGAGATGTTAAGCCTTCTCTCTTTTAAGGCCCTTAACTAGGATCATTCGGGTGAGTCCTCTCTCTCCCCTCCTGAAAGCATCAACCTTTTTATAATGATTCCTTTTTGCCTGGCATCGCAACAACAACAAACAAGGATGCAATTTCTTTCTCTGGTTTTAAGGTTGGGTGTTTTTTATTGTTGTTTGGGTTTGTTTGTTTGTTTTCCCCCATCATCTTTCAGCTAGGCAACAGGAGCAGAGAGTGGGTGGTAATTGGGCTCTACGTGCTTGTTGAAACCTGTTGATGCAAATGGAGTTGCCTGAACTTCATCTTCCTGAGGAAATTTGGGGGTTTGCAGGGTGATGCCAGAGCTCTGCCCTTCTCCTTTTTTTTTCAAATCTACCTTTAAAAAGTTTGATACATTACTTGGGGAGGTAGGAAAGGAAAGAGTTGTGAAATTGCATGGAGAAGATCAGTCCTCCCTGCAGCAGGATCCTGGTGTGATTCTTGGGGTATCCAGTGTAGGACTAAGAGTTGGGCTTGATAAGCCTTATGGGTCCCTTCCAACTCAAGCTGTTCTATGATTATGATGAAATGAGAACCTCTGAGAAAGATCAGAGTCGTTGGGAAGAGCAGTGCATTTATTCACTGCCTGTGCCACTGCTGTGCTGTGGTTAGGAGGATGTCCTTGCACCAAGCATCCTCTTGTTTGGGTTTACCTGGCATGTCTTAAGAGGTATTTCTCAAACTTCTCTAACTTCAGATTAAAAAAAACCAACAAACCAACAAGCAAGTGTTTTTGGCTCTGATGAGCCTCTATGTGAATCAGATCAGATAACTGGAAACACTTGAGTTTGAAAATCCTTTAAAATCCTTCTTGGTAATCTCTATTTTTTTTTTTATTATTGCATGCCATCTTCTATGCTCTGACCCACCCTTCCCAGCACTAACTGCTTCCACCTCTGCTGCAATAATTCATGCTACAAATGCAGGCTTTTGAGTGAATTTCTATCTCATTCTCAAGGAGATAGTCCTGTTTTTTTTTCCCTATGAGTCTGCAGTCATTCTTGTTCTCTGGGAAAATCATGTCCATAAATAGGGTGAATAGCCTTGAGAGAAGAGCAGCCTCTTTCTCTAGCAAATGTTATTGTAATGGGTGTTTTAATTCTCCAGATATCACTCTCGGGGTACTGGGTAACAAAAGGCTGTATAGTGCCTAATCATTCAGCAGTGAGCTAGGGAAAAAAAAAGCAGAAGGTTAAGAGCAAGTTCCTAAAGTCTGTAAAATCAATGGGACACTGGAAAGGGAACTGAAGTGTACCAGAAGGGACCTCTTGAGGGTCATTAAAAAAAAAAAGCAGAAACTGACTATGAACAGAGCTTTTACCCACAGAACTGGAGGGGGTCAGCAAAACCATTCTGCTGCACTCCAGTTAAATGTCTAATAGTGGAGACATTTTCTACACAGCCCATAAAGGATAATGAGGATGGCTTTGATAGCTTTCAAGAAAGTGGTTCTTGTCAGGGTTCACAAAAACATGATCTGGGCATGCAGTCTCAGAGCATACAGCCTGTGATGGTCCTATGTAGTGAAAGGGGAGATGGTAACTCAGTCAAATAGAATCATTTAGGATGGAAAGGACCTTCAAGATCCTAGAGCCCAACCATTATTCAGTGCATGCCACCCCTGTAATAAGCCCCATCTACTGCACATGAGAAAAAATGCATTAATCTAAAAATATGATGTAAATACCAATGATGTTTGGTGTTACACCTCCCAGTTTGGTATCTCACCTTGCTGGGATGTGATTGGGTGATGTTACATACATTAGACTGCACTAGTGTATCTCTCTCTCTCTGGAATAAATGAGGAACAAGATGTTGACCTAAAGCTTGTTGAAATCAATCATCAGCAACAAAGTTTGGATTAGGAGCTAACAGCTTTCTACTTACTGGCTTGCTTGCCTAATGAAGAAACTGAAAGCCTGAAACATGGCAGTGGGAATTGGGATGATTGTTCTCCTCCTATTTCTGACCCTGACCCTCTCTGTGATTTTGGGTGAGTCACAGTTTTGTTGGAATTCATTTTCCCAAAGAGTAGAATTAGTACAATCAAACTTGATTATCTTACTGAGGTACTCTAAGAATTGAAGAAATATCTGTTTGAGATGGTTGTTTAGAAGTTTAGGGTCTTGCTGATCACCTCAAAAAGTAGGGAGCTGGCTCTGCTCTGCTTTTGGACTATAGAGCAGCTCTGTTCAGGAAAAATATGGAAATCTTTCTAGTAAAGATTAATATTGAGTTCTTTGTACTTCAGAGGAAAAATCTGTGATTCTCTGTGATTCCAGTTATCTTCAATTAACAGGAACAAATGCAGGAAATTCAGGTGGAAGAAATGCATGGAAATTGAAGGCAAAAAAATCCCCAACAGTTGTTGTGACCTTGGGATAGTGAAGTTTTTAAGCTAAAGTAGCTTTTAAGCAACTAGCATCTGTTGTGTGCAGTTAGGGAGTGACACACAGCCCCAGATGGAGAGCTCTAACAGCCAGTGGTCATCTGGATGTTGGTCTTTATAAAGAGTGTACTCTGTTCTGGGTTTCACCTGGCCTGTGGGATAACCAGGTTATCACCAGGCCTTCCTCTGCCCCATTATTGTACAGTCAACCTTGAGCCATTGTTGGGGAAAGCAGTGAGACAGTTCCTCCCAGTCTGTCAGGTTCAAAGCCTTCTGAAGTCACCAGAAAGCTTATTACTGAAGACTTTGACCTCTGAATTGATGTAGAGGTTAAGATTGACCTCAGCTTTCCAAAATGAGGTAAGTTACTCAGATGAAATCTGCTTTTGAGCCTAAGTGGCTTGATATGCCCCAGTCTCTGTTGGGACATACAGCTTAGGAGCCTTAGCATCTGAAATTACACGTGAAACATCAACTTTAAAGAGAGAATTTTGTCAACAGGCTTTTGTACTTTTAAAAAGATGCAATTAAGTTTTCATTAGAAGTGATAAGAGATGTCAGACCTAACCTTAGAGACTAATTCTCTGGAGTGATTTGGTTTTAAGTGTGAAACTATACCTTAGTCTGTGAAATTCACAGAATAAAAACCAAAAGCAACTGACAAACAGTTTCTGTGACTGCTCTGTATCTAAAAATGGGCCAACCTCATCTGGTCTATTTAAAAATGGTGTATCCATACTGCTTGTATGCCAAGTTCAGCATGATAGAAATGAAAATGGTTGAGGTAGAAACCCTTGGAAAACAGGGTTTATAATGGAAACAGTAATTCACTTTTAACTACTGCATCAAAAATACAATGTTATAATACAAAGCCTAGCTCTTGGGATCCCAGCTCTGTTTCTGACCTCAGGCTGGCAGACAAACACCTCACCACAAAGCTAACTAATGTTTATAGGTTTGCGTTTTTATTGTTCTTGTTAGGGTTTTCCTTTTCCCTGCAAAAGGAACGAGGGAAGTGAAGAAAATTCATAGGAGCAAAGCAAAGTTGGCCAAGAGTTCAAAAGTTCTCTCTTGTAGGTTTTTGATATTTTTCCCAGTCATTGGTTCTCCCTCGACTCATAAGACCATGAGGAGATGCCAAACTTCTTGGGATGAACGCACTATTTTGGCTGATAATTTTGCTATGAAGCTTGATTCATAACCAAGCTTTCACCTCAGCTTTACAAATAGCTTGACTGTTCCCCTAAAGGTCAGAAATCTTGCTCACCTGAATGAAGACAAAAAAAGACAAAATTCTTTACAGCTGTTGACTCTCTTCTCTGCATGACTCTAACAGGAATGAGAGGAGAAGTGGTTCTGGGGATGGAGCCAAACAAATCTTTCATTGATCTCATTAAAGTTGCTTACCAAAGCCTTTGCCTAGCCTGAGCTAGGGGTGCCACCAAAATATCTTGCCATTTTGGGTTATACTGAAAGTACTAGTCCCATCTGAAGTTCTTATTAAGGGTTGTGAAATGAGCAAGATCAGGAAGTTCATCAGGGGAGAACTACCACTTAGGACTTGTTGATAGACTTGTGCATGGATATGTGAAATAAAACTGAATATTATGAGATCTGCAAAGCATTAAATGATAATAAAAATAAAAGACAAAGTCTACAAATGTTTGGGCTTGTGGTACTTTAAAAATACTGCTCTGTGTATCACTAGTTTATCAAAAGTTGATATTTTTGCAGGTAATGAAGAAGAGCAGAGGACACAGCAGGAGCATTCTTGGTCCATAAATGGTTTTAATTCAGCCACAGATTTAAAACTGAGTTGTAATTGATTTGCTTTTCTTTAGGTATTGGAGATGATATGTAGCCATAAGCTTAGATCTCAATGGATCTCTACCTTCACATCTGCCAGCATCACTTGCTGCACTTAGCCCATGCAAAAGGACTGCAGAGACTCTTCAGGATGGAAAGACCATGACCAGAGACTTCATCACTGTACCAGTGTACATGAAAGGACCTGCCAGGAGGGGTAAGTGGTGCTGGGAGAATTGTAGGTTAGCATCAGTTGAACCCTGGGCTGCATCAGAAGCAGCATGCCCAGTCAAGGGAGGGGATTCTGCCTCTCTGCTCCTCACTGGGTAAACCTCAACTGCAGTGCTGGCTTCAATTCTGGAGTCCTCAGCACAGGAGAGACATGGACCTGTTGAACCTGGTCCAAAGGAGGCCACAAAAATGATGTGAGGGCTGGAACCTCTCTGGTGTGAGGCCAGGCTGAGACTTGGGGTTGTTGAGCCTCGAGAAGAGAAGGCTTCAGGGAGACCTTCTTGCAGCCTTTCAGTACTTAAAGGGAGTCTGTGAGAAAGATGGCAGACTTTTTAGCAGGGCCTATTGTGACAGGACAAGGGGTAATGGTTTTAAACTGAAAGAGGGAGATTTAGACTAGGTAGGAGAAAGAAATTATTTGAGTGTGGTAAAACACTGTCCAGGTTGGCCAGAGAGGTGGTAGATGCCCCATCCCTGGCACCATTCCAGGTAAGGTTGTTCAGGGCTCTGAGCAACCTGCTCTAGTTGTAGATGCCCCTGCCTATGGCAGGGAGGTTGGACTAGAAGACCTTTATAAGTCCCTTCCCATTCAAAATAGTCTGTGATTCTAAGTTTTACATTAATTTTATAGGACAATAGCTGTAATGGTGGTTGTAACTGTCCCACTTGGGTGCATAGGCTGAGCAGCTCACAGCTCTGTTGATGGTCACTATCAGTGCATATATGTGGATTCAAAACCAAGAGAAAAGGTCATGTGTATTCCAACAGTAAAATTTATCTATTTTTTAGGCAAGTTTCCCAGTAATGGCTGCTTGGGTCCTTTTTTTTTCCTTGTCTTTAACTATTGAACACCTTTCACTGCAAACTATCCTGTTGATGTGAGTATAAAGAGGATCTGGGAGCTAACACAGACCATTATTGTCAAAGCTGTTTTTCCTGGAATGGAGAAAATTTACCTTTACTGGCATCCTCCATGTCTTTACAAAAATACAACTCCATTTGAAAAAATGCTTGGGAGATTGCCAATGCAAATAGCAAACAAAGACTCCAGGAACTGGCCCTTGATGATGAGAGATTTATGATTTATACTTTAAATGCTACAAGCTCTGTATTTCAGTTTGGGTTTTTAAAAAATCAAGGCAGGAAAAAGCAACAATAGCTTAGTCAAAAAATGTATACAGTTGTGGAATGCCAGTAGAGTCTTTGGCAAAGGATCAAGTAATGATAACACTGCACTCTGTAGGGATATTAATATTTTTAAAGCAATCAATGTGAAATAAATCTGAGAATGTATGTTTAAATGAGGGGAAAAAAAAAATGCAGCATGAATCTGCATTTTATAGCTGACTGCTCCTTGTTGTTCTGGGCACTTGTCCTGCCTTAGTAGGATTTTTGAGGAGGAACAAACCTGACTGGAGCACAAGCTACATTTCAAATCCTATTTTAGGTGGTTTGTACTCATGGGTTTCCCTCTTTTTCTTATCATTTTCCTTTGATTTGCTGCTTTTTTTTCCTGAAGGCTATTATCCAACTCAGCTTGGGCACGGTTCAAGTGCACAACTGCAGCCTTTTTCCATGACCCAAAAGTCAGTGCCACTCTGTGGGTTGGCAGTTTGCAAATAAAACATCTCCTTAATGAAGTGTGGAAGCTCCTGTTCTTTTTCCTTCCTCAGGAGACATGCCTTAATCTCTGGCTCAGAGCCTTGTCAACTGCTGCAGTAAAGAACTGGCAAGCTCAATGCTGCTAATGGATTGAAATCTCCACCAGGTTGTTCATTTCTTGAGGCTTTTTTTTTTTAGTTCTTCTGTCTCTTTCTTTCTTATTTCTTTGGGTTTTTTTTCTTCCTAAAGACTGCAGCAACTAAGCATCACTTGAGTCCTCATTCTTCTGGAATGATTGGTTAGGGACCTCAGTGACAACTGCAGTACACGTAAAAGAAATTCAAATTATACCACTAACACATACCAAGGATTTGGTTGCTTATGTAGGTCAATTATTAAGGGAGGAAAAAAAAATAAGATTAAAAGCAGGGGCTGTTCTCTGCATAGTTGAAATTCATCCTGAAGATATCAAATTGTGTTGGTTATGCTGGTAACTCGGGACAAGTTCTTTAACTCCTAGGCATTTTGGATCTTCTGTAGCAGAAGCTTAAAATGTTTGGATTATTATTATTATTATTACTACTTTTCCCAGAAGGTAAACATAAGCTAATGGAACACAGTGTTAAATATAAATTGCTCAAAAAAATATATATACATATACAAATTGCTAAAAAAAAAAATGTAAATTTATAAATTGCTAAAAAAATAAATAAATTTATAAATTGCTAAAAAAATTATATATAAATTTATAAGTTGCTCAAAAAATATATATAAATTTATAAGTTGCTCAAAAAATATATATAAATTTATAAGTTGCTCAAAAAATATATATAAATTTATAAGTTGCTCAAAAAATATATATAAATTTATAAGTTGCTCAAAAAATATATATAAATTTATAAGTTGCTCAACAAAAAATATAAATTTATGAATTGCTCAACAAAAAATATAAATTTATGAATTGCTCAACAAATATCTATATAAATTGCTTAAAAACTTAACATGCAGTGTTGAAAATTATAAGAGGTTTTTTTTCAGGATATGTTTGCCTAATATGGAGATAAGAGTTAGCTATAAATTAGGAATAAATTGAGAAAACTGCTCTTTTTTTTTTTTTTCTGAGGATTTGAACTATTTTTTTCCTTATCATACACATATGCCATGTAATCTCATTTTATCTTTCCTGTTCTTTATGCAGCTATCAGAAAATCACTTAAAAAAAAAAATAATGAAAATGAGGGGGGAAACCCCAATTTTTCAATCACTTCTTCTAGGGGCAGGAATTTGTAGCATTTCTTTAGTTTGTTAAAATGGTTCTGTCAATGTCAGTAACTCCCTGACATCCTGGGAGGAGGAAGAACCATGGACTGATGGGTGGAAAACGCGGTTTGGTGCTAAAACGTTACCAACTAATGTCTGTGAGTGGGCTCTGTGTGTTCTGTGGCATTGTGCTGGAGAGCTGCTGGTGGGATGGTGTTCATTTCAAACAGGAGGACTCTTTGAGAAGCAACTCGAGTTGCTGGAATTTGGCAGCATTGTTTTGCTGCTGGATCTTGGATGAATGACTGGACTTCCAAGTGACATCTGTGGACAATCCACCAGTGAAGGGTGTTGTCATTTAGATTTTCTTCTCTTCCTTCACAAACCTTGGTTAGTGGTGAAGGCCCAAAGTGATGCTTGATAACTTAGAGCTACATACATCTTTCTTACTGAATTTCTTTACCTTTTATTAAGGTACTTCACCTTTTATAAAGTATGATTACTCTTTGAGTAGCAATACTCTGACTGTAAGAATAATTTTGGGGTTTCTCTGTTCTTGTGTAGTTTCCATTAGCACTTTTTCCTGCACTTCCTCCTCAGAACTAAAATAATTAGAAATAGGAGTAACAATCTTGCTTTTTCTCTCCTTTCCAAGTAGGTAGGAGAAAATTGCTTGATTAGATTATAGGGTCTGGGTATGTCTGTAAAGAATTTATTGTGGGGAAATCTCTATTAGAGCCAAAATGATTAATGGTAATTAGTGTTCTAACATTTAATAACAAAAGAATTAATGCTGAGCAGCTACTTGCCATGAAGTGTTTCCTTGATGCTTTTTTACTAAAAATAAAAATTCTGAGAGTGCTACATAAATTTTGGGAAAGAAAACAGAAAGAAAGATTAGGTAAAGAAAACATCTCACTGCAATTTAAACAATTATTTTTCTGACAGCTTTTTATATCCAGTCTAGAAGAAATAAACATATTAAATTTTTTTATTGAAATAGTTAAATTTTGTATTTCCCCCCCCCCCAGTGTAATAATGTTTATTTCTGTCAGAAACAAAGGAGTTTGTCTGTGGGTTTTAGTGATGCTTAGCCAAAGGTATGAGCCTCTTGACCTAATAAATAGAGCTCTTATGTGCTTACTTTCTCTTCTTCAATTAAAAAATATAAATTGTGATGTATAAGCAACATCTCTGCACACTGCTTTCAGTCATCATCTATGGCCATACCACCCTGAGAAGGCTGGATCTTGTCTGATCTTGGAAGTCAAGCAGGCTTGGGCCCAGTTAGTACTTGGATGGGAGACGACCTGGGAATACTGGGTTGCCGTAGGGTTTAGTTGGGGATATCCCTGCCCACTGTAGGGGGGTTGGACTAGATGACCTCCAGAGGTCCCTTCCAACCCAAAACCATTCTGTGAAATACTTTCCTGTCCTCCAAGGCACCAGCATCTCTGACAGTTGTTCATGAAGGATGAATTATTATCAATTAAAGAACTGCTCCAAAACAGGGAGTTAAACCATAGCGACACTAAATTTCCAACTAAATAACAGAGGCTTTCCAGCAAGATCTTCAGCCATAAGGGCTGGACACTGGATGTGGCCAGAGGAGGAGTTGAATGTACCTAGTGAGCCTCATGCAAAATCCTCCTTCTGTTGCTTCTGCTCTGTCTTATCCCCTGTTGGGTTCCATTGGCATGGCTTGAAATGCCACCTCCTAGTTGGGAGCACAGCGGGGCAGCCTGCCTGGATGACATGGTAGGAGGCTGGTGGTTAGGCACTCACATCAGAAAGGGGATTGCATCCATTTGGGAAAAAGCTCTTGGCTAACGAGTCCAGGACAGAGTGAAATTCCATCTTCTTGAAGAAGAAAAAAAATACTGAAAAACAGTGCATGAAAGAAAAATACTGTCAGATGCCCATGTCCTATTAGCAGAGAATAATTCATACTGAGTTCTGCTCTGCGTGTTTTTGGTAGATCTGTGTGTGCTCTGCCTGTGATCTGGATGTGGCTAGGGTTTCTGTGTCTGTGCTGCTGGCAAATGTGGTCAGTATTTAACCCAGCCTGTATTTTTGTGCTTCCCATCTGCTTCGTTCTGAATGTCAGCTCCACAACTGGCCCTGCTAGTTATTTCAATGCAGCTATTTTGAACTCAGCTCGGTGCAGCAGAGAGGAAAAGGATGTACTGGTTGTGCTGAAATGTCAGCTGAGCTCAATCTCCTCCCAGAAGCTAAAGCTAAATCCAATGGTTTTTGGTTTTGTTGTTTTTTTGTTGGTTGGTTGGTTGGTTTGTTGTTGGTTTTTGGTGTTTTTTCTTTTTAATAAGAAAAAGGGATGATTCTCCCAGTTTCGGGAGGTTTGTGGGGTTTTTTACTTATTATTTTTATTTTTTTATTATTTTCTTCTCCAACTTTGTCCTTTCTTGGTGTTGTTGCAACTAGATAAAAATGAAAATATAATAGTGAATCTAAGCATATAAGATTTTTCTAGCTGGTTGAAATATCAAGTTCAAGGAGTGCACCACATTAAAGCTTTACTCAGAAATTTCCAGTAAAATTGCATGGGTTTAGGTGTGGGGAAAACTTCATTCTGTGATTTAGCCTGGAAATGTTTAGCCGAAGTGGGCTGTTAGGTTTCAGCCCTGACCTACTATCCTGTTGGGCTACTCTGAGTATGTCTGGAGTGTCTCATAAGAAAATAATTGGGAATGTTTTTAATGACTCACCGCAACTTAGAAATCTAGATGGAAGGAAGGAATAGTGGGAAAATGACTTACAGTTATTTCTTGTATGAGAAATTACTTGACACTCATAGTTATTTGTATCCTTCACAGGTCTGATTCAGCCTTGCAGTTTGATGGCTCAAACAAACGTCAGCACCTTTATCAACAAACTCACTGAGAAGTGGATTAGACAAGCAAGTGGGCTGGAGAAGGCATCTGCTTCCAGTCTTCTGCTGTACCTCAAGGACCTGCGTCTGGAGGTAGGAGAACTGCTGCAGGGTGGGAGGGAGATCTCAGAAAAGATTTTATTTTTTTTTAAGTGCCCACAACTCAGGTCATGTTGGAAAGCAAATGGGACAATCAAGCCTTGGACTCACAGGGGTTTGCCCATCTCCTGCAGCAGCAGTTCTGCTGTCTTTGTGATGTGACTTACAATCCAGTAGACATCAGAATTGTTGTGTGGCTGCAGAATTTCCTCTGAATCAAAGAATAGCCATTTTCTGTTGGGGGAAAGGCATGGGAAGGAAGAAAGGCTTGTGGTGATCTTGTCTCCTAAGCTGCAATGAGTTTCCAAATTGTGGTTCCTGATGCAGGGAGAATGAGATGGAAAAGTGCTGTGGTAGAATTGGAAAGAGGTTTTTCATTGGTCTTGTTGATGATGTGTCTGAGTGGCTCCTTTGACACAGGTGCTGCATGTGCTCCATCTTGCTCCATCCAGACCAGCAATGGGAGAGTGTGGGTGGAGATTTCTCCTTGCATTCAGCACATAGACACTTTTGGGGGAGGTTTATTTGCGTTCCCATCCTCATCCACTCCTTCTGCTCCCATTTAGTCAAGTGAAATGAAGTATATAGTATAGGTGAATAAACCTGTGTTACACAAAGTCTGCATGCTGCCCAAAAGCATTTCCCCAAACCCTGTCTGCCAGAGATTAAAACGTTAAGGTATGGATGATGGTAAACCATTTTATTGTTTATGAATTCACAGTCCTCTCAGATGTCCCTGGGTGCTGGATTTTTGCTTATGGATCTCTGAAGGAACTGAAGGAAATGTAAAATCAGATGCAGACAGACAGCTCCCTCTTGGATACATATCCACAGAGGCTCAGGAACACTTGTTATGCTAGCAAGGGTGTGGAATAAATCACACTCAAGAAATTTGCTCTAGATCCACCTATTTTGGATGATAGGCTTTGTGGGCAAGATTGAAGCCCCTCCTCAGGGAACTGCCATCACTGTGGTGCAGACAGGTGGATCTGGAGATGCTCAGTCTTGCAGAGTGGCAGAGGAGCAGCAGATCAATATTTAATGGAAAAGGCTGCTGCAAGCCCCTCACATGCATAATTGATTCCTGGGTTTGGGTACAGATGGACCTGAACCAAGCTGTGCATCCAGACTTACAGGGTATTTAGAAGCAAGTCCAAGCATTTTGGATTGTCCTCACCTCACATCCAAAGCCAATATTCATCCTTTTTCCCCCCTCCTTCCTTTGCACAGCACAGAAAGAAACACTTTGGGGGAGGTCTCTGAAATGTGTATCAAGTGACACTGACTTTCTCTGGCTGAGGGGGTACATAAAGCTGTTTGTATTTCAGAGCAGAATTAAGGCCCCAGACAGGCTCAAGCATTTCTGAGTTTAATTAAACACACTAACAACACACGAGCAAAGTCAGCCTCATAAAAGAAATAAAAATAATAATAAAAAAGAACTTTATTGCACAAATTGACACAGAATAAAAGCCCTTTGGGATTAAATAAAGAAAAATAACCTGAAAAACACATTCAGTGAGTGAATATCTCTGAGAATTTCTTTTTTCTCCCTGACAAATGATTAAATAGCAGTGATAGGATAGCATGCAAGGCTGGCATAACAAGGTAGGAGCAAGAGGGGATTTGCTTTTGACTAGTTAAGAAAGAAGCTTACTCATTCACAAATTTATTATAAGATTAGCACTTAATACCTGATAATCACCTTCGTCAGGGCAAAAAAAATTCTCCTCTTTAAAAGGCAAATGAAATTTATAGATGAGTCTTGAGCCAGGCTTGTGGGTGGTAGGCAATGCTCAGGAGAGGTCCAGCCCTTTCTATTGGAGCAAGGGAAGGGAGATAAGGTGTTTTAGCAGGCTTGGGTAGAACAGCAGAACACAGGAGAGCAGAGACGACAGGCATGGCAAAATCTCAGATGCCTCGAGATTATAAATCTCTCTGCTGAAAAGAAGTTTGATTTCTGTCAGGCTGGCTATTAATTCTGAGGGAGATACTTTTAAGCTCTTCTGTTTGTGTTTGAGTGTGGAGCTGTTACAGCTAAATACACAAGTGAAAAAAAAATGTATTCTTATAACATATACAGAGGAGTATTTCCCATTTCAAAGGTGATGCTCTCATAGAGATACCAGAACATCAGTATTTGCTGGAGTCTTGTTATTATCTACTTTGCAATAGGCCATCTGGACTTCAACTGAGAAAGGGCTCACAATGTGTTAGGCTCATGCAAACATCTGGTGAAAACAAAAAAAAGGCCTTTCTGCCCAAGGACTTTTAGCTCAAACTAATAAAAAAGGCAAAGTGTGGAAGAGAAAAAAAAGAAAGACAGGGAGGGAAAGAAAAAAGAAATCTCTCTCCAGTCCCACAACCTTTTCCTAACAGATGGAAGTCTGTCTCCTGACTCCCATTGCCAATAAGTTGATATTGTGTAATTGTTGAGTACAAGCATATAGCCAAGTCACTCATGTAACATTACATGAGCAGGTAGGAGAGCATCATGAGCACTGCTGCATGGCCAAAATTACTGTAAAGACAAATATCCATATAAGCATTTTCCTCTTTACTGTTATAAGCTTTCAGGTTCAGCTGCATGTATATGACAAGGTTTTTTGCATGGGTGTAGAATTTGGTACAAAATTCTCCTTTCTGGGTACTAGGCAGTCACATAAGTTTGCTTATTTTTATATTCCTCTGTAGAAATTGGGGGAAACAAGGTTTTTGAGAACCAGCACTTGTGAACACAAAAATAAACATAGTGCCGTAAGATGGAGAATTACTGAAGTTTCATTTCCTATGGATTTGGTTCCTTGATTTCTCTATTTCCTCACCAGGTACCAATGTCATAGAATCCTAGAATGGTTTGGGTTGGAAGGGACCTCTGGAGGTCATCTAGCCCAACTCCCCTGCAGTGGGCAGGGACATCCCCAACTAGATCAGGTTGCCCAGAGCCCTGTCATCAACTTCTTGCCCCACACAGCCTACAGACCTTGCCTCAGTTTCCCCTGAGCTGCTGTTTGCACAAGACTAGCAGAAATGTTAGTGTAGAGCCTCCCATTGCAGCTTTTCTTGCATTAGAGATGTTTCTTTCAATCCGTTACCTGACTCTAGCTGCTAGTGTTTGCAGAACTTAGAGGAATTTAATTATCTTCAAGGATGCTACTTCTCTATTGAATTGGGTTGAAATAAGACAATGAATTTGTGAATGGTTAAGGAAGGAAAGGTCTGGCAGGCAGGGCTAATATATTAGCTTCATTCCTTCAGGAGAATTGTACAAAAAAAAACACCCTAAACTCAGAAAAATGTGGAATTTTGAGAAGTATAAAAGCATGTGAACTGCAGCAATGATTTATCTGGTTATAGAGTAAAAAGAGTAAATAATGGGATTAAGTAGAGAGGAAAGCTAAGGTCAGAGGTCAGTCCCCTCCTTGGATGACACGGAGATTAGAGTTTTCCATGATTGAGAATATAGCCTTCCCAAAATTGAGATAGCAGTTTCAAAGTCCAAACATTAATAAACTGAATAAACAAGCTTTCATCTAAAGAGGGTTCTCATTTGTTCACTTCCTAGAGGTCCCTACACTCTGGAGTAGGACACACAAGTAGGAAAGAAAGTTTGTCCCGGGGTATTTGAGTGAAGGGCACCCAGAGCTGAAGGTCTTTGTGGGGCTGGAACTAGGCTAGGTTCCTCCTGGAGAAGTCACAGGCAAAACCAGCTCTGTAGAAATCCATATGCTTCCTTACACCATCAAAGAGAGAGAAGCAAATGGTTTCTCCCATCTTTTAAGTGGCAATTTCAAGGCTAAATGTGGGTGTTCTTGTACAAAGATACAGGCAAGAGCCCTTTGGAAATTAATCAGCAAACTTACAGAGCTTCCTGAACTTGAGCCAGGCAAAAATCTCTTAGGCCCTGAACCAAAAGGAAATATTTTATAGCTTGAATGCCTTTTACCAATCAATTTTTCTCTCTGGAAACATTTCTCCTTTCATAGCTCAGATGAAAAGATGAAAGTGTGATAATGATGGAGTAGAACAGTGTTGTTTGACCAGGTGGTAACTACATATTTTAGATATCCTGGTGTACTAGCTTTCAAGCAAACATGGGTTTGTACATGTGTGTTATATCTACAGTTACCCATATCAGTGCATCCTCTTTCTGTGCTATTTGTGTGTGTATATATATATATTTTTTCATCTAGCAACAATATGCTAGATGAATTAAAAGCTCACTCTTCATAGGCACCCAGGGATTGCTGAATTTAAAGATCACTCTGAGTTCAAAGAACACTCGAGGTGAGAGCTGATATCTCAGCATACTTTTTAAAAACCTCTTTAACAGATACTATTAGAAGCTATGTCAGTATAAGTTTTTCTTTCCCCCCCCACTGGGTGCCTTCAACCCTCCTCCATCCATGAGGCAGGAGTAAGCAGGGTTGGTGTGGGGGCTGATGCCCTCACCTCCTACTCTCACACTGCAAGCTAGAGCTCCAGAACAATTTTCTTCCAGCCCACAGGTTGTAAAAAGTAGTCAGTCACACCAACCCTCTCTGAGATTGTACCTGCATTATTTATTAGCCAACAGACATAATTCATGTCCCTTTTTTCAACCCAGCTTTAGTGGCTGTGTCTTCAGGGTCAATTCCCTCGCCTCTCAGCAAGTTTGTGCAGGGTGAGGAGAGGTATGGGATTTTTCCATGCCTCTTCACCAACAGCACGCTTCCACTTCATTTTAGGGACTTGGGTGGGATGAAGCTAGGTGATAGGCATTTGTGTGTAAAAAATACAAGTATTTCTTGCAAAGAGCCAGGCACTGTTTGTGGAATGATGTGGTGCATTCCATCAGGTTGTGCCAGAGGGATAGCACTGTGGAATTGGGAGATCAAAACCAGTGTACGAGACATGACAGGAGTAATATGTAGAAACAGTTGGGTGAGGACCACAGTACAAAAAACTGCAAGGCAAGCTGTTTGGAAGCTTGCAAAACAAAACAGGTCCATGTATGTTGATGGTGGAGCTAATTTTCTCTTTACTAATTCTAATACCAATTCCTACTAATGAGCTGATCTAATTCAGATTTGCATTTCATCTTTTTTTGAGTTATTCCATTATAAATAGTGGAGGAACATTCTCCTTCGAAAAAAAAAAACAACAACAAAACACCAAAACCCAAATGGTGATAATGTCCTGGCAACCTGGAACCACTGTTGGAGCAAAGATTTTTTTTGCCTGAAAGGGTTTCAAGAAGTTACAAACACTCCTTTACATGGCCCTGTTGGATCTGTGTATGATTTCCAACGCTACACCAAATAAATACCAGGAGACTGGTGTGGTTTATACAAGAGTTTATAGAGAGAAAAAAAAAAAAAGAACTAAGAAAAAGAAAATCCACCCACTAGCTCCCTTGCTGAGGATTACAACCAGGTCTCTGCTGCCAAGTTCTCTGTTTAGGTAAAGCATGAGAAAATCTGCCATTTTTTTGAGAGTCACAAAAGGGGTTGATCAAGGAGCGGGGGGGGCAAGTGAGAAGCTGACAGCTCTCACTGCTTAAAAGGCAGCTGTTCCTTCTCAGGTACTATTATTAATAAACCCTAAGGTAATGTTTGTTCTGAAATCTGTCTAATTGAAATAATTTACCCTAACCCTTTGAGAATTATGAAACTGTTTTCATCATGTTCACACACAGCAAAATAATTATGAGATGCCATATGGAAAAGACATCATGTGGTCTATGCATTTCTGAATGTATACTTTTCTGAAATGGTTCCCACAGATAAATCACACAGCTAATTTACAAAGAGGAGGTGGATAGTAGTTCTTGAAGCATGCAGTTGAAGTTTGCAATGGTTTTAGGCTGGGGAAATTTACAGTGGTGATGACATGCAGTAATTGCACTGATCACAGAACATATATCACAGGAGATGTCGATCGTGCCGTTAAGTTACACTGCATAAAATGGAAGCAGGGAAATTCTGCTGGGGACTCTTCACTATTGCAATGTGTCACCCCTCAAAGCCTCTGCAGATCCTGAGCTTTTTCGTTCATTTTGTTTCATTTTATTTCCTTTTTTTGTTTTTATCTGAAATGCTGGAGATGCTCCCCCAACGTCAGCAAGAGACTCTCAGAATGCTTCTGGTTTGCACCTGGAAAGCTCTGAGCTGACACCTAAGCAAAGGGAATACTCTTCCCCCTGTAAATTTTTCAGCTAAGCCCACAAGAGAAAATTTCTTATGTTGCTCTTCCCAGCTGTCCATCTCTTGAAGGTTTTCCAAAAGGTTTTACTCCTAATCTCATCTCCAGTCACCAAGTATTATCACTGTATGTGTATGATTTATCCCTCTATCTATATATCTATATCTCACACATTTTGATGGGTGAAGATTTCATCACATAGAGTAGCAGGAAGATTCCACAGGGAACTTTTTGGTCTTTATTCCAGGAATAATTGTGGTAGATGATGAGACATCCGAGGTTCTCCTGATAGTCAAGAAGTTTTGAAGGTGCTTGTTGAATAAGGGACTCTTATTAACATTTCTAGAAAGCTGGCTGGAGATCAGGCTTTCTTGTTAGACTTCTGGTAGTTTTTGTTTCCAGATGGATAGAAGAAAAATAAAAGACTAGCTTGTGAGACCCTTTCTGTCTCATGTCCAATTTGAAACCAGCAAGGGAAGGAGAGGGAAAAGCAATCTCATTCAGTCCAGTCCATTCCCTTTATTTCTAAAGTCTCTTCAAAACAAGGGTTAGCAGTTTGACTTAGCCCCTATTTTGTCTGAAGTAGCTTAGTAGTCACTTTTGCAATTAGTTTGATGATAGTTAGTAAAACTTTTGTAAGGTCTGAGATAGACAAACCAGTTCAGCTCCATCCCTTTGTTCTGCAAGAGCCATCCACATGCACTTGCAGCTGCATGGTTTATCCCCTAGTAAGGACATCAATTACCTTGTTTTACCACTCTAGGTAGTGTCTTTGTCAACAGGCAGTCACTGAGGAGCTCAAGGAAAATATTTACCCAACTTCTGGGCTGTGGCATTACCCCAGCACTGCCATTTCAGGAAGATCACCCTGAGTTTCTGAGATTGGTGCTGCAGAAAAAAAGAAAAAGCTTTGGCATTTCTGTGCCTGTAATATCCATCCTGAAATAACCACCTTTTAGAGAGAATAATTACAGTAATTATGGGAAAAAATCATAGTAATATTAAGGCAAAAGTGATATTCCCCACAAATATCTGAAGGTGGGAGTTTTCAGATACCCTCACAACGTGCAGAGCACTTGGAACATCCGTATTTGATGACTCCCTAATCTTCCCAGGAGTTAACCACATGAGCTAATATTTACTCTGTCTGTACAGCTACAACTTCTGCCTGCTGCTGAGGCACTAACGTGGAAGGCTGGCCGCAATGGAGCATCCCTAGGAAGTGCCTGCATTGGAGAGGTAGCTTTGTGTCTTCTCCTCCCTGCTTTTAGGATGAGAAATGTGATGATCTTTCTCCCTTTCTAATGTTGCACAGATGAACAGGCATGTTCTCCTTGTAGCAACTTCCAGTCGTTTGGTTTTATGCTGACTGAAGGTGTCTTGCATTTTGTGCTACTAAAGTGCCCTAAACCAAAAGTCTTACTTTTTTTTTTCTTCCCTATGAGTTACAGTAGATTATTATTTCACTACAGTATCCAAAAGCATAAATAGAGATTTATGATACTCTTGTGTTTTCCACTTCAGTTCCTGTAATGTAGGGAAGGTAAAGGATCTCTGGCTGCACTCTATCCCCTTTTTTTTTCCTCTTTGGAGCAGTGATTAGAGGATAGTGAGAAGGTCACTGACCAAACTTTATCTTCCACACAGTTTCCCACAGCATGTATTCCTCCTAGGGAACATTTTCTCAGCTCAGGTTATTTCCAGAAATGTTCTCAAACCCATAAGAACAAGTCCTATGCAGTAAAACATTTCATTCCCACTTTTTATCCTTTATCTAGCAGCACAGTGTTGACAGCATTTATGTTTCTTCTATTGACTGGGCCAAGAACAACAGGATTAATGAGCTTGTCTCTTCATGAGCGCATTATATTTTTTTCCCTCTGACCTTTCAAACATGGGAATCTTCTGTTTGCAATATTTCTTAAGAAAGGAAAACCCCCTTCTTACTGAAGCTCAGGGGTTGTTGGTTTGGGAGTCTGGGTGTCCAATGCAAGGGACCAGAGCGTGTGAGCATCCTCCACACCTCTCATGGATGTGCAGGCTGAGACTGAAAGAAAGACTTTTTTTCCTTCATTTCTTAACAAGTTGGCTGAGGGACATGGAATATTGGAAGGATTTTCTCAAGCTCTGAAATTCTGATTATAAATCTTAGGTGGCTGCCTACAGCCTATTGTAGAAACTGCTCAGAGGATGAGTGGACACCGCTCTGTTATTTTTTTCTTAATTTTTTTTTTTTGCCAAAAGATTGCATATATTTAGGCTGGACAAGCAGGGAAAGGAGGAGTTGCTGGAATTGCAGCCTTCCATGGAACACTGTTGCACTTTATCTTTCCTATTCCTGATTATTTTTGACACTGGGTAACTGGAACGCAATCAAGGCAGGATCATTGCTAAGTGCAGCAAGACAGGGAACGTGAAGAATTTTCCCAAGGATGGGAGCAGAAATATCTTGAAACACAACAAATAGCTTTGCACATATGACATCTTTTAGCCAACCTCCTCAAAAGTCATCCATTAGATAAGCTAAACATAATTAAATTTTTGCATAAGATCGTTAAGGGTGACTTATTCCCATTTTTCAGCTGGGGAAACAGAGGGACAGAGAGTTGGAAAAACTCCCACTAGCCCAAAAGTTATCTACATAGGCAGGTCTCAAAGCTATTAATTTCCCTTCTAAATTATTTCTTTTGGTGGTGTGGGGAAAGAAGCACCCTTAATTTGTGCATTCACATCTTGCGTTTTACAAGGCAGTAAACCCCTTTATAGAGAAGAAGATACTTGAGTATCAACCCTTTGACCTACTCCTTCCACTCATGGTAAATGATGGAGTAGAGAAGGTACTATATATAAACACATAGACGTGTGTATATATATATATATATATAAAGCCAAATATAATCTCAAAATAACTAACTGGGAACATGAAGGATTGCAGCGCTTGGAGAATCTGTTTTCCATAGGTGTGTAGCTCAGCTGCACATAAGAAATTCCTTTGCCATGTAGAAAAAACAGCTCTTACCTGATGACTTGAGGGGAAAGTAACAGCATCCAGGGGACTATCTTATTGAGCATTCCAGTGCTGGCTTCACTTCATGTCCAAAGGAGCAGAGGGCCAGGATGCTGGGCTGAGCTCTGGGCAGGGATCCAGGAGGGCCAGAGCTCAAGCACTGTGCTTAGGCTTTAAGCAAGCTCAAGACCTCTGTGTGTGGATTCAAGTCAGTCTGGGACTTTGAGAGTGAGCTGAACTAGATGTGTGAACATAGCCAAATTCAGTCGTGTCAGCTCTAGGAAGAGAACAGAAACAAATATTCCTGGCTCCTTGCTTTAATGATTTAAATAATCCCACGTAGGAGCTCTGGAAACAGGGCAGGCTGCTCTTACAGTGCTTTAAGCTGAAAAAAAAAGTTGTCAAAGAAGTTAAGAACGTTTCTGAGAAGCTATTTCATGAGATTTTGAAAGAATTTCCCCTGAAAAATAGTAATATTCATATAGTAAAGCAGATAATTCAGTTGTGTGCTATCCTTAGGGGCTGGCAACGGCCACTTCTTGCACGTACCAGGAGGTAGTTTCTAAGTGTTAATCAGGAGTGTGTTATATGTCTTAAATTTGGGATTCCTGGGTTTCAGAGCTTTGGAGGTTATTCCTTGAACTCTTACTTCTTCCTTTTGGGTTTTCTGTTGCAGCTGAACTTAAATGACCACAGAAAGCACTTAATGAGTCCATATCTGCATTTGTCAGCATTTGGGATAGTTAAGCACAACTATGATGGACAAATTCTTATATACTACTTTTCTCTTATAATAATGTATGCAGAGGCCCAAATTCTGCTGAGTTTCACAGTTCAGCAAGAATAACTAGGTAAAAGCTGAAGAACCTGCAATTTGTTTTCTGTTCCTTTAAGCAATTTAGCTCCCTGTGATACACTAGTGAGAGAGTCTCATGAAGCCCCAAGGAAAAATAGTTTTGGGGTTGTAACCCTCAAGACTTTCAGATTTTAAAATCCTGACACTTCAGGATTAAAAAAAAATAAAACCCAAGGGGAGCAGATACTTATATTGAAAGAATATTTTTCCTCAATTAATTTCTTTGTGGCGTGAGCTTGTGGCTAGGAAAAAACGAAATCCATAGAAGTCCTAAGGATCACAGCCTAACTGCAGATCAGCTTTGGAAAATAAGAGGCAGGGTCAGTGGGGAGGGGAAAAAAGAAACCAACCCCCAAAATATTAAAAAGCTTAAAGGCAAGAGTAAAACTCAAGACTAAATTATGCTTACTTTTTTATGGTATCATGAAAAAATCTTTCTTTTTGGTTTCTCTTAGTCACAGACTTTATAAGTTGTGGTGGTGGTGGTTTTGTTTTTTTTCCCTTTGAGAGAAGCCCAAACAATTTTCCTTATAGGAAAAGATGTGTTATTGGGGTGATAAAAGTAATAACAGAAAAAACAATCTTAATTGATAATTAAGCCTGGTGTCTATTAAACATTTTTTCTGTAGCCTACTCTCTTTGATTCTGCCCTTTTTGGAGGACTGGGCTTAGCTCACCAGCAGAAGAGAGCCAACAGCAGAAATCTTGACATTTTTTGTAGTGTTATGAAAATTGTCACTGAAATATTTGTTTGTGCAGTGGAACAGAAATGAAACCTTTCCACCTACTTAGGTTGAAGGAGTTGAGTGAAGATCTCCCAAAGTGTCACTAACTCCCATGCAGGTCAAACTTATTGCCTACATGGACCTACCTGTTCTGCTGTGCACCAGCCATGGCAGCTTGGGAAAGACATGGGAGATACCAGCACTCCTCTTCTGTGAGGTACTACTGAAAATGACTGATTTTAATCAAATTGCTTCAAAATTAAGATTTTCTACTTTATTCTTCCCACAAAGTATTTAATTTGGGGAAGAAAGAATGCATAATAACGGAATGTAATGCTCACTAAAATATTCTTAGTTGTATTCATATGGATCCTTTTCCTATAAAATTAATGTAAAACATAGAAGCATAGAATGTTTTGTGTGGGAAGTAACATTTAAAGGTCTAGTCCAACCCACCTGCCATATCTTTAACTAGATCAGGTTGCTCAGAGCCCCAAACAACCTGACCTGGAATGGTTCTAGGGATGGGGCATCTACCACCTCTCTGGGCACTTGTGAGCTGAACATTGGTGGAAAACTTGGGTATGTCCGAAGGACTAGATTAAGAAAGCAAACAAGAAAACCTAAACCAACCAACCAAAAGCAAAAAACCCCACAAAACCAGAAAGGTATGTTGCATCTTTGAGAGGAGAAATCATCTGTGGCTGACAGTTTCCTGTACCACTGGAGAAGAGGATCCCACATTAGCAAAACACCTGCATCAGCATCAGGACAAGGAAAGGTATCCCTTGCATGGGGAGCAGATGCTCCACAGCTGACACCTTTCAAAGGAGACACTTCTAGAGCCCCTCAACCTTATGGGATAACTGAGTTATACACAAATAGCCTTTAAAGGGGGCACTGTTTGCTCTAAAAAAAAGAAAATAAGAGAAAAAGGAAAATGAAGTTTTGTATGTGGGTAAAGTAAATATGGTTAGAAATCCATGACTTAAGAGCTTTTTTCGAGGACCCCACACTCACAAAATCTTTTAGGTCATGTGTTTGCTTTCTGCACCATTTGGTAAGTAATGAGTGCCAAGGGACTACATGCACTCCATCTGGAATTAGCAGATTCCTCTTTGTTCGATTGTTCCTAAATTTGGAACCAGCCTAGTCGCTTAAAAGTTATTTTGACTTTCCTTTAAATAAATACAGGGAAATAAACATAGCCCAGGACCTTCAGAGAGGTACATTATTAGTCTCTCCTCCCTGGCTCCAGGAGCCATGCAAGTCTTAAAGAGAGCAATTGCCCATTTTGATGTTTGCTGTTGGTTTCTGGTTCAGGCTCAGAGTGGTCCTTCAGTTTTGTGTCCATTTTAGTATTGAAATCAGGGATGGAAAAAAAAGAGCTATTAGGTCACTGACTCTACTCCACTGCCAATGCAGGCTTGTTCCCTGACGTGTATTTTTTCCCTGTCTTTGTCCAGGTTAAACTTGGATTTAAGCTAAGGAGCCTGTAGGTCCGATGAGAGGTACAAGAGTAAGTGGAGCTTTTTCTCTTTTCTGTGTTCTGTGCTAGACAAATAGCTCTAGTTTTCATCTCCATCTTCCCTACAAAAGGAGATGACGTGTGGAAAGATCAAGTAGATGCCTTCTCTTTGCAGGTGGTGTAGATTACTACCTCCTCTCTGTAAAAATGTAATGTTTGCTTGGGCAAAACAAAAAAGTAAGAGAAAAGCAACACTTCTCTTATCTTCCCTGATGTCCTATAACAACAAAGATAGTCTGAGACCAAAACACCTGCTTGTCCAGTAGGCTTAGAAAAAGAGACTGTGTTTCCTTGAAGACCTTTAGAAGCTTTATTTAGAGAGAACTTTTAACAGAAACACAAAACTTTACAAATGTATTTGAGCAAACACATTAAAGAGTAGGAAAATCACCTTGGAATCAACACTGCACAAACTCTGTAATACCAAATTGAACTGGAGGACTATCTGACCCTGAAAATGCATTCAATGAAAAAGCTGTAAACCCAAGCTCAGCCAGGTTGTCCAATGTCATTACATTTGGTGTAGGAAGGATTATTAAAAGGTGCAGATCTGTTGATTTGGGATCCCAGCCTAAGATATTCAGCCTGTATATGTTGGTCTGCTTCCATGGATTTGAGTGGGATGATGCCTGTTATCAATAGCTGGGGATGGATGATCCTCCTCTCTACCAACTGCAGAGAAAGCTCAGGGAGTCTTGCTTTACCTAAGCTAGCCCTAGCCTTCATGAGCTCTGTCTTACCATGCATTACAGAGCAGGATCAAGGTCTTTATCTAGTTCACGGTAGCTCAGAACTGTCTTTCATCCAACATTTGTTCAAAATATAAGCAAACATTTTATTTCTGCTCCAAGCTTTTCCTCAGAGTGGAACTGGTACAGCAGAAGCAGATACATATTTTCTCCATGGCTACAAGGTCTTTTTATTTGGGCTAGATACACATCTGTAACCATTTTACTGACTCATGTATTCATATATACTGTAAGTCAAAGGAGCTTAAGTTTTCACTTCTTGCATTGAGCTGCAATTATTCTGTTTTGCAGGTTGCTTCCTACACATTGTGTTTTCAGCAGCCTAAGGGCTTCTCTAAATCATTATTCTGTTCTCTTCTTTGACTGTAGTCAAAGATTAACATGGGCTAGGCAAAATCAAATCATGTCCTAATCGGGATGAGCTTGAGAACTGGGGCCTGTGCAAACCTCATGATGTTCAATAAGGCCAAGTGATAGATTCTGCAACTGGGTCAGAGGAACTACCACTACCAATACAAGCTGGGGTGGGGGGACAGGGGTGGAAAACAGCCCTGAGGAGAAGGACTTGAGGAGCAGGCCCGGAGGAGGCTACAAAAATAATCTGAGGGCTGGAAGCCCTCTGCTGTGAGGACAGGCTGAGAGAGTTATGGGTGTACAGGCTGGAGAAGAGAAGGCTCCAGGGAGACCATATTTTTGGCCTTAAAGTGGGGCTTTAAGAAAGATGAGGACAGACTTGTTAGTAGGGCCTGTTGTGACAGAACTAGGGGTGATGGTTTTAAACTGAGAGTGGGAGATTTAGATTGGATAGAAGGAAGAAATTGTTTACACTGAGGGTAGTGAGACCTTGTCCCAAGTTGCCCAGAGAGAGGGTAGATGCCCCATCCCTGGAACCATTCCAGGTTAGGTTGTTTTGGGCTCTGAGCAACCTGATAGAGTTGCAGATGTCCCTGCTCACTGAAGGAGAGGTTGGACCTTTAACAGTCCCAGGCTATCCAAATCATTATGTGATAATATCTTCTACGTCTTTCCCTTTTCTGGTCAAACCCTACTCTTGAGGACCAAGCTTGTATTTTCTGTGTGTGCCTGAAGAAGATATATCAGTGTGATTGTCAGCATCACTCAGCTGATCTGTTGAAGGTACTAATGTTTGGGCTTGACCCACCACAGTCCTTTTTAAATCTAAGCCTGGGAGTATGAGCTCAGAAGTTGTATCAAAGCTCAATGGACACTAAGTTGTGTGCACACACCTTAGATGAAGACACTTTAATTCTTAAAGCAAATGGGCTCTTAGCTTTAAGCAATATAGCACCATGGAGTACTGGCTGTAACTAAGGTGTATATATATACATTTATGTGAGTAAATACTTGGTAGAGTCTTCTGTTTTGAAAATATATTAACTTGTGTTCTTCAGTAGTAGCAACCTGAGTAAATTTATCTGCAAAGAAAGGTGTTGATTATTTTGAATATTTTCTGAGAATGTCCTCTTCAAGGTTTCTTTTAATGGCAAGAAAAGAAGAAATATTCACTCTCGTTCCTGTAGAAATCAGTTAAAACCTTGCTATTAACATCTGGAGGATGACAGAACTCCAAATTGCTATATAAAATGAGAAACCACTGCTTTCCTTTTGGTTTCTGGTTATTATTTATAAATTCTGAATGAGCAACCGTGTTAGAAACCCAACTTATTATTTACAACTTGTAAATCGTTTTTGACAATGCATATGTTTGTACTTTGCATTTTATAGTCTCCTCAAAGAAGTTTCCATCCTTTCCTTTCTCAAAATTACTGGTAGGTAGACAAAACCTTGGTAAATGATGATAAGAAACAGCAATATTTATTTGGTGGTAGATGGACCAAATCTGAATAAGAAGGGGGAAAGGTTATCAAAGGTTCCCTCTCTTGAGCTGTGCTTGCTTCTAACAGGCTTGAAGGCAAAGCCATTTTGGCAGGTCAGGTTATCACGTCGTGCTGTGGTGAGAACCACTGACTGGTTCTGTGCTGTTGTTTGTGGAGATGACTAAATTGTCATTTTTAATTAGCTATATGCTCCTCTCAAAGGCTAATTACTTTACTTTTTTATCGAGATTGCTTGATTGGTAATGACAAGGGTGCCATGGTTACATCTTTTTAGAGAATTCCCCAACCTGCACGATGAGATGATTTCCTGTTCCCCCCTGGATTCTTTGTGCAGTAAAGCCTGTAGTAAAAATGATGCTTAAGAAAAATACATATTTACTACTGATATCAGCAGAAAAAACTCTCTTGAGTTGCTTTGTTTTGGCAGGAAGGTCATTGCTAATGCATTTAGTGTAAAAAATCATTGCACTTGGTTTACCTCCTGGTCAGTGATACTAGTGCTGCTCTATTACCTTGGCTGAAGTGACCTCAGGCAAACTGAATTTTAGACCTTTCTTTTTTTCTTTTCCTCTTAATCTCTCTGTAGTTGTGCATCTCCCCTGGTCAGCATGGCAAGTTGGTCTCCATACTTATTTCACAGGGTACAAATTATACAAGCAGACCCCTGACTTTTGGAGAGCATTTACTACTTTGGTTACCAGGATTTGGATGAGGAGCCCTTGAGATAAGAGGTGCAGTCACAGATGAAATCTCTCTTTTCTTTAGCCACTTAGAGTTAACTGGGTTTTATTCTTGTTTGAAACAGCAGCAGCACCAAAGGTGATGCTTCTGTGAAGGCTCCCTTGAGGCTGGAGGCAGTGATGGGGGACAACACTCTGACATTTTTTTTTAGCTATACAGTGATATCCAGAGAATCATTGCTTCATTCCTGTCCTGCAACACATAAAGACATGTCGGATGCATAGTAAACCAAATTCTCTTAGGAGTTTGTCCTGTAAGAGAAAAAGACACAATGATTTAAGGTCTACATCTGAAGCTCAAGCAGCTGCTCTGGTCCCTGCTGCTGGAGGAGCATTCCCTGCATCAACAGCTTCTTGATGCAGAGTTTTTAGAACAGTGCCCCAAGCAGAAGCCCAAGAGTACCTGACACTGTTACTAACCCATCAGAAAAGTGAGGAGGGGACAGCCACTGTACAGCTTGAAGGAAAGAGGTCACTTCTGCCCCATCTTGCATCACCTCTGCTGCTACTTTGTAATGAGGACTCTAACTCTTGTTGAATATTCCAAAAATCTGTTGAAAGCAGAACTAGACTGGGTAGCTTTCTTAAACCAAAGGGAAGGTCAGGGTGGTAGGGCACTGACATTGGCACATCTTTGTACTCAAGCTCACAGGAGTAGCTTCTCAAAGGTTTGCTTGGCTGTGAAGGCCTGCTGGAATGTATTTAGTTGTAGGAAAGAGAATGACGGAATGGTAGGGGTTGGAAGGGACCTCTGCAGATCTAGTCCAAAAAGTAATAGTAAATAAGTGGTAAAATACTGTGAGGGCTTAATCTCTCTATACCCTAGCTCTTAATATGTCCTGTAAGTATAATAAATCTTCTTTACTCAAAATAAAGTATAATAATAAACATCTTAAGGAAAACAAGGTGCTCAACTACTGTCACCTCTGTAAAATAATCTAAGCAATACAGGATGGATATTTCTTTTCTCTGAGTCTAGATGATGATGTAGTTTTCAATTCTAGAGAGAAATATTTACCTGCTTGTTATTAATTGATGGTTGCATTCCCCAGCTGGAATCAGCGCACAGTTTCCTCCCCAGAAGCTCAACTAACAGCAAGGATCAACAAGAAGGTAAGGACACAGCTCAGCTTTGAGAAATCAGACTAGAAGTGTCCTTTTCTCAACATAAAACTCAGCCTTTTCCCCTTTCAGGCTAACTTTCAGCATCTTGCCTTGCTTCCAGTATAAATAAATGATCCCACATTCCGTCATGATAACATATGCTCCTGCAGAGCTCAAAATTAGAAGGAATATGAAGTGTTCTATTAATTGCATGAATGTTGATTGTTAAAATCATGTGCTAATTGGTAATATCTGTGTGTGCAGTAGGTTCCTGCAATATGTGTTAGATTACATTAACTCTGCTTGTGACTCAGATATGAGGCGTTATGAGGTTTAGAAAAGGGGGGTTTTTTGCTTTAAAAAGAAAAAAAAACTTTGTGTAATTAGGTTCCATAGATAATCAGTGTGGAAAAGAAGACTGTGTAAAGGGCATCTGAAGTTAGAGGCATGAGGAATATTGAACTCTAAAGATGAATCTGCTCCTCTTTCCCATGGTGTGCTTTTTCTCACATACTCTCCAAAGTAATTCTCACCATGTTTGTCTTGAGGTGATTCCCAGGGAATCAAGTATGAGCTCTTTTTCCCTGACAATATCCATTTGAAAGTTTGGAGAGGTCTTCCTCAGTTTTCAGGCTTTACCTCTGCCTCTCCCAGGCTTTGATCCAAGAAGCATTCAGGTACATTACAGATAAATCAGATTATTGCTGTTCTTGCCTATCAGTGGGGAAGTCGAGCGTAGTTAGCAACATGACTCTCCTATACCAGATGTGCTTCTTCTCCACTCCTAATCCCTGGGGTAAAATTCATATGGATCTGTTTTGTTCATTGATGTTTTAATTTTATGGAGTGCCAGGAGTATTTATTAAAAGAAGCAAGGTAAAAGGAGCTAAATCTTGGAGTTAAATATGGTAAGTTTGAGAGATTTTAAGCAAAGGAATGGTTATTTGCACTCTCTTCATGGCTTAAAGCAGCTTTGCAGTGGGGAGGGAGAGGGAGATGAGCCTGACATGAAATCATAGGGATGTGCTCTGTAATACCTAATACATATCATATTCTGTGGTCATCCTCTTTACAGCAAAAAATTTATTCATCAATTCGTGTTTATGCACAAGGAACACATTTGCCTTTGCCTCAGCACCCACACTGAAAGCATCCAAGCTGGTCCTAGCACTGCAGCTGCCTTCACTGGCACCTCCTCCCCCTCCTCTTCAGCCCTTGCAGCAAAAGTACTGAGCCTTGGCAACTGCAGAAATAATCTTTTCCCAGTCCTCCTGGACCAAGCCCCAGTTCAAGCTCCTTTTTGATATGTTATTGGGGTGAAATGAGCTTCTTGATTTAGGCATTGAGGGCTGGGGCTCCTAACTCACCCACATCTCCCTCAGCAAAATTCCACAGTGGTTTCTGTTGAATATTACCTGGTGAACAAGCTGAGGTGGAGAGACTCTTAGAAATCAACGATAAGCACCTCCTCTAATAAACCATCTTCTACCTAAACATTTTTTTTCCCCCCTGCTATGTAAATCCACTTGCATTTTGTGTGGATTAGGAAAATTTTGAGGGCAGCTCTTCAACAGCTGTGGACATTGTGTGCCTCCCCACTGTTGGTGGGAAAGGGTGAGAAAAGACTTGCTGAGCATCCTCTGTGGTGCCTGAGCCATAACCCAGCAGATGTATTTTGGTGGATGCTGGCCTTAAATTGTCTATCAGTTCTTTGAATTAGCACTTTTCTTAGAGTAATTATTTTGTGAGGGACTAAAATAACTGAGGGAGGGTCAAAAGCAGTAGCACTTTCCCTGGCAAAGGTGTGGCTGGAGGCCTTCCCTGATTACTATTAGTTAGGGAGATATATCCTTAATCCATGCAAGACTGAAAGATTGAAAATAACAATGATTTAGAAAAAAAAAAATTAGAGAAAGAGCAGAGAGATTTGTGGTGTTAAAGAAAATAAATTAAACACTTTAAATGTTTCATGTGTTGGATTGAGAAAAATATTTAGAATGGAACTGCTAACTAGCATAATTTTAATTCATTTTACAGTGGACCAACTTAGTAATGATGCAATGAATTAAAATAGGTTGTCTGAGGGGAAAAATGGATGTAGTTTTGGTAAAGAGAGCACTTACCCAAGTGTTAGAAGTCTTGAGTCTTATCAGGGCTATTACTCTAATATCTGTTGATTTACTGATCTTGAAACAAGCAAACCTCTCCTGGGTTCAAGAGCTTAATGTTCAGGCACACTTCATCAGTTGTCCTGAGAAATGCACCAGATTTCAGAGGAAATCAGTTTTAGCCTCCATCCAAAATGTTGACACCGACTCAAACAGAGCATGAACTATATTCACAGTTTTAATTAAAAGAAAATCTGACAAATTACTAACATTCTCATGTTCAGGAGATGGTTATCTGTTAGGGAAATATTTTTCCTAATGTACATGCTCTCATACATGAAATAGTTTTCTAGATTTATTTTATTATAATTGTAAACTCTGGCACAAATACTTAATCTTACCTACTTAAATAATGTTTTCCAATTTCTTAGCAACCTTTTCTCTGACTCTACCTCATCTCTCATGGAAAAACTAAGAATTACCAAAAAAAAACCCCAAACAATTACCCAGAAAGAAATTGCTTACTAATTTTTAAGATACAAAAGTTAATCTAAAATGACTACCAGCCTTGGAAAGGTTAATTGTCAAATTAAATAAGAGGGAGAGGCAGTGGTCACTGGCTACCTGGGGGAATAAGATGTTCAATTAGTTACTTGAACTCGTATAATTTACTTTGCATATTTCAGGGAATGTTTTGTTTCCCCTCCATGCTGCTGGTGGGAGCATCTGGGCTAAATGGTGTGTGTTTCTGAGGAGGCAAATTGAGGAACAGGGCAAGTTGTTGTGCTATGGGGAATAATAAATGTTTGGTTACTCTTATTTCCTTTGGACAGTTAAAAATCTACAGGTCCTGTGATCAGTACTCCTGTAGGAATGGGTCTGGGACAGAAGGAATGGGAAGAGGAGGAGGGACAGGATGGCTGCAGTGTGGTTTCTCCACACAGGACTTGGGCCCTGGAGTTGCAAAGTTGCTGGGCTCTGCTTGGTAAAGAAGCAGGAGAGGTTTGGTGCACTCAGGACTGAAGGACATCACTGATTTTATTGAAGCCAAAGGGAATCCAGAACAATGCTGGATGCATAATTGTGGACTGTTCTTTTCCCGTTAGTCTTTGTTCCATTGTTTCAAGCTCACAGGAGTTGGCAGCCTGGGAGAAGATGTCACTGCATAGCTTGCTGTCCTTGGGAGTCACTCCAGAGGCAGAGGATGGCTGAGGTCCATGGAGAGGCTGCGGTGGATGGGGATTTTGGAGATGTAGAGGTAGCTGAGGTCTCTAGACAGATTGTGGTGGCTGAGGTCCATGCAGAGTCTGTGGTGGCCCCAGCTGCTCTGATGTCTGGCCCTAAAATCAGGCAGTGACTTCTTGAGGAAAGCAGACTTACACTGATAGCAAGAACAAGAGGTTGCTGCCAGTTGGCTCCTTAATGCTTTGAGTGATGGGAGAGGCACAGATGTCTGAGAGCAGAAACATCACCTTCCCAGCACTGTCTGCATGAGGTTATGTTCCTGCCAGATCTCAAGGCTACATCTTCCATAGGTGTCCCAGAAAAAATGTCACAAACCAGTGCAGCTACACCAGTACCTGCAGGGCCAGAACTGGTCCCAAGGGTCACTTCTTGCTCTTTCTTGATGCTACATGAGCATCAGGGTAAGAGGCTGCTCATGCCTGACCATGCAGTGTGTTTGTCAGGTAACTTTAACGTGGTGGATTTTTTTGCTACCTCTTAAGCCACTGGACTGGGAGAAATTATTTCTCCCCTCCCTTCAAGAGCAATGTTTTCCTGCTGTTAATCCAAACCATCATAAAACCTTAAATATATACTGTGAAAAATGTTATGCCTACTTAAGCAGGATTGTTGCCTGTAACTGTGTGCCATAAAGCAATCTGAAATGTTTATTGTCTGTTCCCCAACTGCAGTTTTTATATCTTTTTTTTTTCTTTTTTAGCAATTTTGGTGTCTACAGGTTTTTCTGTGCATTGAAAGTTCCACAGGTTTTTTTCCCCTTTCCCCAAAACTTCCAGTTTCCGAAAGTTTTGTCTGGAAAATCATCGTTGTTTAAATCACTTGCAAGCCTTGATAAGATAGGATTTAAAAGACAGACTGGCTTCCAAAGGAGCACATAGCATTAAACAAGCTCTCTTTTGTAAAGGCTGAAATTAAGAAATCAGGAAAAAGAAAAAGGAAAGAAGGAAAGAAAAGAGGGAAAACAACAAAAAAAAGCCAAGGTTAGGGGGTGGTAAAGATGTTGCTGCTGGATTGAGCTCCAGATAGACACAATGTGCGTTTCATTGCCACGAATAAACTGTATCCAGGGAACAAGCAAATGAAAAAGTGAGGACAGGAGATATCTTATTTTTGTTGTTTGTTTCCAAAGAGTCCACCCCCACATAGGTCACTTGGAATTCATTTGTCTACATCCTGGACTGCACGTAGGGGGAAAAAAAAAGAAAAGGGGGGGGGAGGGAAGAGCCTGGGATCTGTGAAAGAGGAATGCGATAGGGCATGGGAATCACAGCGTCACGGTGGTCACCAGAGCATAGTTTGGCTCTTCTTAAAACAAGCAAGCACCGTTGGACCTCTGTAATGCTCAGCAAAGCAGGCTGTGTGCTATCAGGGCTACCTATCAGAGGCTTGAATGCCTGAGAAAAAGTGTGTGGGTTTGGAGAAGGGAGCCCTGGGGCGTTGGGAGGGCTCTCGGAGCTGCTGCTGCTTTCCTCTTGACATCCAGTCCTCCTCGGTGACCTCGGCAACAATCCAGTGTACTGTTACAGTTCATTTCAATAATTAAACAGTTCAGGGATGGCAGAGCTTTTTTTTTTTTTTTCTGGTTGTCAATAGGAAATCAGGGCTGCAGTTTGCTTGCTCTTTTTTTTTTATATATAATTTTTTTTCCTTCCTCTTTCCCTCTGCTGAAATCAGAAGTGTTTGTTTTTAATTATATTAGCTAGAGACAATTAATTTCACAATCCAAACACCAAAAAAAAAAAAAGTGTTCCGTGAAGAAAGACTGGCAACTGGTAAATGCAATTATTATTGTAGCACATTTTCAAAGGGAGAGATCCCAGCTCCAGCAAAGTCAGATGTATAAAATTTCAGTCATAGAGTACAGTCTCAAAGGGCAGATTTACTCTGCAAAAGGATGGGAGCTGCTCTCTCATCTGGAGCTATGTTCTGTTGGTGCCACGTGTGGACCTGTTTGCTACCACCAGCCAGCACAATAGACCCCTCTGCCCATCAGCTGCTCCAAGTAACTGGTTGATATGCCCCTTTGAAACTTGTTTTACATGGAGATAATTAATACCAATCCCCTTTTAAGTGTAACAAACAACTTTAAAAGAAAATAACCCTCTCTGTGCAAATGACAGCACTTACATTTTTGCTTCAACAGCAAAAAAAAATTAAAAAAAAAAAAATCAATGATAAATCAAAGCCAAAACTCATTCAACTTTGTCTTGCAAGACTCCCTCCAATTAAAAAACTACTTTTTTTGAGTTGCTGCCTGTGCCCCTTTCATTGCCCAGCTGGCCCCCTCCCAGCTGCTCTTTGCCTGACTCTGTGCTGTTCTGCTAGCAGCGTGTCAGGAGCTGCTGTTAACTCCAAACTCTGTCTCATTTGTCTCAGCCTTGGCCTGGAGGATTGCTAGGCCACAGCCTGGCCTCCCTCACATGGATTTGCTTTGATGGCATTCAGCTAAAATACTATGGATAGGGAGGGTTTGGCGACAGCCATGCCATCTCCCTGTGCTGATACCTAGCCAGCTGCTGTCACACTCCTATTGCCTTCTCCACACTCCTTTTACACTCCTCACAGAACTCCTACCTTTTCCCATTTCCTACCAGTATCATTTGACATAAGAATATTAAACCAAAATATACTGAGACATCACTTCTTTGGGACCAGTATCTGATATCCTTATTCATAGTGAACACTGCTTCATTTCCCAAAGAGCTCAATCCTTTCAGCTGGTGTGGCTCCAGAGGGAAGAGAGGATCCACCAAAGGGCTTTGACATAACTATGCTTAAATTGTAGGCCTGGGAGATTAGCCTAGCTTCAGATAGGGGTTAGAGAGGCTTTGCAGGGTGTATGGAAAAAGTTAAACATCACAGACAGAGGGGAAGTAAAGCTCACAGATTCTAGCCAGGAAACCACTTTTGTTCAACAGCTAAAGCACCCTGATGGAGGAAGCATCAGCTCCTTGGCACTACGGTGGATATCCCTTTGCTCGTGGCTCAGTCTCAGGCAGGATGCTCCGATCTTGTGCCTTACAGAATCTTCACAGTGTGAGTACCATCCTAGCTTCAATGTGACCATTTTCCAGGGGACATCCAACACTACAGACCCCTTGTTTTAACCCAGTGAAAGGGAAGTGCTCACTTTACCTGGATGTAGTCAAATGTTTGTTGAAACAGCACCAAGCACAGAGCTCCAAGCCTGACTTGCCAAGGTGTCAATGGATCAGCTGCTCTGATGGGATGTGGGGGGTGGTAACCTCCTTTTCTGTCTCTTTCCGAGACTGTTAAAATATTTTATGTTAAAATTTTTAATGTATAGCTGAAATAAAACTGTCCTAGTCACCTGGCAAGCTTGCATGTCAACACTGGTCCAGGCTATTCAGAGGTTGTGGTGTTTCCTTCTCTGAAGAGATACCAAAGCCACCTGGAAGTGATCGTGGGCAACCTGCTCTGGGTGGTTCTACTTTAGCAGGGGGGGTGGTCTAGATGATCTCCAGAGGTCTCTTCCAACCCCTACCATTCTGTCACTCTGTGATTCTGTGAACCTCTCATGTAGTCTTAGGTGGCTCTAGGTAGAAGAGCAGGTAAAAATATGTTCCATGCAACCAAAGTTGTGAAGAGCAGAGAAACAGCTACCTATAAATGTGCAGTTACTTGTGCTGAAGATGCGCTTGCTTTCAAGAACTCCCCAGAAACTTGTTTGAGCCATGTTGATGTCACCAACATCAGAGACACCAGCCTTTCCCTTTAGCTTTGTTTAAGATTCCTCTACTTGCTCTTTTTTTTTTGAGGGGGGGAGATAGGGAGGAGAAAAACTTGTAATGCTGAAATGAAATATTAAGCCTTTCATTCTTTCCAGGTAAACACATGCCAAATCTCGCAACGATGTTGGCAGGCTCCCAAAGTTGCAAAATAATGAAGAAAACATTGAGTTTTAGAACTTTGTGCCCATTTTAGCAACATTCCTTGTAAGTGCAATTAAAGCTGCCACTGATTTGACCTCGGAAAACACAGCAAGTATAAGAGGAGCAGCAGAGAGCTAAAAAATAACCTAGAAAGGGTTTTCAGGTATTATTTTGTATCTGTAATCGTTGTTTTATTCCTTAAAATTAAAAATTATAACTTGGGAACTATGGGAGTTCTAGTCTGCACATCTGCATTAGGTCCACACTGGCCAATCCAGTGTTGGACATGGTGCCCATGTTGAAAAGTAGCTTTGAGCATCTCTTTGGGCAACATTACATTGATTCAGTCTATGGACACTTTATTTCCCCATTGTGGTGGCTTTTGGCCACATCTGGACCACCTAGGAGGTTACCTTTCCTGGAGGTTACACATAGCTGGCCCAGATCTACCTTACCACAAGGGAGATCAAAACCTTGCCTGCAGGATAGGACAATATAAGTGCGTAGAGAGGCATAAAGGTAGTTTAAGGACACTTAAGTCTTGCTGCCACTTGCTAGTCCCATTATTGATGAATGCTGTTATTATAGGGAGAGGCCTCTCAGTGTGAAAGCATTTTTGTTATGCTTTGGTCTCCACTATCATTTTTTGCTCCTGACAGATGCAACTTTTCCTGGCTCCAGAGGTAGCAAAAATAAAACATAATCTATTACAGAACCTTATGAAAACAAAACAACTGGAATTCCCTGGTGTAGCTATAATAGGCTGAAACCAAACTTTCTGAGTTCTTCTCCTGGAGGTCACAATGGTGACATTATAAAGACCTATAAAACAATTATTTCAGTGATTTATTATTTCAAATCCCTACCTATAGGCTAAAGGAAGGAACTTCCCCTATCCTTCCCACAATGTTTTGGGGTTTTTTTTAGGATACAAAAAAAATAGGAAGAACACAGAAACCCCTGGTGGTACCAGCTGAAATGCTGCTGGGGCATAGAATCATGGCATCATAACATGGTTTGGATTGGAAGGGACCTTCAAAGGTCATGTAGTTCAACCCTAATGCAGTCAGCAGGTACATATGCAACTAAATCAGGTTGCTCAGAGTCCCAAACAACCTGACCTAGAATGTTTCCAGGGATAGAGCTTCTTCCCACCCACATCAGTGGGTGACAGACTATCCACACACTTTTTCCTGCCAGAGCTCTCCAGATCAGAAGAAAGCTCTGAGCTGCCTGAGTACCTCTTAGGAACTTCAGTGCTAAGAAAAAAATGAGTCTCCTTTGGACACACCATAGATGAGGAGACTTAAGCCTCCTGCTACTGGTTTCAGTGGTAGGCTCAGACCTACTGAACCCTGGTTTTCCCCCTCGAAGTGGCACAGACTAAATAGACTTAGAAACCAGAAGGTTATAGTTAGATGGTTGCTTCTTTTGGAGCCAGAATTGCAATCCTAATGACATGGTTACAATTAAAAAGTGACCTCTTAGAGGATATTTACCTTGAGGATAACATGTTTGGCTATGATACTTCTGACGCATGGGATTTATTGGGTTTTTTTTAGGGATTTTTTACTTTATTCCCCGCCAAATATTATAAAGGTTTCCCAACAGAGTCACTCATAAGAACAATGCTCCAATTCCTATTTCTTTAGCTGCCTCAGTAGATGTGCACCAAGCTACAGAGAAGATAGGAGCTGCTGCAAATGTCATACTGCTTATTAACGAGAAACTAACTTTTTTGTGCTTTAGATTTATTTCGTTTTTCCCTTTATCCTTTTCTTTCTTTTTCCTTCTCTCTTCCTTCCCTTCTCTTCCCTCTCTTCTTTCCTCTTTTCTCTCTTCTGTGCTTCATGTTGTGACAAGTTTTGTGTGAATGGCCAAGAGTTTGCTATTGTTTGCCTCCTTAATAGCTGGCCAGTGTTATTTAGCAGGGGTGAGAGAAAATGGCTGGCTAGGAACATAGAAATAAGGCTGGAGGGGAACTTCTGGCTTTCAGGTCTCTGTATCTGCTGCTGCACTCCACTAAGTCACTTTTGAAAACTTCTTGAGATAAGTTAGGTTTCCTGACTCCTCCATTCCTGTGGTGGGTGGACCACAAACTCACTTCTCTGTTGTTTGAAGACCTCCTATTTTGTATTACAAATATGCGTATGAGTAGTTTATACTCACTTTTTCTTACTCTTTCCTCTCCGGATTGCTTTTAGCTGGAATAGTATTTTCTCCTCCCTGGTTTTTGCAGCCCAATAGCTTCACTAAAGTGATCCTGGTTTTCCGCTAAACTGAAGTTATACTTCAGCTAAACTTCACCATACACTGTATTTCAGAGCAGGCTCTACCAGACCTCTCTGCCATGACATTTCCACTTAATTCTGGAAATAATTCACCTGATGCACCCTGAGATCATGCTGCCTTTTTTACAAGGTTACATTAATGACTAAAAATTATCAGCCAATAAACTCAGATGTATGTTCTCCTTGTTGCCTCCTGCTCGTGTTGGGTCGAGTGAAATTTAACAAGTTTCTAATAGATCACAGTTCATAAAAGTTGCCCTAATTTTTTTTGTATCTCTGGTTTTTCTACTTCTGGCTGGAAGCAGGGGCAAGAAATTCTTTCCCTTGAGTCTAATCTTGGAGTTCCTCACTCAGATGCAATGTTCTTTGACTCAGGTCAAAGGCACTTTACCCTGAAATGGAGACAGTCAGCAGAGATTTCTAGCCTTTCTATTAAGATATTTTCTTAATAATTTCTTATTATAAGGTAATATAATATCTGTGTTATTATAATTATATATGTATTATAACATCTGGAATCTGTGTCCATGTGGCAGTAACAACAGCTTCACCCACCCCATCCAAGGAGCCAGGATTAAAGAGTGGTTTCAACATTATTGATTGATGTTTATACACATGATTATGACGAAAAAGTGACAAAGACTTGTAAAATAATGGATAAGAGGGAAAATTGTTTCCTCCTTTTCTGTGGATGTCTTCCACCAGAAGGTGGGAAATATATAAAGCTCTTTCCCATAGGAGGGGACATTTCTCCCATTCCCTTCACCTAAGCTGAGGTTAATACAGTACCGTTCTTTCTTGGTATCTCCCATAAGTGTCTCTGGAAATGGAAGCCAAGGATAATGTCACAGGCAAGAGCAAAGTCAAGACTTGAGCTTCTCTGTTTAAGATGTCCAAACCTCTGTCAGCTGCAGAGGGACAACAAGTTCACTTGTCATGCCCCAACAGTAAAAATCTAAGAGAAAATTTAACATACTCTTTTCGTTTTTTTAGGTGAAACAAGCCACAGAAAGGGATAAGGAGACTTTAAGGAGAGACTGCAGAAGCTGGTTTAAGGCAAGTCCATCAAACCCCAAACAGGAAATTGTATTTACCTTTTTATTATGCTTTTCATATAGCAGAACTTTAGATAAAAATCTGTTTCACTGTTTACTTTAGCCAAAATCAGAAAACCATTCTATGACTCTCCAAGCATCCCTTCCCTACCATTCACCATGCTCAAAGGTGGCAGGAATAGGGTCAGCTGATACACTTAGCATAGAATCTTTGAGGTTGGAGGAGACCTCTAAGATGGCAGGATTAGGGTCAGCTGATACGCTTAGCATAGAATCTTTAAGGTTGGAGGAGACCTCTAAGATCATGCCCAGCTGTCCACTTATCATTCCCCTGAGACTATATGTGCCACACTATATGTTTTTTGAACACCTCCAGGGATGGTGACTCCACCACCTTCCTGGGCAGCCTGTTCCAAAACATTTATTGCAGTCTTGACAAAAAATTAATGATGCAGGACAAGTATTCCTTTATTATCACTTAGGTCCTTTTTAATTGATATTTGAGATGAACAGTGTTATCCAGCACAGAATAAATGGACTCACTTATTAGCACTGTCAAGTATTTACTCTCAGCTCACCTTCAATCTCTCGTTAATTAATAGAAACTCAAAATATCACCTTGCTGTTCTCTTGTCTTACCATGTTAGTTAATATTCTGTTGTTGCATGGTTAATGGTAAAGAGTTTTAATGTTTCTGGTTGCCTGTGTTTTCCTAGCAGGATATGTAATTGAGTTTCCTTGCAGATGTTAGGTCAGTCAGGGTATTTACAGTGTGGGATGTGACCTTCAGCTGCTCTGGCAAGTCACCTCTAGCATACTCAGATGTCAGCAGTTTAATACCAAGTGGGTGAAATCTGACTTTCAGGCCTCGTAATTTGCTATTTACTGGTTTGCTTTTCATTTCTAAATACCTGCTAAAATGGTCTACAGGAATGCAGTCAATGCCTTTTGAGTTACTTTAAGCACCCTTGGAAAAAGTTGTCTGCTTACCACTGGCCTAATAGATAATTCCAGGAGAAGGGCAGAATTCCTGTGACCCTGAGTCCTACCTTCCATGGCTGTGGACTCCTCTCATCCAAAGCAGGTTGCAAGTGCATATTCTAGGAAGGAGGCACCTACACTGATGAAAGATGCACTATTTAATATTGATTAAGTTAATTTGGGTGATAGTGGTATCTTATTTTCCCTCTCAAAGAGGATGCAGCTCAGGAGTTCAGTATATCAGCAGACTCCTGAAGCCAGGTCAACTTCATTAAACCTTAACATGATCTTGTAACAACTCTTTGCAACCTTTACCAGCTTACACTTCCTTGGCTCCCATGTCACTGTGACCATTGCCAGCCCAGCTAGACCACAAAGTCAGTATGTAGTTCACAGCTCAGCACTTCCCTGTAGGAGGAGGTCCTCTCTGTGTTTTAGGGAGCAGCTAACTGGACTACACAACTGAGTCACTCCTCTGCCTTTGGAAGTTAATTTTCCAGTTATCAATTTGCTATCTGATAAGGCTGGTTGTAGTTCTGAGAATTAATTTGGGCAGTAACTAATATCTGGTTCATATCCTTGAGGATTAAGAAAGATTGAGTTACTTACAAATAGGTATTCCCTACTGCTATATAGCAATTGTTTAAGAGAGTTGAAAACACTGACTTAATAGATGTATTTGAATTCTGGCAACTCATTAATTAATTCCTTCTGAGCTTCAGAAAGTTTTATACCAATTTATTTATATATAAAAAAACCCAAGAAACAAAACCAAACTAAAACAACAAAAAGCTCCACACAACTAGCAAAATATAAAACCACTCTATGGTTCTCTGAAAATCATTTCATCTCCTCTAATATGCAATCTAGATAATTTTTGGCTGACTCAGCAGAGTCCCAGAATGACACTGGATGTGGACGGAGAAGTCAGGAAGAGCTAAGCAATTTTTGGTATCAACATTGAGGTGGGGGAGATGTGTGCATTAATTGTTGGTGAGACTACTGAAGACAGCACTGCAATGAAGATAATAAACTTTTTACCTTCCATAACCATAGGCTTACCTGGGTCATGGATATTCATTACAAACAGTAAGCTCATAAAAGAGGGTATATGGCAGTGCTGAGTTTCTTGCTGTATAAAGTTAAATCCATAGTAATCACATCTGGGCAGAATTTAGAACCCCAACAATTAAAGTGAGGTCAGCGTAGAGAGGCAAAGACCGATGGTCTTCTGCAGAGCTAAAAAGGACAAGTTAAAGAGGTATAAAGTAAACAAACAACTTTATTTCTTATTAAAGAGCAGACAACTGAGGTGTGTGTATCAGTACAGACCAGGAACTGATCTGTTGGAAAACAGCCCTGGGGAAAAAGATCTAGGAGTGCTGGTGGCTAGGAGGATGCCCATGAGGCAGCAATGTGCCCTTGTGGCCAAGAGGGCCAATGGCATCCTAGGATTAGGCATTAAGAGGAGCATGGCCAGCAGATCCAGAGAGGTTATTCTCCCCCTCTACTCTGCCCTGGGGAGGCCTCACCTGGAATACTGTGTCCAGTTCTGGGCCCCTCAGCTCCAGAAGGATAGGGAGCTGCTGGAGAGAGTCCAGCACAGGGCCACCAAGATCATGAAAGGAGTGGAGCATCTGCCCTCTGAGGACAGGCTGAGAGAGCTGGGTCTCTTCAGCCTGGAGGAGACTGAGAGGAGACCTCATTAATGTCTACAAATATGTTAAGGGTGAATGTCTGGAGGAGAGAGCCAGGCTCTTCTCAATGGCATCCAATGTTAGGACAAGAGGGAATGGGAGCAAGTTGGTCCACAAGAGGTTTAGTATTAACATGAGGAAGAAATTCTTTACAGTAAGGGTGATGGAGCACTGGACCAGGCTGCCCAGGAGGCTGTGGAGTCGTCTTCTCTGGAGACATTCAAGAGCCACCTGGATGCATTCCTGTGTGAGCTGATCTAGGTGATCCTGCTCTGGCAGGGGGGTTGGACTAGATGATCTTTCTAGGTCCCTTCCAACCCCTAACATTCTGTGATACTGTGAATGCTAAGTGCTCAGTATTGAGGGCCAAGAGGAGTAGTATAATACTGTGGATTGTGTTACTGGGTTGGAACTGAGGAGCAAGTTGTGCTCTGTGGAGCAGGGTCTCACCTGGCTTTGGTTATGGATAACTAATAACCACTGAGCAGGACTCTGAAACCCCAACTAGTAAAAATATTTCTGCTCAGTCTGACTGCTCAAGGTTTACAAGGGAGAAGAGGAATTGTGCAGTGTTTCTAACCATACAGAATCAAGTGGGAGAAATCACAGAAAGCTGGGACAAATACCACCATATTAACAGGGAAGGGTGATATTTCAAAGGGAATAATCAATGAAAAATAGACCTACCTCTTTTCTTTCCCTTTTCTTCTTCTTTTCTTTATGTGTGTCCAGTGTATCATGGTAACCAACAGCATTGCCATATTCTGTTCCCAGAACAGACAAAAAACTGGAGTACCTCATTGTAAGGAGAAGTTGGCCAAGGAAAAGACAGTCTGCTGACCAGAAAATCCAGCTATGTGTGAAGAATGGAAGTGCTGCATTGATTATCTTTAAAGAAATGTATTTATAACATTTTTTTGTTACTGAGGTTATCCTGGCAAGCTCTTTGTTACCATAAAGGAAGCTCATGGTTGGCAACTCTGTGCAGTGGTCATTCACTTAAAAATAAGAATTTAGTATCTTCTGGCATTGCATCAGCTGCTAGTAAAACTCCAGAAGAACCTTATATATAACCTAAATATGAAGATTACTTCAAAATTTGGAACAATAAGTACAGAGATGAGCCTGATCTTTTTTCCCCTCTTGTAAAGAATAACAATGTCTTACTTTTAAGAACCTGACGTGTTTCTGGCCTGTACTCATAGTGTCTTGTACAGCTAAGGCACAGGATTTTACTAAGCAGGGAGAGAGACTTTTCTTAGCTTGGGAGTCATCCAGGGAAAAATAGGTATGCCATGGAAGTATGCAGGAAAGGCAATAGGTGATGATGTTCTTTTGACTGCACTTCCCAGCCAAGGTGCTATCATATTTCTTGGATCCTATGGAACTTGGAGCTGAGGCATTATTGGATGGATTTACAATTTGGAAATGTTTTACCTCTAAAACCCCTGATGTGCCAAAAGCAAGTAGTTAAAAGGAAATGTCTTTGTTTTCAGAACGATTCTGCTGGAAGTGGGTGGATGCAGTTTCTGGAGGGCTCAGCCACCCATGCTGGGTGCTAATGGGGACTTCTTCAGGCCACAACCCCAAACCTACTGACTTTTTGATTTATCCTCCTTCAGGAAGAATCTTCTGGCTACAGAGCTCCTAATATGACTAAACCCTGCAGAAAATTTGGTGGCAGAACTACTCCAGAGCCCAGGGAACAAGGCAGACCTGGATACTGCTGAGCGACATGGGGACCACCTCTGCCATGCCTTGTGCTTAGAATTCAACAGATTAAATGAAAAGGTACTGGAATTAGAGATGTATTAAAGCATGGATGCTTGATCCAGTAGAATATAGCAACTCGATTGTTCCACATAAGACCTATTGACTTGTTCCATCACTGCCCTAAGAGGTCCATGCTGAAGCCTATCAGAGCAGTGCACAAATCCACTTGCAAAATGCTCTGTGAAATTTTTGACCCTCAAACCACTCTATAGGCAGAAACCTCTAAAACTCGAAGTGTCGTTTAAATTACAAATTAAAGTGCTGAAAACTCTTATTATTCTGCACTACAAAGACTGTTAAAATACTATTTTTATACATCAGGTTATACTTCAATTTTGGGGGGAATAAACCAGTCCGTATCTTCAAAAAAACCCAATAGATATTGATTTACAGACTTACAAATAAGACTGTAAAAATCGTGTAATGTGAAACTATAAATAGATATTTAAAGAAAAATATGAAAACTGCTCCCAAATCAGGTCCATATATGGCTCTAGCCAGCAGAGAGCCATTTTGCAGAGGCGTATAAACAGCAGAAAATGATTTTAATTGAAAATGCAAAGAAAGCTGAAACTCTGCATGGCCAGAAACAATGCAGCTATAATTCAGGAATTACCCATTCCTCCTCCCCAGCTTTGAAATAAGCCTTCTCTTATTTTTTTTAATTGGCTGGATATAGAAAGCCGATGACTATATTTGGGTCCTGTTTCCCTAGCATAAGAATAGTCCTACAAGAAATTCCCAGTCAAAAGAGTGTTGCAATTCTACAGTATATGAAAAGAAGAAATACCACAGGAAAGTGTTATCCAATGGGCAGATTAACTTAAAGTGCACATTGTTTGGGAAAGGAGTTAATTAACAACTTATTAATTGGATAGAAAGTCTGCAACTGTTGTACTTCTAGCAAATACATAATTTTCTTCAAGTATTATTAAAGCGTTTTTTGTTGTACCTATTAAAGATTCTTGTCTCTAAGTTAATTTCATTATGCTAATAAGCTATCATCGTTACAGAACCTAAGCTTTGATCCATGTTAATTGTCGTGATCTTCAAAGACAAAGTCACCACTTACTTTAAATGAATTTTACATCTTTTTAAGGAATCACACGGAAATTAGGGGAAGTAATTAATTTTTTATTATGTGTCTCAATATTTTTTAAGGGAGGAAGTCAATGGCATTGGCTAGGATTCATTTTAACATTTAACTAGGGAAAAACAGCATGAGGCAAAAAAAACGTTCAGATGCAAAAGATTAAAGAAAATTTGAAACTGGGACCTAATTTGTCTTGATAAACTTTGGTGTTTAATATGCTGCTTTTGTTCTCTGTGTGAAACTGCAGGGTTTTGATTTGTAGAAACTTTTTGAAGAATTAATTCTTTCTAATTTTTGATTCTTTTCTTTGCTTTTCCCTTTGCTGGAAGACAGCAGAGTTGACCTTCAAACTGTAACACTTTTAAATATCTCTGCAAATGCAAGGTTAAGTCTATTAGTGGTCTGAGATTAGCTGGTAGACACTTGCATAGTGTGTACCTTCTGCAGCAAATGTTATCTTTTAGTGAATGGTAACAAGCTTAGATCAACCTGAAGAGTTTTAAGCAAATAGTAGAATATGTGTATTAAGTGATCTGTTTCTCTTTAAGTGTTGGTTGGTTTAACCCTTTGGTGTTAGACTAAGCTTCGTTCTCAATCGATAAGGTGTTTTTCTGTTTGAGATCAGGACCTCAGTGTTGATATTGTCAACACCACTATGGTTGTCAGTTTACAGCTTCCACAAATTCTTCTTTATACTTTTCAGTCCTCTCTTATAAAAATAACGTGAGCATCTTGTAAATGAAAAACAAACCAACAAAAAAGGAAGAATAAAAGAGGAAAAGAAAAAGGAAAAAGAATGACATAAAGAAGAAAAAGGAGGAAAGAAAAAATAAAAGGAAGAAAGAAGATGAAAAGGAGATAAGAAAAATATTAAAAGAAGCAAAAGAAAAGACAAGAGGAAAAAAGAATGAAGAAGGAAAAAAGAAAAATAAAAAGATGAAAAGAAAATAAAAAGAAAAAAGAAGGGAAAGAAAAAAGGGAAAAGAAGGGAGAAAAACAAGAAGAGAAAGAAAAAAGGGGAAAGAATAAAAATAGAAAAAGGGAAAAGGGAGAACAGGAAAAGGGAAAAGTAGAAAAGAAGAAAAAGAAAAAAGGGAAAAGGAAGAAAAACAAAAAAGTTATAGAGTAAAAGGACAAAGAAGAACAAAAGAAGAAAAAGGAGTAAGAAAAAGGGAAAAGAAAAAGAAGAAAAGTTGTGCTGTTTTCCTGACAAGATTCACCATTTGAAGCCATCCTATATCAAAACTGTTCTCTGTCCTATTTGCTAAGCACAGACATCCTGTTGCACTTGCACTGCAGCTTGGTGCCTTTTTCAGAGGCAACAGACAGAAGTAATTTAAGGCTAGTAACAGTGATTGCAATGGAAAGGCAGATTACCTACTTCATCCTCCCTAGTTAGCAGCCTTGTAAGCATTGGGAATGCAAGCACAACCCCAGCCAGAGCTGGCCCTGCACGGCTTGGTCTCTGCAGCAGACAGGTGGTGAGCTCATCGTGAGGGTTTTTCAGCGCTAATGCTCTACTCATTTAGACTAACACCAGGCTTGAGGGACCCTCATCTGGATTTAACCTCTGACCTGTCAATCCAGAGACATGCTTTTGAGATCTCAACATCAGTTTTGCCTTATTTTTTTTTTTTTTTAAGCATAGATGTCTTTAATCATTAAGCAGCTTTTATAACTGGAACATATACATGTGCTCCTCAGTGCTCTTTGACTTGTAATCTAGGGTTCTGCCCATGTAATCCCCAGTGGCTGAGTGAATGCAGCCAAAGTTCCACATTCTTTGACTGAGCATAGAGTAGTGATTGGGCAAAGGATTGCACTGCTTGTCTGTGTGACTTTTCACGTGTGGTGGCAGGGATTTTATTGTGCAAGAAGAGCTTCAGACCTAGTTTTTATTATTGCCATCATCATGGTAATCATCAGTATCATTGTTGTTATTATTATTCATGGCTAGGCTTCGCGAATGAAGCTCCGGGGAGGGCTCCATCCACGCTCTTCATCAGCGCTTTTTACAAGTACTGATGGCTGCAAAGGCCAATTTGGGACAGACAAGAGAGGTTGCAAAAGGCACAGCAGAAGGACTCCCCAGGAGGTATAATCTGCAAGACACGATTCTTTCTACGCTGTCTTTTCTCCTCAAGAGTGATCCTGCGTGCCTGCTCAAAAACATCCATGGCATTAAAAATAGTGTGTGTGCAGAGCTCCTGAGTGGAGGCCAGAGTAGAGCAGATAAGTTGATCAATATGGTAAAGGCTGAGATGTTGTTTCAGGGAGTCCTTGGATCTCCTCTTTGGGGCTCCTCTCTTGCAATATCCAGTGGCAAGTTCACTATAAAGAATAATTTTAGGAAGGCAGTAGTTCTTCATCCTGGAGACGTGAGCTGCCCAACACAGCTGCGTTCTCAGCAGCATGGCCTCAAGGCTTGAAATTGCTGCTTGTTCTAGGACAGATGTATTAGTCACATCATCTGTCCAATGGATGTTTAGGATTGTATGGAGACAGCGCTGATGGAAGCGCTCCAAGAGTCGTAGGTGGTGGCGATAGATGACCCATGATTCGGAACCATATAAAAGAGCAGACAGCACAATGGTTCTAGAAACAATGAGCTTTGGACTTTTCTTCAAGTGTTTATTTCACCAGACTCTTTTATAGAGTTTTCCCAAAGCACTCTATGCCTTTGCTAGCCTAGTGTCTATCTCTCCGTCAATCTTACCATCTTACCAATCTTACCATCTTACCATATTATTATTACTGCTACTAATATTGCTACTACTACAATATTTGGACATTAGTTTTATAACCAGCAGGCAATATTCTGAACAACCCAAAATTTGGTTAGATTTTTATTTTTATTTCTTTTTGTTTATGCGAGTTTTAATTAAGTTCACATATAAACTGTTTGTGCTTTAATTTTGATGAGCTTTGGAAAAAACACAGGTTATAGTGGGCATGACATATGACCTGAGGTCATAAGCAACCTTGCTGTAGAGAAGCAAGTGTTTCCTCACCACTTTGATAAATCCAAGGAAGGCAGTGGCTCCCAAAGTGCCATCCCCTTGCCTGGACAATTGAAAGGCACAACTGTCCCTATCGCGTCTTCTCTTAATAATGTCAGGTCACAACTCAAAAGGACTCAACCTAGCAGAACTGTGCTTCTAAAGTGAGTCATTTTTGTCACCTGGCAGGATGATGTTGTAAGGCTGAGTTATCTCAACTAATCCTGGCTAAAATGCAAAATTCTGGTTCTGTAGGAAAATTTCTGGCCTCCTCTAATCTGAACCTCTTGCCTGTCTCTAGCTTCTAAATCGGTGTCACAGTTGCAATAGCTTTGAAAGCCCATATGTTTGTAAACTAAAAAAACCTTGATGTTCAAAGGAGATGAAGGCAAGAATTACATCTCTTGGCAGTGCTGCTCTGAGCTCAGTTTCAGCTCATGTTGGCTCCTTGTTTTTATGCCCCGAATACTGTGCCAAATCTGCTTTATCTATGCAAACAGCACTCACTGTTTGCTAATGCTGTGAGGCATCAGCCTCTTAGCTTCAACTTTGACCCTAATCATAGAATTATTAATGTTGGAAAAGACGTCCAAGATCACCAAGTCCAACTGTTGACCCAACACTACCATGCCACCAAACCATATCACAAAGTGCCATGTCAACACATTTTTTGAACCCCTCCAGGGATGGTGACTCCACCAATACCCTGGGCAGCCTGTGCCAATGCTTAATCACTCTTTTGGTGAAGGAGTTTTACCTGCTTTAGGTTATCCTGCTCTTGTAGGAGGATTGGACTAGATGATCTCCAGAGTTCCCTTCCAACCCCTAACATTCTATGATTCTGTAACATCCAACCTGACACAACTTAAGGCTGTTTCCTCTTGTCCTACCACTAGTCACGTGGAAGAAGAGACCAAGCCCCACCTCACTCCAACCACCTTTTGGGGAGTTGGAGAGAGTGAGAAGGTCATGTTACATGATAACTTTGAAATACATTTCTTGATAATTCCCTGAGACTGCCTTTGCTTTCTCAGCTCTTCACTGGGAGCTTTACTCTCTCCCTATCCCCTGACTGAATTAGCTCCTCGCTGCTCTCAGCCAGTTAAGGTAGATAGGCTGCCAAGTAGCTTCCTACTCAAAGATCTCTGCATCTCTTCTGTGTCATGGACCACAACCCTGTAGCCCTAGTATTTTTCTCACATATATTTTTTTCCTATTATTATAAACTCATAAGGTTTGACTTTAGTGATCTAACCCCAAATCGTTCCAAACGTACCCTAAAACTCTGCTTGCCCTATTTTTCCAGTCCACCATTACATAGGCTTTAGTTTAAAACAAATATGTATTATAACAAGTGAAAAACTTCTGCACTAAACAGAACCAAAATGGCACCCTAAATATCATATATAAATACTAAGAAGTGCTTCTAATACTGCCTGCTGGGACAACTAATGCATAAAGAAGAAAACAAATATTTGTCATCAGTTCTATCTGGCCAAAAGTCTCCCTTTAGGAATAGCATAACATATTCCTTTACAGTATATAATTGCCTTAATTATTTTTTGGCTTATCCCCAAAAGCATAATTTCATCTCTCTCCCCATCGTGTCCAAAGAATATGCAAATGCTGTTCATTCCAGCTCTCAAAATAAAAAGCCTAAAAAGACTCTAGCTGTTTAGGAAAAGGCTCAGAGAACTTTCCTAAGTGCAGCTGCTATGTATGCCAAGAACTTTCTTATTCATGGAAGATGTCCTCAAGCTCTTTGCTATTGTTCTGAGGTCTTCCCCTCAGCCAGGCTGGCTTCTCAGCATTCTTACAACAGCTCTGTTGCTCATGACACCCAAGAAGTCAGCATCCCCCATTCTATGCATGGTCTGGAGTCTGCAAACACACTCAAGCTCTTAAAGTTTCCAGGCTCCCAGTTCTGAAGCCAAAAGCATGAAAAGGAGGAGTTTTGAGGGTTTCTGTGCTCTTTACGTTCAAGTTGCAAGTTGTAGCCTAAGGGGATCAAAGAGCTCATATGGCTATTGGTGTCTGGTTAACAGTCTCCAAGAAATCTCAGGAAAGCCGAAAGGTGAAGGTCTTTGGAAGGCTGGATCTCCCAAACTTTCTGTTTGCAACCTACTCTTAGCCTAATATAGCTGAAAAAGGACCCCAGAAGCCCTGGACAACACAGACAATGAGCCTACATGGTGTTTAGGATTGATCTCTATTGCAAATTTTTCATGTTGCAACTTTTCAATTCTTTCTCCTTTTTTTTTTTTTTTCCTCCCCAGCTATTAAAAATTCCACTTTTAATGGGAAGCAGAGCTGGTGTTCTGTGACCACCCTATGAGCACAGTGATCTCTAACTTAGTTAGAAGAAATCATTCCCTTTAAAGAAGATACTGAGGATGTGATCCAAAAGAGGATTTCCGGTATTCCATGACCTAGATGACAGCTAGATTGTCCTACCTAAATCATGCTGCAAAATACCCCCCAATGCCTTATTTTCCAGTGTATTAATGAGAGAATATGAATTAAACAGAGTCAATGAGGAGCTTCAGATGCCTAGTGGAGGTTGTCTCTCTAGCTAGATGATGCAGACTTGCTCAGCTTGGTCTGTAAGGATGAAACATCCTGGTCACCCTCACAGCAGCATCTCAGTGAAACCTGGCATTTGTGGCTAGGCTTTTATATTGATCCTTACCCATTTCCAGCATGTAGAGCTCCAAATTTTTCAGCTTAAGATATTTAATCTCTAATCAGCTAATGATTACTCCATTTTTATATTGCTCAGAAAAGTAATGGTAATCTGAGAAAAAACTCTTTGATTTTCCTCTTGTCCCAAGCAGTTGCTTGTGAAAAAGAAGTTTGACTCAAAGCTTACTGTGGGAATGTTATTCCAGCACTGGTTAAGTGCCAGAATGTGTTGGGAAGAAAGAGTTTCCAGAGAAATATCACCCTGATTAAAACCTGATTTTACTGAGTTTTCTTTATGCAAATGGTTACCAGAATAGTAAGACAAAGTCATTAGTCAGATTTTCCTTCCCTTACTTGATCATTACCAGTGATGCTTTTATTGCTGTTGCTTGAATGATTGTTGTTGCAACAGCTCCTCAGTGAGCTACTCAGGTACTGCTTCAGTTTAGTCTCACTTCTCACATAGTATCTTGAATGTCCTGTTGATGCCTGTCCTTGTTTGGTAATTTTTCCACTCTACCCTTTTCTTCTTTATAATAAATTTCATTGGATATATGAGGAAAAGATGGAACAGAAGTCATAATGCCATCTTTTTATGTTTTGTTTTTTTTGCTCCTTATGCTATGTTCTTCATGAAGTCACCGGTGAAACTACCAACAGAAAACAGCTAAAGGACTAAATACATTCAGCAAAAAGGAGAGGAAAATATTATTTTAGCAATGAAGGGATTATGTATAAATTTTCTTTCATGAGGCTAATTTGTAAAGGTCACATGTTTAGGTTGGTCCTCTTCAAAAGGTAAAAATGGGTAAGCTATATTGGTTTAGGAAGATCTTCGTGATGGCCATGGGTACACAACATCTCTCTGAATATTGGGCTTGAACAAACATCCCCCATGGGCTTTCTGTGAACCATGCCTTGGTTTTCATCTCAGCCATGGACATGCTTAAACACCTTACTGTATCCTGTGAGCACTCTACTATTCTTGGTAGGAGATCAGAAGATGTTTGGGTTAACTGTCAGATGCTTTCCTCTTCTAAAGACCTTTGCCTTTTAACTAAATGCTTGCTTATCTTTCTAATTTAACATAGCCCCACGTTCTTTTTGTAGTAATTTTGGACTATCTGATAACATATAATGGAAAACATGTTTATGTCTTCCCCTAGTTCTTCTTGCATATTTCAAATGCTTAGAACAACAATTTTCAGAAGCTTTCATTAAGGTTAATTTAAAAACTACATTAAATACAAACAGATTTTCTCACAAACAAAATGCAATGTGTACTTAACAGACTTCTGTATGTTATATTTGATAAACTACCTCATATAAATGCAAATTCTGACTTTCTGCCAGAACCAGGTGGTATGGCAAATATTTCTATTAAACAAATAATGCTGGGAGAGCAAACTTTGAGTTACAGTATATTAGTGAGAAAGAAGATTATTTATTTATTTATTTAACTGGGGGTCAGATGTATATTTGCATTATATCTCCTGAGTGCTTTGCTGTTTTTGCACTGAAGATGATGTAGCACAACTCTATGCAGGTACATCTATATAAAGGATAAATATCTTCTTTTTTTTAACCAATTTTTTATTGCTGACTCCTTTTGCTTCACAGAACAACAGTACAGGAAGATGCTGAACTCTGAGCCAGGAGGGTCAAGAGGAAGAGGGGCAACCCTCAAACCTGGAATCATTACCCTGGGCATGTTTAAGAAACATATAGATGTTCTACTTAGGGACATGGTTTAGTGGTGTGTTTGGTCTTGGTGATCTTAGAGCTCTCTTCCAACCTTAATGATTCTGTGATTAGGTACAATCTGAAAACAGAACTTTGTATGCTTTTTTTTGGGGGGGGGTGGTGCCAACTCCTCTCACTGCAGTTGGGTAAAGGAGCAAGAAAACTCAAGCTACCAGAGGCAACTCTAAACAGCATCTGATGGAAACAAATTGACTCACTACCAATGTGGCTAACATTGTTGGTGGAAACTGGGACACCAGCATGAGCCATTGTTTGCTGTACCTCGTCTGGTTTATGTAGCTGACTGAGCTGAAAGCTGGAGCTGCATTAACCTTGTGATTGGAGGGGGATTCAGGCAATGTGGTTTCAATTGTCTAGGGATGCTTTCAGTTTGGGCTGCATGCTGCCAGTAACCATCAGTCCTACTTGGTCTCCCACATTTATGCTGGTGTCTCAGCTCACCCTGCTGAAGCTGTGGTGAGGACTCTTTCCTGATGTGGTCACTTTTTTAGTGGACTGCTGCTCTGCAAATCTGCTAAGAGAAGAGGGGTTTATTCACTCTTCCCTCTGCCTCAATAATAGCTGCTGCATAGAAGTTTTCCTTGAACATGTTTTGCTGGTGAAAAAGGGTTTTTTTTGTTGTTGTTTCTCAGTCTGGTTTCTGTCCTGACTTGGTCTAAAACTGCCTTTGGAGCTATCTTGGAAGTATCTGAGGCTGTGATTTATTCTCTTGAGCTCTGCTCATCTGAAGGCTGCACAGAGTGGGGCTTGTACTGGTTTTACCACCTCTTCCCACCCTACTGGTGTGCACAGCTCTTGTCTGAGAGCATTTTTCTGTGGGCAAGGGGGTGGTGAGATCTGCTAAAATACCAAATGATCACTTCAACCACCACCAAATCACAGCCATGCCTGAGGCAAATTACAACAGCTTTCTGACAGTGTCACCATGCTATCTTTGTGACAGAGATGGAGATAATGAGAATTAATTAATCAGTCTTTGATTAGAAAAAAAAGGGGGAGTGGGAAATCCTTTTGCTGTGATTCCACTACAAAAACACATTCAACTGGGAAGGTTTTTATTTGATGTTGCTTCTCAAATATAGGACAGGCATTTGTTAATGCAGTGTTGAGGCTTGTGAGGGCTGCTTAGGCCTGCAAACTCACTGCCAATGGACCACAGGGGTGAGAGATCCTCATTCTATATATGAATATATGTTGAACACTAGCACCATGAGTCTGATGAACATGCTGTTATTCTCATAGTGCCAAAATTCCCACTTCTTCCAAGGTCTTGATTAAAGTCCTAGGTATACTCCCCTTGACTTGAGCCAACTCTGCCTTCTTTGCAGTGCTGGGGGGTGAAATTTATGTTGGCCTCTTTAGACTGATGGCTACATCTCAGAAATAGTCCCTTATGATAAAACATGAACTACATGGTGCCAGTGTCTGACTGGAATCACAATTATCTAAGTAGATTCATTTGTATCCCTTTCCTAGCAGCTTTTCTCTGGGCACAGGCTATTTCTGTGGGGCATGGGAGGAACAAAATTAATCTTATAAAAAGGAAGGGGTTTGTGCTGGAATCAATAGTTACAGAATTAACTGGGTAAATGACTTTTTCTTAATTCTTGCTCTTCTCAGAAGATGCAGTTTTGATGGGTACACAAAGCCAGTGGCTGCCAGAAAGATGATATTGCATGAAATATATAATCTCAGCTGTGTGGAGCTAGTCTAGACTTTAGCATTAGTGAAAATTGAGGGTGCAAAAAGTGTCAGTATTTGAGGTGAAAAAAACCCCACCTATTCTGGTTATTAAATAGAAGTTAAAGGATAATAATGCAATTATGTTTATCACTGTTAGAAAGAGCAATTTGGCTCTCCTGGGCCTTTTTAAAATATGAGCCAAATATGTAATTTTATAGCTAGGAGTTAGATAAGACACAAGCACAGGGTTGTTTGCATTATTTCAGAGAAAACAGAGCATTAGATTGCACAAGCATAAGGAGCAGGTCTGCCACGTTGCTGAGATATTAGATGCAGTCACAGCAGCTGGGTTGAACTGCCAACCCCAGGGACAATTCACAGGCCAAATTCATTTCCCTTTGCGTACCTTCAGTGCTCAGAGCTCTCAAATTTGCACTTGCAGTCATTTCTTCCTACCACCAAAACTTTCAGCTTAGCTTCAGCTGCTCTTTGTGATGCAACCCACAAGATGCTGCAGCACCAAGGTGGATGTTTCCAACCTGGCTATAGCAGTGCTCTGTAATGACAATGGAGTTCACCTGAATGAGTTGTACCAAGGGCATATATAAAAGCTGCAGCATCCCTTTAAAGTGAGCATAATGTCATAATTTTCCAGTGGATATGTTCTCTACAGGCAAACAATCATTTTTTTTTGTCATTAATCACAGAATCATTAAGGTTGGAAGAGACCTGTAAGATCATCAAGTCCAACGATAGATATGATCTGTAAATGATAGGACTGAATCTTTTTCCTTCATTTAGGTCTCAGCAAAGGTGAAGGGACAGAATTTTTAAAATGTGTGTGGGGATGTTACAGCTTGAATCATGTCTCTTGTCTTCCTACTGCAAATATTGGAGTCAATCCAATATCCAACAAAAATCATAAAGTTATTTGGATTGGAAGAGACTTCTAAGATTATGAAGTCCAACCATTAATCCTGGCAACGACTGTAATTTTTACTTTTCCCTTTCACCCATGGGTTCTGATGTGTTTGGCTGGTCCTCTAAAGCTGTTTAGTCTTCTGAAACTACTTTATGCTGGGCACAAACCCTGTGAGCACCAGCTCCTGGTTACCTACTAATAATCTATACACCAAAACCAGTGCTGGAGTGTCCATCCTCTAGGTCATATTAACCACAATCATTCAGAGATACAGTAGAGATATGCTGCTTTAATCAGGAAAAGAAATATTTCATCTTTATGTTAATGCAAGGCATAGAGGTTGCCAGCTGAACTGCTGTGTATCAGGTGAGAGCAGATGGATTTCATTATGCTGCAGATAGCATTCAGGAACTAGAAATGTTGGCAAAGGACCTCGTGTCTTGCACTGCAATGAAGAACTCAGGTAGTGGGAAAGAAAGCCTGCCTTTACAAACCTAAGCAAACCCTTTAAGGCTGCTCTTTCAGTTTAAAACAGCCATATTTTGTCAAAGTCCATGTACTTTATGGACTCACAGAAAGTTAAATTATAAATATATGTATATATTCATGCCATCCATCAGCCTAGGCAGTTCTATAACTTGTATGTTTAGCTTCATATAGTGTATATTAAACCACTGCAGGACTGATGTTCAGCTGAGAGGAACATAGATGTGGTATCAACACTTTGTTTGTCATTTTCTCCTATGGCAGCTACTTGGATTAGCATCTGAGAAACCCACCATGTACAAGTAGGCTGTGTGGCTTTGTTGAACTCCAGCCATCACCACTTTCAGTCAAAGCCTTCTTCCTCTGAATGTGTCCTGCCTTTTGCATTTGGGACCTTTCTCCTGGATTTCTTCTACTTGTGGACACAGGAATTGCAAACCATGACATCTGAATTCCAGGTGAGTGTTAAGAATTTAAGTTCCAAGTAGCTCCTTTATGCTGTTAACTTGCAAGGACCATGTCAGGGCTGTTGTAAATTCTTTTCCCTTTCTATATTTTCAAAGAGTAATCAAAATGAGTGTCTTGAAAACTCCAGATTGTTTTATCAGGATGTTGGATGTTTCTCTCTAATCTATCATTGGCCTCTAGAAATTAGCAGCAAGCTCCTGTGTCAGACACAGTTTGTATCCATCTAATGATGGTACCAGAGAGCATTCAGCATCTTGAAGAGCAAGGCCAAGTTTTGAGTCTACTACTTGCTGTATGATAGCAACTTCCAAAAATTGGGAACACTGAAATACATTTAATTATGTTTAAGTTGGTTATTTCACTATAAAGCTCTAGTTTTAATATGCTTTGTCCTGTCCAGTAATTGCATTTGCATACAAGTTCTGATCCCAAACCAAAGGTTTTTTTCTTGTTCTTGTAAAAGATAGGATTCTGCATTTGATTGCCCTATTGTGTAAAAAGTAACTTGTGTGTAGTCCTTGCTATGATTTAGGGTATTTATGAATGGTTCCACATAAAAAGAATGAAAAGAACTAATTATAATAATACCACTAAAAGTCATGGCTGCCTAGAAAGTGGAAATCCCTTCCCATTACATATTTTCTGTTTTTAGAAAAGAAATCAATCCAACTCTTGGATGGAAATTCAAAACCACAACATTTTTCATCTGAAAGGATTTCCAAAAATACTATATTTTTTGGAAATTCACAATGATTTTTTTTTCAAGTTGCTGATAAAAATGATTAAAACTGGTTTTAACCAATTAACCAGAGAGCTGTATTTTAATAACATGGAAAGAAAACTCTTTCAAATCCAACTACTGTTTTCCTAACAACCTTTTTTCCTGGAAAGGATGTTTTCTATCAGAAAAGCAATTTCAACAGAAAAAATTCTGATATGGTCTGCTAATTAGAGCATCTGGTACACCCAGCTGGCCTAAGGTAAGATCAACTATGAGCACGGAGTAGCAGATATTTGCCCAAGCTGCTGTTCCAGATCATACATAGAAGAGCCCTTGGTGTCTCCAAGGTACTCCCCAAATGTCCTTGCCATGAGTCAGACCCTGTCCTTGTCCAGTTTGTAGCAAAAAGGACTGGCACATCCCTTTTGGCAGGTGCTTATGGATGAGAAAAGAGGACATTTTCTTCTTAATGTCTAGCAGAGAGACACAAAGCCTCATGTCATTAGTATTTAGCAAGAGGTGAGATGAGAAGGTTGTTAAAATGATTAGGGGTCTTGAACATATCTCATGGGGAAAGGCTGAGAGAGCTGGGGCTGGTTAGCTTGGAGAAGACTGAGGGGGTAACTTATCAATGCTTATCAATACTTCAACGGTGGGTGTCAGGAGGATCGCACCTGTCTTGTTTCAGTGGTACCCAGTGACAGGATTAGAAGTAATGGGGAAAAAATGGAACACAGGAAGTTCTATCTAAACACGAGGAACTTCTTTACTTTGACAATGGTGGAGCACTGGCCCAGGTTTCCCAGGGAGGTGCTGCAGTCTCCATCTCTGGAGATATTCAAAACCTACCTGGACACATCCTGTGCAACTTACTCTAGGTGAACCTGCTCTGGCAGGGGGATTGGACTAGATGATCTTCAAAGGTGCCTTCAAACCCTAATATTCTGTGGTTGTGTGAGATTAAGAGCTGCTTAATCACCAGAAACATGAAGACTAACCCAAACATTCTCTGGAGCATGTCAACCAGTGATAGTGAGGCATAAATTTCTAAGTCCTTTCCAGACATCCTGACTTGAGCCTCTAAAAACAAATGCAAGCAAGAACTTTCTACTGAAAACCCCATTTAATAGCAATCACAAAGTTTGGGGGGAATATTCTGATGATAAAATTTTGATTTTGTCACTCTTGGTAAACTTTTTTTGATTTTTATTTTTTTTTCCCCCTAAGTGCTGGGAGTTTACAGATCTGTACTACTAACATAATATTTTGTGTTAGCACTGTAGGGCTGGCAGGGCCTCTCTGAGTGCTGGATTTCACACCCACCTCACATAATCCTATATGTGAATTGATCAAGCTCCATCTTAAACTGCCTTTGGGGCTGTTTTCTGCCTTCCCCATCCCCATGCCCTCATGGGACAGTTGCTGGAGAGCTTGCACTGTCAGGTCCCGTCATCAAGCCTCTACTGAAGCTCATTAACTGCCAGATGATATCCATTCATACTGGTGTGAATAGCAGATTTTCTCCCTTCTTCTTTTTAACCCCCTTGGTTTATTTATAGACAGAAATTGCATCTCAGCCTTCCCTTTATTGGGCTGAGCATGCCGAGCTGTTTCAATCTCCTCTGATAATACAAGGCTCTCCTCTGCTCACCTACAAGTCCTTCTTTGCAGATGTTTTCATCTGAATTAATCTGTACTGATACCAGGCAGAGAAAGGTTAACCTGACACATGCTACCTTGAAGAAACCCATATGGCAACATAGCTCATTTGGTATTTAATTCCTCATCCATAGTTATTCCTTCTTTCTGATCTCATGCAGTTTATTTCCCTGACGTGTTCTCTAGTCCAAGAACAAATTTGTCCCAAAGAATTAATCTGTTACAGAGACAAATACATATGAGATAATACATATCTATTTACACATAGAAATGAAATACATTTTACACAGGCCAAAATGTGTCTATATAAATAGATATATTTATGAAAAGGCGAGGCTTATAGGAATATATAACTGAAATATAAATGAATTTTTCAAGGAAAAAATATTATAATGTGGGATGTAATATTATCAGAGTAGAGGAAGACTTGTGGATCAGACTTCCAATTGGAGGTAAATGGGAACAAGGGCCAAGCAGAAACTAGGGTTAGTGACTCTTGGAATCTCTCCTTATCCACTTCTTGCACCTTTATTTAGTTAAGACTTGCTGCAGTCCAGCTTTTAAAAAGCCCCTTTTTGCTTTGTTAAGCAAATGCACTTTTAATTTGGGAAAATAATATTCAAAGCTCAATAATCTTTGGGAAGTATAGCATGTTATTTAGCCCCATAAATTCTTTTTAACATACTACTTTGATTTAACAGATAAAAATAATTCAGAATTAACTTGCTAGGCCCTAAATGCACGCACAGTTTCCATGGAAGTCAGCATGTTGTAGGGCAGAATTTAGTCTGTGTGTTTAATTCATCTTAATCACTATTATTAATTCATAAGTACTGTTTCCAGAAATGTATTCAGTTAGTTTTACATTAGTCAAAATCAATTGTATGTGATTTATTTTGATCATTCCAGATTACAATTTTGATGTATTTGCTCTCATCTTGCATGTCAAACCAGGCAAAGAGGAAACCACTGCTAAAGGTTCACCTTCTCTCTATTTGATTTTTTCTTTATTTCCTTTCATCAAGGATTCTCATATTTTTTTAGAGAAGACTACTTCTGGTGGGCTTTCACAGAGCAGGATGATAAAATGTCATCAAGATGTCCAGATAGACCTGGAAGTATGACATAATGGTCATGCCAGGTGATGGTCATAGGCAATACAGGAGATGCAGCCCAAAATCTGGCTCAGCACCATTACTTGTTAAAAGCAGCTCAAATTTGGATCTTAATTCATCCAAACCAGCAACTTTCTGGAAACTGATTTCAAACAAAGGATTTAGCTTCTTTTGGACCCCCATCAATTTCTGTGCTGCAAGAAACATGATATTCTTGTGCAGACTTGGGATTTTGGACAGGCCTGTGATGTTTCTAACATGGACCTTCTCTCCCACTGCTGGATGCATAAGGGGAATGCTCAGATATATCTACACCTGTTGCTTGTTTCCATCTTGTAGGAGCAGTGACTACAACCAGGTCTCACTTCCACAGGCAGCTTTCCTGGAGATTTGTGTCGGAAGAACTTGCAGACTCAGACCCTCAGATTGTACACGTAAGTAGTGACTTCAGGTCAGTGCAATGACTAAGGGTTTTGTTTGGTTGTTTTTCTTTATCATTACATAGAGTCCCACTCATGCTGTGTCTCCAGTTTGCATTTATTTTTGCCTGTTGCCAGCTGGAAACATCTCTAACCAATAACATTGGATCTTAAAGTCCATTCAGATTCCTACCATGATTTGGGGTCTAGAGAATGTCTTATGAGGAGCAGCTGAAGGAACTGGGGGTTGTTTAGTCTGGAGAAGAGGAGGCCCAGGGGAGACCTTCTCACACCCTATAACTACCTGAAAGGAGGTTGGAGCAAGATGGGGGTTGGTCTCTTCTCCAGGGTTAACAGTGAGAGGACAAGAGGAAATGGCCTCAAGTTGCACCAGGGGAGATTTAGATTGGATATAAGGACAAATTTCTTCACTGAAAGGGTTGTTAACTCTTGACCCAGGCTGCCTGGGGAGGTGGTGGAATCACCATCCCTGGGTGTGGTTAAGAAATGTATAGATGTTCTACTTAGGGACATGGTTTAGTGGCATGGTAGTGATAGGTGTGGTTGAACTTGATGATCTTAGAGGTCTCTTCCAGTGATTCTGTGATAAGCCTCCTGAAGATACTCATTAGCTTCCCTACATATCTTTGTCTTTCTTCCATTCTTTCCAGTGAAGTATTACCATTTGGAAACCAAAACGTACTCCCATTTTTGTCTCTCTAACGGCATCTCCAGCTAGAGACAACTCTATATGGTAGAGAGAAAATACTAAGAACAATACAATTAAATTAAATTAAACTAGTGGTCACAACCCTCCCAGTTGCTAAACCTGGGATCCCCTTGAGAGGAACCTTCCTTTGCCTTGCATAGCGCAAGGCTGCTGTACAGTGGGCTAAATTCACAAAACCTTTGTGGAATTAAACCAGCATGCTCCTTGCTGAGATGCCTTCACTTCCTGTGCCTTAATGTTAAATCCTATAGCACTGTGGCTCTTCTGAATGATGGAGTTATTTTTAAACCACTGGATGTCTTCCAGTCCCTCTGTTTCACACTGGATTAATTATGTCAGAAGGCTGACTTGTTCGTCACTAATGTTACAACTTTTAAAAACAACATGCTGTTTAAATTCAAGCTTGGCAACTCCTGCCTAAATCCCCTCAAATTTATGGCACCACACCCATAGCATAATAAAATCTTTAGTGGTCCTTTGTCTTTTAGCTCGCCTTCTAGTTTTTCTCAAGGGTGTTTTCTGCTGGAAGATGCATACAAAAGTTGTCCAGATGTTCTTTGTATCAGAGAAGGGATTTCAGTCCAGCTATCTGTGGTTGCAAATGTTTATTTTAATGGGTTATTGTGCAATCCTTGCTGTGTGGACCTCACTGTCCTTATATGTATGTTCTCAGCAGTGCCAGCACATTGTTTTTTAGATATATTCTTTGAATTCCTGGTCACTGAGGGGGAGCAAAAAAATGTGACACCTGTAGGAGAAACCAGACAATTTTCTTGCAAAGGTCCACACACTTGGGTGGGTGGGAGGTGGTGATGAGGGTGGTGGGTGGGAGCAGGGTATGTTTCCATGTGCTAGGACAAAGAGCTCTCCTTGGTCAGTGCAGTCTGCACTGGGAATTTCTTACCATAGTTGTTGCAACAAATGGGTGAGTTTATCATATGAAGTTGGGAGCCTAGTAAAATCTTCCCCAATGTTGCTTTGATACTGGAGTAAATTGTTTATCTCGTAACTACAAACACATGATGTGTACACCAATTAGGATAGTGGATTCTAGCTCATTAAAATAAATCCAAAATGCAAGTTTCATCATGTGCTGTAAAGGCTATGAACAACTGCTGGAGGAAAATATCTACAGAGCTTGGAGCCTCCCATTGATCTTGTAAGCTGAGGCAGGCTGTGTGCACCACTGAAGGGCTATCTGCAGGCTCTGCTTTACCTGTGTGGGTCATGTCATGACCAAGGTCTTTCATGGCAAGGAGCTTAAAGCTAAATTAGCATGCTAAAAGTGCCAAGACTTGCATTTTGAAGAAACATAAGCAAGCAAGATGATGGCAATTAATGCAATGCAATGCCACTCATTTGCACATGTAAAGAATCGAGCCTGTTTAACCTTTAAGAGAAAACACTTATTATATTTTAATGTTGGCTTAGGTATTAACACTCACATATTATTTTAATGTGCTTAATTAATATAGATAAGCTTAAGCCATTCTAATGTCATTTAAACCCACAGAATTTCCTTTTTTGCAGGAATTTGTGTGTAATTGACACTGTTGTGTTCAGCTCCCAGTGTTCCAAGATCAGTAATTAGATTTACAAAATACAATTGGAATTGTTCTTCTCTCTTTTTTTTTCCTATTTCAGCCTTAAACCTCACATTTTGAACTTCTTGATAATAAGGTTTTTAAAACCAAAAGTTGAGATTTTTTTAAAGCATCCTATGATTCCCTAGAGCTTTAGTTAGAAGGTCCTAGTGAAATGGGTGCCATCAAAAAGACACAACTGGTTTGTAATTCTGCCCAGCCACACTCATGTTCAACACTGTTCAATTACACAAGGCTTTTCCACAAGGAAATTTGTCCAAATAACATTCTTATCCTCCAATTGAAGGTATCACATCAGTTGTGAGTGGCATCAGTCCTGTTGTGGAGGAATCAGTGAAAGCAGTTAGCAGATGGCTTTTTATAAATCTGGGGCAGAGACAAGTGTTAAATATTTGTATTTATGAGATTATTATAGAGTCAGAAGAATATGTGATGTGGCCTTTCAGATGAGACCCCACATATCCCTGCATCTCCTGCAGTTGGTTCCAGTGCAGCCTCCCTTGTGCCAGTCCCCAGAACAAAAGGGTCAAATATTTAATCTTGGAGCTCCTCCATGCCAGGGAAACCCTGAGCACAACAAAGACCAAATCCTCCCTGCGGAGCCTGAGGCAATTCATGTCAATGAGATCCAGCTCTCCTTTGGCAGCAGGGTGAGAGCTGCAGATCCTAGTGCTCTGGAGCTCATTCCACCTGTGGGTCATGGTGCTTAAAACCCTGCAACAACACCTGGGAAAAAAAAACCAACAACCCAAACAAAACCCCATGTCGGGTATTGGCAGCTAGCTAGGAAATCAATATCAATATCTTCTCATTTATGTTCTCCAGAACATAAATGTATTTGTAAATTTGGAAGCAGCTGCTGATGCTCAGCAGTAAACAGATTTTGTTTTACACAGCCTTTGCTGTTTGGTCTTAAACTAGTGAAGTTTTGCATGTCTCCAGTGCTCCTCTTCGCATCTCGGGGAAGGTTTTTTTGTCTAGCTTGCCTCTGTGACATATGGTAATGCTTAGTGTGTGCTGTATGGCCTGGAGCCATACCACTGCAGCCTGTATGTGCCTCAGATCTCCCAGGCTAAGGGAATCGAGACGAGTTAGTATTTGAATACAAGGGACCTCCTAGAAAAAGTCAGAGCACAGGGAATTGTGCCGGTACGAGGACAAGATGTTCCTCTCTCCAGGCTGAAGCAATTCCCCACACGGGGCTAAGGTGACTGTGGTCTCTTCACATTAGTCTTTTGGATTATAAAATAGACCACTAATGTACTGTAAAAGATCTCACAGGTCTGAGCCATGGGAAAACAGAAAGCAATCCTGCTTCCCAAGGTAACTCAGAGGAAGTTGGTGGTGTGGAGGAAAGCACCATGAGATTTTTCTCATCTTGTTTTTAGTGGGAGGGTGATCCTGTTACCACTTTCCTTTACAGGGTGCAGTTAACCCTGCTTGTTTTTCACACAAACTGCTCCCAGCCTCCCTGGGAAGCTGAGAGAGCTCCTGTGGTATACCCAGCACAGCCTGGTGGGCACAGAATCCCACCCATGACCACGTGTTTCTGGTGGGAAAGGAGAGAAGGAGCGTGGCTATGGGGTTTGGCTTTGCAGGCTCTTCTTGGCAATGTTATTAATTCGTTCTGGGACCTTGGGAGACTCATTTAACCTCTCTTTGTCTCAGATTCAAACCTCTACAAGCAGTTATTATAACATTTGGCTGCATGACGGCATTGTTGAAAGGCTTAATTAAATTAAGTGTTCTGAGATCTTTGAATGAAAGGTGCTATCCAAGTGCAAGTTTGTTGATGATGATGACTTGAAATTATGAGGCCAAGTCTTTCAAAAGTTTTACTCAAGTCTTTGGTTAGACAAAGTTGTTTTTAAACACTGTATTTGATGCAGCATTAGAAGTGTTTTGGGAGTGCCATGTGTTATAGACATCTGACCCACAGTGAGGAGTGATCTGTCAATGGAAGGGTTTAATTGTAGGAACCAATCCTCCATCATTTGCATATAGGCAAGCATGTGCTTGTCACAAAAACAAATGTTTTTAATTCTTTTTAATGTTTATTTGAAAACCTTCACTGGGAAAAACGGCTAGGACTTTTAGTTCTTTCAGGAGAAAGAATGGCTTGGGTGGGAAATAAGAAGGAACAGCTTAATGAAAGTAGTTTGCATGCCTAATGGCCAAAAAATGTATCAAGAGATGTCTTGTGTCTTCAAACCTGTGAGTACACCATGAGGAGGACAGCGTGCAAAGTACTTTGGAACTTCCACAAGTTTGTTACTTCTGCAAAAATTCCTGTAGCTCTAAAACTTCTTTCCTTAACTAAACTTCTCTTCACCTGCTTCTTCAGCTCAAATTTCCCTCTTCCAGCATCCCTGAAATCCTCATCCTTAGCTCTTTTTCTTCTTTGGCATCTTTTTTTTTTTCTGAATTTGAAAGACGTTTTCCCTAACTGTTTTTATTGGAAACATCATTCTCCAATATTACCTTATCAGTAACTCCAGTGGACCATTTCCCCCTCTCTATGTTGTCATCTTGAGCAAGCTATCAATCCTTCCTAGCCTTTTCCACTAGAATTTCCCTCTGTTGCACAAACCCTACTTACCAAAGCCACCAGAGACACCAGTGTAAAGATATGATCAGGGTATTTTAAATGGGTTAAATTTCTATTGTGGGTACCATAGGCATAGGACATCATCTAGTTTTGGAATCTGGGTCTGCTTTACAGCCTGTTCTGGAATAAGTAAGAGTCTTTCAATAGACAGGAAGGATGGTATTTGGGTTAAAGCCTTCAGGAGATCAGGATTCAGCTCCTAGCTCTGTGTGCTTCCTGTGTGGTTTTGGGAAAGACACTTGGTGCCATAATTCCCCATCTGCAAACTAAAGATGATATTACATCCTGTTTCTCACCTTCTCCCTGCAAGCTCTGTAAAGCTGCAGAGGCTGTGAGCTCCGTGGAGCAAATACTGTCACTTTTCTTTGCAGCCCTTTCCACAATAGCATTGCACTCTCAGCTGAAGGCTATGACTGTTGTAGTGCCAATAATACATAATAATTTTAATCATACATAATACTTTAAGCTTTCCTTGCACTTAAGGTTGATTCTTCCAGACTTCCTGGAAGTTTGTCTTGGGACCAGCCTGAGCAAAGAATAATCATATCAAACTGTGCTAAATAAGGTGGACTTCTTTTCTCCTATATTTTCCCCCTATTTACTGAAGGAGAATGAGCAGTAGACTTAAGACCATCAAACTCATTTCACCTTTGTTAAACTAATTAGTCTCAGAGATGAAAAAACACATTTCTCAGATTCCAGATAATCTTAAACAAAACACTTCATGCTGGTTTTTATTCTGCTTCTATCTGTGCAAAGATTAAACAAAACCCACAGTTGGTTTCATCTGCCAGGCTCTTTAAAAAAAAAGTGAAACAAAAAATCATGCCACAGAAGGGGAGGGAGGGGGGAGGGATAAAGCCAAGGCAAGGTTTGCAGTGCCTTGAGTTTGCTCATCCTTAGTTTATCTTCTGCAAATGAGCATGTATAAAACAGTCCACCTACTGTTCGAGCTGCCACGCTATAATGCAGTTCCACTGAATGATCCTGTTAACCTAACCTTCAATTTGCTGGGATTTGAACTCTGAATTACAGCTTACTAACATAGTTTAACAGCTGGTACAAGGGCTTCTTTTGAATTTTTAATCACATGAATTAAAGATTTGCTGGAGATGCTTTTCAGACCTCTGCTAGCAGTGATCCAATGTACAGAACGACAAGTATAGGTAGCCCCATGAGGATTTAAGAGCACAAAGGTACTATGGCTTGTGAAGCTAGGCTGCACTCTCTGCTTGTCAGTGTAGGGGGGGGACTAGTGCAAATTATTCACAGGAAGATAAATTCACATTATGGCTCCAAACAGATCCTGAGAAATTTAGCTTGATGTTTTAGATCCCCCCCCCTTTTTTTTAGCTTGTATTTTTAGTCACTCTGCATCACCCAGAGCACAGTTTGGGAAGATAAAGCTTAGTTTAGCAAAATGATTCTTCTGTTTCACATAGAAAGGGAACACAGGCAGAAGAGAGAAAGGAATAGAGAGGAAGAGAGTGATTGCAACTGATATCTGGAATGCAGTGAAAACAAACATGACTGTCTGTGGATGTTTTTGGGGTGGATGTAATCATTTGTTGCTGTCGTACAGTGTGGGGAATGAGGAGTGTGTTTAGACTCTGGGCTCTTCAAGTCCACTGTTATTTATTTCCAAGAAGATCTTTCTTATTGAGGAGATTTCTCAGGGAAAGAAGAAAGAAAAAAAAAAAAGGGAAAGAAAAAAAAGGAGAAGACAAAAATGTAGTTCAACTGGAAGCTTCTCTGCCCTAACCCTCCAGCTAATGAGTGCTGTGAAAACCTGGGAAAACAGACCCTGCTTCCCAAGCCTGAAGATCAGCAAAATAAAGTTGATGGAGTTGTTGAAACAAAGTAAGTCTGAGGAGGCACCAAAAAAAAAATAATTAAATGAATAAAAAAATAGGGCAGCAGGAACAAGAAAGCATGTTGCTTCTTAATTATGCTGTGTTCTTTCTCTAATGGATTGGCTTCCCCACATGCTCTAAGTGAAGCAACTGGCATGTGGCATCCTCTGCAGAGAGAGGAGCAGTGGCAAGTGTACAGCTGTTCCTGCTGACACACAGGTGTTGGGTTTTTGGATTCAATAGCTAGACAGATTTTTAAGGGTGTACAGGGGAATCATCTGCAGTTGTTGCACAGAAAGGGAGTTGTCCAAGGATGCTGGAGATAATTATTATGTACATCCCACTTTGCAGTCAAGGCTCAGAGCTGGAATGGGAACCTTGTCTCCTCTGCTTCTTGCCAGATCCGGGCCACTCTCTGAATTTCTTGCTTTAGCCTTTTCAGCAAGTGTTGTGTGGGAGCTGGCAGAGGATGGGGAACTATGATAGCAAAGAGGCAGGAAGGTCAAGTGGTAAGGAGAGGCTGGGGTGACCAATACCCCTCTCAGTGGGCATAGCATTTCTGGGAAGGTAGAGGTAGCTGTGCCAGGTCACTGAAGTGGTGATACTGAAGCTCCTTGGGGGAAGCAGGTGGGGAGAAAGTTCAGCCAGAGCTTTGGCAGCTTGCTGTGCTGGTACAAACAGTACTTGCTGCTGCTCTTGGAGCTCATGACTGCACCCAGCAATGCATGGCTTTGAGCAATGGGTGGTTGGGATAGGGTGCTTTTGAATGGAAACTAGGAATATTCACCATCTCCTGCCAAATTCCCTCCATGGGTAGCCAGTTATTAGTCCTTTTATTTTTGCAAACCTCTTAATGTAAGTGTGCCTCGGTTTCCCCAGCTAACAAATTTTTTGCTTTCATCAAATGACAAATATCTAAATACAAGGCAGGATGCTGTAACTTAGGGACATGATTTAGTGGGTGTGGTGTTGATAGGTAGATGGTTGGACTTGAGTTCCTCCCCACGAGGGTGGTGGAACACTGGAACAGCTTGCCCAGGGAGGTGGTTGAGTTTCCATCCCTGGAGGCATTCAAGGTGAGGCTTGCCAGGGCTCTGGGCAACCTGATCTAGCTGGGGATTGTCCCCGCCCACTGCAGGGGGGTTGGACTAGATGACCTCCAGAGGTCCCTTCCAACCCAAATGATTCTATGATCTCTTCCAACCTTAATGATCCTGTGATTTCCTGTAAACTCCTGATACATATAAACCTTCATATTTTTAATGATTTGCTCAGGGCTATCAAGTAAAGCTGAGGTGTAAAGAGTGACTGGAGACACCTCAACATGGAAGGTTTTGATGGGCCAAATTCTCTCCATTCTTTTGGGACTTCTGGAGTTGATCAGAGGGCTGCTGATGGCTCTGCTTTCCACATCCACCCAACACCTCAAGGGGGCAAAAATGCTAGAACTTTCTATTTGGCCATTTTTGACACAATTTCACTGTTCAGGAAATCAAGTTTTGATGTATATGCTCTGGGTCTCTTGAGCTTTGGAGTTTTGTCAGTAGCCCCATAGGGTGTCTGTGCCTCTCTGTTTGCTGCTGCTGTGGTAGGTGCTGATGTCTCAAGGTTACATCGCTCTGGTGATGGCTGAGCATCACTTTGGGCAAGCACCAGAAGAGCAGCAGGAGCAGCATGGCCAGCATTAATACTCCCCTGTAATTCATATTTGAGTGATGAAACCAAAGAATGTAGAGCAGCTGGGAGTGGGTCTCCAAGTGCTGATAGTGGGCAATCTGGGGAGTATCTCATTTCTGCCCTGGGAATAGGCATTTTTCCCTCCTAGAGTTAAGTCTTTTGTTTGGTTGGTGTATTCTGCTTCTAGTTTTGCTCCTTTCCCTCTAGCTGACAACGGGAAATAAATCCAATTCATCTCTTCTCTCTTGCAGTTCCCCAGACAGGAGGAGAAGAGGAACACCTCAACCCCTTCTCTCAGCCTTGCATACTCATCCATAAGCAATGTGCTCCCTTTACTGTGGCAACTCTCCCACTCCACTCCTCACCCAGCATCCCTACTGTTTTCCAAAGCTTCTGGAGATTACCATCCATCACAGCAGCTCCTGGTTCCAGCACTTCCTAAACATCTGAATTTCCTGCTGGCTGAATGAACAGTTTTCAGCTTGTGGTACATTATACAGCCAGGGGGTGAACAGGGCTGAGTGTTCCCGTTTGGCTCCAAGCGCCGTCTTCACCTGAGCAGGATGAATAGCTCACTGCAGTTTTGCTGCTAACCCCCTTTGTGAACCACCAGTGAGCCATGGACCTTATTACAAAGGCTGACAGCTCCCTGGAAACTTAAATCCACTCTTTTCTACTTTCCTTACCATAGGGAGCTATAAAAGAAAAGGACTTGGTTGGTAGGCTGTAATATAACAAAAAAAAGCCACCCAACCAAACCAACTCTCTGTTGTGGCAAGATGCAGGCTCCCCATTAACAAGGAGGATTATGCTTTCACATCAAAAAATGTAGTTTACTACTTTTAACTGCATATTATGGATTCCAACAGTGTACATTTGTGTCAGGGGCTCAGATGTTTAACTTAAGTCCAGATAGAAAAGAGAGCTCAGCATCTTCTGGGGTTTTTTGTTTACTTGGTTTTGATTTTGCTCTGGGGTTTTTGTTTGTTTGTTTTGGGGTTTTTGTTGTTGTTGTTTGGGGGTTTTGTTGTTTCTGCTATGTAGGGAAAAGATGCAGCTTGGTATGCTGGTTTTGTTCTACCTTCCCCCCAAACAACTTCTTTAAATAGCCTGACACTGGCACTGGGCAGGAGCTGGCAGAAGAATAGATTTTTATTTTCCTTCATCTGATGGCTTGCCAAGGTTGTTTTCAAGATGAAGTAGAAGAAGAAGGGGTAAAAAAACTTCCTTTTGCATGCCAGTCATTCACTGCCTGCCAGTTCCCATGGTTCTCCTATAGTAGCCACATAACTATTCAAAGTACAGTAAACACTGAGGAAAGTTAAAAGAAATTCATGAAGCAGAGAACAGCAAAGGAAAAGAGTTGGATATGGGATGTGTGGCAATAAGAGTCACTCAGGGATCATTTTTAGGATGTCCCATGAATGCTTTGCTCATTCCCAGTAGCAGCTGGACAAGGATTCTGGAGGGAGGATCTCATTTCTGGTGAGAGGAGAAATCAACTGATGACACAGCAGCAGTCATTGTGGGGAGGCAGTAACACTTTTCTGGAGTTACCATCCCTGGAAAAGAAGAGTGCCTAGAAATATCATTCAGCCTCATTTGGAAAGAGTGTGTAGAGTCCTTTGCATGGATTGGTAGTCCCAGGGGACTTGTGCCATCCTTCTACTATCATCTTCTCTGCTCTGGAGTGGAGTAAGTGGGGGTTTTAATTTTGATTATTAATTTTGGTTTGGGTTTTTTTATCAATCTGAGAAGGACAGAGCAGAGAGGAGGTGAGGTGTTACCCATTCCCTCCCACATTACCTGATATACTGATGTGAACTCTTTTTTATTACCTCCAGGGTGGAGATGCTCTTTTATGAGACTACCTGTTGCAAGAGAGATATGTGCTGCCTTCAGCACATGCAACATATTTAAGCCTCTGTGAGACAAGGGAGATGGTGTACCAGGAAAATATACATTTATCTCATTCACAACGGATTTTTATAAGCAGAGAGAGGTCATTACTATTTATTTCTCTGATACAGTAAAGCACAGGAAAAGTGCTCAAATGAGTCAAAAACTTCCCTCCCTGCAAGTGGTCGAATGGGTTTTCCATATGGGTCCTCCTTTAATAATTCCTTTAAGAAAAATCTATTTTATTTGATAAGCTGACTGAAAACGTAGAGATTTATCTCTTGTTTACATTATGAATTGTACAAAACTATACTGCATTGGACCTGAGGATAACACTGGCCCAGAGAGATTGTGGCATTCCAAACACACCTGGAGGTGATCCTGGTTAACCTGCTGTGGGTGATCCTGCTTTAGGAGGGAAGTTGGACCAGATGATCCCCAGAGGACCCTTCCAACCCTTACCATGCTGGGATTCTGTAAAATAAAAAGTCAAAAGATGAGCTATTTGTGGTATCAAATTATGTTCTTATGTTTTTGTTTAGAAAAACCCCAAGCACCAAAAAATCCCCAAAGCAAACCAGCCATTCCCTGAAGGCAGAGGGAGATACACTTGAAGAAGACGACCCTGAAGACAAGCAATATGAGACTTTAGATGGTTGGAAGTACCAACTCTTGTGAAGATTAGAGGAACTGAAAGCCATAGTGAGAGGTTACACTTTCCAAGCCACGAGTCTTCAAAACTGAGCAAAGCAACTTTGCAAACAAGCATCTGCACATATCTGAGGACCATCAGAGTATTGGGATCCATTTGGGCTCTCCCCAAGAAGATGAGACCCTTGGTGCTGAGTCTTATTAGCCTGTGCAATCAGAAGGTGGGTGCTGAGATGACCAGGGATCCATTTGGGTTTGTTCAACACGTGCTTTGTACTTGTGTAAAGAGAAAAGGGTCCCAGGGATATAATGATTGTTTCACCAGCTCCCTCACCAGCTTCCAGACTCCTCTCCTATGCAGCTGCAACCATGATTCATCCTTGTTCTCATGCTCTCCTGGCCAGTGAGAGTGCAGCAGGCACCTGGTGTGCTAAATAATCCTCAAGCAGTAGGCTCAGAGATCATTAACTCTTCAGTCACCATGTTAGGGTGTTTTGTAAAGTACATGCCTAGCAATGGGGTAGGATCCCACAGGGAAGTGGTGGAAGACTTGCTGCTTCTTGAAGTGGTGTAATGAAGGAATATAATGTTGCAGATCTAGTGTAGGGGGCAGCTTATTTCTGAAAAATGAAAGGATAAGAGAAAAAATGTAGTTTTAAGTGTGTGTAGGTCTTCTCAGCACACCTGCCACTAATACAGGAGAGGACAGATATGAGATGGAGATGTGAAAGGTTGAAAGCCTCTTAAGTCCTCCTCTCAGGTCTAGGAAGTTAGGGAGTGTTGCAGTATCAGGGGAGTGTCTGGGGGAAGTCAGGCTGAACACTGATAAGCAAAAGGAGGCTGAAGTCTCCCTTTGAATCACTAAAACTGGAGATTAGTGCCAGACTGGTTGCTTCTTGGAATGCTTCCAGTGTTGCACATCAAAAGGCTGGGATGGGAAGTGACTGACCAAGAAGCCTCCTCTGCCATGAGCCTCTTAGCATCCCTGCAACTGTTCCCTCTATCACAAGGTTTCCAAGGGTTTAAGAGGATCCTGGTCTTGCACCAGTAAAACAAGGTACACAAGGGGAAGGAGAGTTGGCAATGACTCTTTTGGGCTTGTCTTTTTCTCTAGTGGAAGTGGTGGAGTTACCATCCCTTGAGGGATTTAAAAGACATGTAGACGTGGTGCTGAGGGACATGGTTTAGTGATGACCTGGTAGTGTTGAATTAGAAGTTGGACTTGATGATTTTAAAGGTCATTTCCTGCCAAAAGCATTCTGTTTGATTTGATGATTCTAAAAGACCTGTAGATGTGATGCTAAGGGGGGCATGTTTTAGTGGTGGACTTGGTAGTACTTGGTTAACACTTGGACCTGATGATCTTAAGAGATCTTTTCCAACCAAAACAAATCTATGATTCTTTATGCTCCAGCATTTGACAGAGTGGGAGAAATGTGCTTTATGTGAGCCTTTCCCGCTCTGAATCCGTGCTCGTGTAGCAGGTTGTGCACCAGCCCTGTGACATGGAGTTTCCTTGGGTCTCCTAATCATTCCTGGGGGAATTTGCAGCAGGGAGAGGAGCTAAAAAAACCTTCCTATCCTACACAACTAAAAGCTGCAAGTGTCTAATGGAACCGGCCTAGTGTCTACAGTACACATTAAAAAGAAGCACAAAAAAAATGTCATACAGGCTGAGAAAAGAGATGTCTGGTCATCTGGGAGCCAATTCTGACTTTGTTCCTGAGCTGCTGAATAAATCAGAGGGCCAAAGTGAACTCCAAGCAGCCGAGGGTGGTTGTAGACATCTTGATTTGCAATGCACCTACCACAGGCAAGTCAGTCATTGTGCTGGCTGACCGGTGCATTTCCAGGGATACAAAGTGCTGGAGGAAAGGCAGGAAATCTGTTTAAATACACACCACAAATAACAATAAAAAAAAATAAATAAATGATGAGTTAGGGTAAGGTTATTTAAATCTTAAAAGAATTTGGTAAAGCATCTATTGCTGTCATCTTCCTCCCCTTTTGCCAGTCCCATGTTAACATGTGCAGAAGAGGTGGCCTTGTCAAGCTTTCAGAAGGCAACATCCTGAAAAGGTCAGAGGAGTATAGTATGACAGAGCATGGAAATCATTATCATTCTACTATGGCCTTTGTAACCTGAGCCAGAGCAGAGCAAATTCTGGTGGAATACTCTGTTAAAATTGGTAAAACATTGGAGTTATATTGCTGCCTACATGCTCATCGCCAGCTTGAACAACAAGAGGATTCTAGGTATGCCCTCATAAATGTGCTCTGTAACTTGGAGGAGGCTGAAATAAAAAGATTTGTGGTAATTTCCATGGTAACTATTAATTTTTTCTCTCCCCCCCAACTGCACAAGGAAAACTCACCTTACTGCAAGGTTGGGAGAAATTGAAGCTGACTAAAGAGCTTCAGGATTTTGTTGTGTTGTTTGTCTGTTTGTTTCTGTGTTTTAATTTAAGGTCTGTCAAAACTATGGCACTAGTTCTTGTCATCTGAGTAACAGGAAGCTTAAGGTAAGGTACTTTTAATTATATCTAGATCTATTTCACTCATAGATGTTCCATACAGTGTAATTCCATTACCAGGTATGCCAGGCTATTTACTTGAACTGTTTTCTAGAGATGCTCCTTTAGACAAGATTTGGGTGATAGAAAAAGAAGGAATAATTTACAATTCCTTATAGGTTCCAGAGGCTAAAACAGTTAAACACTTGCAATGTTCTCAGTTTGGAGCAGTAGATGGTAGAAAAACATATAAGAAACATTTCTTCTCCCAAGTGACTAGAGATAGGACAAGAGGAAATGGTTTCAAGTTGGGCCAGGGGAGGTTCAGGTTTGATGTTAGGGAAAATTTCTTCACTGAATGAGTTGTTAGGCATTGGAACAGGCTGCCTAGGGAGTGGTGGAGTCACCATCCCTGAAGCTGTTAAAAAAACATGTAGATGTGGCACATGGTTTAGTGATCATTGGGGTGTTGTGTTGACAGTTGGACTTGATGACCTTAGAGGTCTTTTACAACCAAAATGATTCTATGAAAATAATGATCAGGTTGGAGAAGCTGGTAGAAGAACATATAGAAAAAGAATGATGAGGCTGGAGAAGCACCTGTCCTGTGGAGGTAAGTCCCAATTAATTCTGAGTCCTTGTTTTGCTAGTGATAGCTGTGCTGAAATAAGTCCTTTAGACCAACTGTCCACCCCTGCAGTGGGCAGCTAGACCAAGAGGGTTCACTGTGACTGGTGGCAACTAACAGCCACACAAGTCTGTTTATGTCCTTCTACTGTTCAACATTGCTTCACTGCTCTTCTGTATCCTCATTAATATATGCATTTTATCATCATCTGACAAACTGCAGCCTTTTATCCACTCAGAGATTTAAATAAAGTAGATTATGGGTTGTTTTATGTAAACCAGTGAAACCTCCACTTGAATAGATTTACAAGCTGCCTGTTGTCAGTTTGCCTTTCTTTGATATCTGATATTACAAATTAAAACATGAAATGAAATGAAAGTTTATGCCAAATGTGCAAGAGGTGGTTTAGAGCAAGGAAGTTGGCATCTCAGAGGAGTAAACTGTGCAATTTAGGGCTTTGATCTTCAGGTGGAAGAAGCTGCAGGCAGAAACTGCACATGGTTTATCAAAACCAAGTTGTGATGACAGGAAACCACCTGTGATATCTTCTGGCTCAGGTAACTTGAAGAGATGGGGAAAAGAGTCTCAATGCCAGGCTATCTATGAATATGATCTAGGTCAAGTGATAGCTCTATCATGATACTATTACTCACAGAACAATCCCCACTATCAATACAGGCTGGGGGATGAGAAGATAGAGAGCAGCCCTCCAGAAAAGGAGTTGGGGTGCTGGTGGATGAGAGGCTAGACATGAGCAAACAGTGCACGCTGGCAGCCCAGAAGGCCAATGGCATCCTGGGCTGCATCAAGAGAAGCGTGGCCAGCAGATCCAGAGAGGTGATTCTGCCACTGCACTCTGCTCTGCTCACACCTCATCTGGAATATTGTGTCCAGTTCTGGAGCCCTCAATACAGAAAGGACATGGAGCTGATGGAGCAGGTCCAGAGGAGGCCATGAGAATGATCAGGGGCTGGAACCACCTCTGCTATGAGGACAGGCTGAGGGAGCTGGGATTGTTCAGCCTGGAGAAGAGAAGACTTCGAGGGGACCTACTAGTGACCTTCCAGTACCTAAAGGGAGCTTATAAGAAGGTTGGAGAGAGCCTGTTTACAAAGGCCTGGAGTGAAAGGACAAGGGGCAATGGCTTTAAAGTGGAGATGAGTCGATTTAGACTTGATACTAGGAAAAAGTTCCTCACCAGGAGGGTGGTGGAATACTGGAACAGCTTGCCCAGGGAGGTGGTTGGGGCTCCATCCCTGGAGGCATTCAAGGTGAGGTTTGCCAGGGCTCTGAGCAACCTGATCTAGTTGGGGATGTCCCTGCTCAGTGCAGGGGGATTGGACTAGATGACCTCCAGATGTCCCTTCCAACCCAAACCATTCTATGATTCTGTGGAGCATTGTATCTTTGGGAGTCTTCAGTGGAGCATGGAGCATTCATATGAGTATCAACATATGAGAGTGGCTGTCTTGAGTTGGCCTAAAGGTCTATGGTGGGTTGGACTGAAGGTCTCTCAATGCCACTACAGTCTCTGGTAGCATCCATGAAATCAGGACAAGGGATTTCTTTTGAAACACTTTTCTGGAAAAGAGTGATTGAAGATGACTTTTGAACTTTGGTTGGAACATCTGGGATATGATTTCAGGCTCAGCTCCAGTGAATGTGAGAGTGAGTGTATCTTCACGGTTAATTTTTAGCTTGTATGACACTATTTGATGTTTAAAAGATGGTATCTCCATAAGCATTTGTGGCTCCTCCTCTGGTGAATGATCTGCTCTGACCATGCCATGCACTTGCTTAATGTGAACCGGAACCCTCTTGATCTCAAGGCTTTGGTCCATTTGGTTTTGGTAGAGTTTGCACAGAAATAGAGACAGTGTGGAAGTCTGTGGGCTCCTTGGGTTGTGGAGGGGAGGCTGTGTTTTCTGAGAACTACCCCCTCACCCTGAATCTCACTTTGGCAGATAGCTAAACTGCTCCAGAAAATCTTTATCCAAAGAATATGAAGAAGAGGACTTATAACAAGGTGATGGCCTTCAGAGGAATACTTGGAGCTCCCACACCAGGTAACTCTTTCCCCTAATATCCATCTGACTCTCAGCATTTCAAAATATCAGGCTAGAGGTGCATCAAATATCCAAACAGAAGCTTGTGGTGGTGAAAGAGTTAAGTGCAGCATTGTTAGCTTTCTGAGGAAACAGTGGGGGGACTCTGAAATCTGGACCCAAGTTCCAAAATCTGGTTCCAGCTAAGCTTCACAGGGTGAGCTTGAATCTTCTCTTTAAAAGGCAAAAACAATACGGTGCCCCAATTATTCCTTTATTTTGCCAAATGTCAAACTGCATGTGATCCATTTAATTTCTACAAGTGTTCTAAATGGGAGAGCTGTCTAGATGTTCCCTTAATTGAGCAATACCCTGCATAGCAACTATAGATTCAACCAACCCTACCAAAGAAAAAGGCTTCTGTAGACTTAATATATACACAGAGAGCTTCAGCTCAAAACCTGCTCTCAACTAATTTGAGGGAGTTAAAACTCTATTTAACCTGTCATTGTAACTCTTAACTGAACACTTCTCATCTGTTTATCCTTCTATCTGACTTGCTAAAATGATGGCTCTTTTTTTTTTTTTTTTTTTTTGTTTACAAGTATTTATAAGTCTCACCATTCTACCTGAGNCCCCCTTTTTCTTCTCTCCAACTTGTCTATAAGATCTTCATGTGGTGATGGATCTGTACTACATGTTCACCTCCCAGAGCTGTGAAAAGGTCACTGCCAGTTCACGCTTTCCTTAAAATTGGAGAGAGTCAGTTGCTCTTTAAGACTAAAAGTTACACCTAGAAGCTGTGAGACATAAAAAAAACAAAAACAACTAAATAATTTTATGCCAGCTTGTCAGAAATTTACCACGCAGCTGTTCTTCCAGTTTCTCCTGGATGTGGAGATGTATCTGTCTACCTGCCTATCTCCCTGCCCATTTACCTACTTATCTACCTACCTACCTATCTATCTGCCTAGCTACCTGCCTGCCTACCTACCTGGCTATCTACCTATCTATCTACCTACCTATCTATCTGCCTAGTTACCTGCCTATCTGCCTGGCTACCTGCCTACCTACCTATCTACCTGCCTACCTATCTACCTACCTATCTACCTACCTATCTACCTACCTATCTATCTGCCTAGCTACCTGCCTATCTACCTATCTACCTACCTATCTACCTGCCTACCTATCTACCTACCTATCTATGGTGTTTCCAAACTACAAAACATCTGACATGCAACTCAACTAACTAACACCATCTTACTCATTGATCAGAGAGCATGGCTAAAAGAGTGAAAATCCTCTGTTGAGTTTCTTTTTTCCCCCTTTCTCCTTTTTTTTGTTTTATTTCTCCCCATCATTGGCAAGAATGTGGCCTCTTATTTGTCATCTTGTGGGCCTACCTATCTAACAGTCCAAAGGTGAAATGCCTGAATATTAAGTCATAATCCATCATTGTACACACACTAATTACTTTCTGTCCTCCCCTTCTCTTGTCACTGTGGTCCAAAGCAGGTTTTCTGAGCCTGAGTACATTCATCTGAGCTGTTAGCTGCCACGCTCCACTGCATCCTTGTATGATCTGCCGAGTCCCAGGTCCCCCCAGAGGAAATTTGCGCATGCATACTGTATGTGAACTTTAGATAAATAAATAAACACCAGAAACAGCTTCCAGATAATTGAAAGAGAGAGAAGGAGGGAGCCAAAAGAAAACAATTTCTCAGGGGAGAAGCAGACTGAGGTGGCAGGTATGATTAAAATCCATATGATTTATGAGTAGGTGCATTGCTAACATGACAACCCCTTCGTGTTCGGTTGTTTGCTTGCATTTGACAATAAAGTTTCTTTTTTCACCCCCCTTTTTTTTTTTCTTTCTTCCTCTTATTTTTTTTCTCTTCTCCTTCCTCTCCTTGCTGCAGGTTTTTTGATTTTGATTTTTTTTTTTTGCTCAGGAGTTAGCCACTCAGGAATTCCTAGTGCCTGACTGAGCAGTAATTTAGCAAGCCTCTCTTGTGCTCTTTTCCTGTCAGCATTAACATGTCAATTCATTTTAATAGTCTGGGCATGCGTAGAGAGAGCTTGCATTTTCTCAGTAGGCATCCCAGGAGCCCACCCCGTGGTGCAGAAATGTGTTAGAGCTTGTCTCAGGCCACTGAGAGACCTCAGCAGGTTTATTTTCATTATGGCCAAGTGTATTTGTTAAGGACAAAGCATGAACAAGGCCAAAAGGATGTAGAAAACCAGATTTGAAAATATTAAATGGGATCTACAGTTCTGATTGGTAATTTATGACCTAGAAGTAGAAAGAGTTATAAAGGCTCTTTTTTTTTTTTTTTTTTGCTTTTATGATATTATTGCATGGCATGGTTTCAAAAACATGTGTGCTGTCACTTCCTCTGTTATTTTGGAAATTAAATGATATCATGCCACATTGGGAATTATCTATAATCATGATTAATAGTTGAATTGGCTTTTCTATTAAAGCAAAATTTACTTGCCATCTTTCTTATTAAAGAGCCTTCAGATAGATTTGTATCTGCTGGTTTTGCCTCAAGTAGATAAAACCAAGGACTAGGCAGCCCAAGAGCCTAAATTGCAGTATTATTTTTCTATCTAAAAAAAACCAACAAACCAAATATTGAGATGAGTTTTTCAATGCTTTAAATCTGATGAGTAGAAATTGTAGATTTATGAGAAGACAGAAGGCAAAAAATCAGAAAGCTACCTTGTTGCATGTTCACTGCCATCTTTCCAGATGCAACCTAAATTAAGTCAAGGTATTTTGGTTGTAGAGTACCTTAGTGTCCTTAAATATTTCAGCATGCTGAGCTTTGGTGTCAACATCTGTCTGGTACAAATACTTTTTTCAGCTCAGCTGGACTCAGCTACATTATCTAAGTGACCTGAAAAAAGTAAGATCATAGTTTATTTTGACAGAACTCTCTTCATCTAAGGACAAATACACTTTTGTGGTAGGTTCTGCCTTTCCTACTCACTCTCTGTAGGCATGGGGAAGCTGCAACCTTCTCAAACTGTGTGGGAACTTGCTTGTGCTGGGGCACAACTACAGTTGAGTAGGTGGAGAATTATGTCAGGAATCTGAAGTATGGCCTGGGGATTCCCTCTCCTTCCACTGGAAAAAGAACAAGCTTAGTTCCTCTCAAAAAAAATATCTATGAATAGGTTTTTTTTAAGGAGCTGGTTGACATTGGTCAGCAGCACATTTCCCAAAAGTAGTTGGCACAAGACCTCAGGTGACAAAAATATTATGGCACAACTCTATAGAAAAGCAAACCAAACCCGTGCTTTGAAGCTGGGTTATGCATGTCTGATGGGCAGAAGTTGCTCTTTATGGCACAGAGAGAAAGGAAACACTGAGTTTGAAGGAGGGAGCAGCTCCCCAGCAACTGCACATCTGTTACAAGCAGTAGTGACATGATGTGGGCTCAACATCTGGAGGATAATACAGGAAACCTAAAATTGGTTTCTGGTGAGCCATTCTTAGGGCAGAAAAATGTAGTATAGATCAAGGAAACTCTGAGAGCTCTGTTGAGCACCGTGAGAAAAAATGATCTCAGTAAGGAAATGGCAAAAGCTGCTCAGTGAGAAACTTTGACTGTCACTGTCACGATAAAAATGTCCTGGATAGTTGTGTATATGTGTCATCAAACCTCCTGTGGACACAGCCCAAAGACTCTACCCCTTTGAGGAAGCTTGTTTTGTCACCAGTGGGTCTCAAAGAGGTCCATCTTCTGGTGTTTCCAGGAATTTAGGTAGCAATAGTGCACACATAAGGGCTTGTTTTCCTGGGTGCTCAGTGGTAAACTTATGGAGAATTTCAAGCCCATCTCTACATGGCAGTGCTAGTTAATGGTTGGATTTGAGGATCTTTAAGGTCTCTTCCAACCAAAATGATTCTATAGTACTTTTCTGTTACTGCTGAAAACATAGTGACATGGCGAAAGTATTTTGCTTTTCAAGGTAAAATATAGATAGGCCAAGAGAAGAGCAAATTGAGGTGTCTGCTGGCATATGTTAGTGGCATTAGAATATTTTCAGGTATGGTTTCTAGGATGTGATGTGCATGAAGTGAGGTTAGATGTGTGTGGTTATGTGAGCCAGGAATTGAACACATTGGCCAAATTTTGCTCAGATTGGCAGCAGACACAACCAGTTTCAGTAAATAGCAAATCAGCTAGAGAAGAGAGATTGGAATTAACATCCTCACCCACCAGAATATGAGCTTCTTATTAGGTACCCAAGAGTCTGCTTTTGGAAGGAGGAGGAAAGAGAAAGAGGTGTTATTAATTGCCTGACAGTAATAAAATCCTTAATTCCAGTATCTCTGTGGCTTCTCCTAAGTCGAATAAGTTATAAGGCCAAACTTTGCTCCATGTAGGAGTTTCCTTCTAACCACAGTCCAGGGAAGGATGCATAGCCAGCTCTAGATAAGGGTCATAAGCAGGGGATTAGGGTTGAGAGCTAATTCCCATGTAACTCTTTTCCCATAAAGGCCAAGGGTTCACACAGGGAGGTGCCAGACTCTACAAACACACGCTCTCATCCTGCAAGTTTTACTTGCTCTACCTTAAATCACTTGCAAAGGAGGGTTTCAGCTGTAATTCCTGTTGGATTCAGGCAAACCTGGGAACAGAGATGTAAGAAGTGGAATTCTTTGGGTTTGCAGCCACATGATGGTTTGACCATGTGGGAAAAATATTTTCCTAACTCTAAACAGCAAAATTGCCAAAATCCCTGAGCATTTCAGGAAGATCAGTCATAGTAAAAACAAAAAACCCCAGGAGGCAGGGAAGGAAAATCTGAGGCTTTAGGAGCAAGACAGGCAAAGCAAGGGAGAGCTGCTCGAGGGAAGGTGTGCACAGGCAGGCATCAACTCCCTCCCCCCCCCATTTTCTGATCAGCAATAAGAGCCTAAAAGAATCACAGAGTCACATAACAGTTTGAGTTGGAAGGGACCCATAAGCATCACCAAGTCCAGCTCCTGGTCCTACAGTGGGCACCCCAAGAATCACACCAAGCACAAGAAAGCAAGAGGACTCTGCCATCATTTCCCATCCACCACACAGCTAAGTGAGGAGCAAAGTAATTGCAATAAGACATGAAATACAAGCACATCTTCTGCAGGAATTCCTAAGCCATAAAAAAGTATTTTAATAACATCTGGTGCTGAAGCTTAATTAATTAATCCTTGCAAAAGGACATGGAAATCCTGGGATCAAAGGTGTTGCAGGAGTGCAGAATGCCATTATGATACCTATAAACGTGGTGCTTGTTAGTTTAAATGCTGTTTATTTATTGCTGCCGTAGAGGTGCAGAACAGCATAGATCAAGTATGATCTAAGTTCTCTGGCACGGGGGTTGGACTAGATGATCTTTCTAGGTCCCTTCCCACCCCTAACATTCTGTGATTAAGTATATTATGACCATTTTAAAAGTACACTTTTTCGACACATCAAGCTCTCCCTGTCTCCCTTGCACAGGCAGAGGTGGGCTGCTGATAACAAAGCTCACAAACACATCATTAGCTCTGCTATACACCTCTGGATTTTTTTTTGGTTAGGTATTTTTTAGTGTCTGTGGTGTAATATTTATCCCAGTTGGTACTACAGCAGAAACAGAGATGATGCACAGCAGCCCATATAGCCATGGCTGGAGCCTGAAGAATTAACTTTAGGATTTGTCTCAGCTTGGTGTGTGGTTGCATTTTGCTGTTGCCTCTCTCTCTGCCTTCCACAACCCCAAATAAATAAATAAATAAATAATAGTTAAGTCTAGTCCATGCATATTTTGACTAGATTCATTGACTTGAGGTCTCCTGTCTGCCTGGAGGGTTATTATTATTATTATTATTTTTTTGAGTGTGTTGTGTATTTGTTTGTTTGTTCCTTGTTTTGCAGCCAGTTATAAATAATAGAAATCAGAAGCAATGCTGTGTTCCCACTAATTCAAAATGCTTGTTTACAAATCAGAGGAGCAAAACAAATGCATTTCAGCAGTCAGTTAGAATACAGGGGATTTTTATTATCATTGTTATTATAATTTTCCTTCCTGTATTGGAGTACAGAGTAAAAATTATTCTTTACCTAAGATTTATTTCAACTTGTGTTAGATGTTTAGCTTTACAGCTTGCCATAGTTATATGGAATCTTCTTCTGACTTAACACTGGTGGGAAAAAAGTTTAGATAATGTACTTTTTGTGCTTCACAGCAGCATTATTTAGGCTGAATTTGTGCATTCTGTGCAGATGACAATAGCATCTTTGTAGGTCTTTTTAAATGCAGATGAAATATGAGTTTTCTTTCAAGGTACCAAATGTCATTAAGGGCTCAGGTGGTTAAAATCAACATGAAAAATACATGCTGCATTTTCCCCTCCTTAAATGCAATAATGTAATCAGATTTCAAGTCATCTTACCTACCTCACTTACAGCTTTATGGAGATTAATTAGTTTTTAGCCCCCAGTCACATGATCTTTCCTGACTGCCATTTAGCTACATTTGCTATCTGACTTGAACCTGTAAGCTGTCTCCAGCCCCCAGAGGACAGATTAAATTTTAGTATTGGTTGCCTTCTTCCTTTGATTTAAAGGTAGATAGTTCTAGCCATAGTTCAATTAGTCTTTGTTGTTAATTAGCCAGGCATTGGCATCATCTCTTTGAGTTTGAAGGAGGAGAAGAAAAATGGCTTAAAAGTAGGAGACAACTTCTTCTTTTGGTGTGGCTGAGCTTGAAGAGGTTTTTTCGCCCAATCAGGTGCAGAGCCATAAAACTGCTTTTAATTCCCATTTATATCACTGCTGGCTGCTTTGTGTGTGCTTGGCTTTTCTGCACTGCTAATCAATCAGGTTCCCTCCTCACTTCACTAAAAGAAGCTGATCAGAAAGGAGGAGAGGGAATATTTCAGCTTCTCCTCTTCCAACAGGGAAAGTGTGAGTTTGTCTACGGCTGAGACTTGGCTTTTGTTTGCTCAATTTTCTCCTTAAATTAACTTAAACATTTATTCTATGATGTGATTCTAGGTAGAGGAGGGTGTTTTATTCCTTGTTGAGAATGATTTCTGAGGCCATCTAATATCTAAATTCCTCTCTTCTCTCTTAAATGTGTTAGGTAGGATGAATGTACAGTGGATAAAAGAGTGTGTAGACAAAATCCTGCCCATAATTCTGGGTATCCTGTTCCCCTCCTTTCTCAGGGAAGAAGAGTACATTTTGGCCCATGCTGTGAAAAGACAAGAAACAGATAAGCTCCAGGGCAAAAGAGGAGGGATGTTATTTTTATTTTATTTTTATTAATTTTTTTGCTGTTTGTGATTAAAAATAAAGAAGTAAATACTAAAGGGATTTGACCAGCATTGTTGCTTAGGATGGTGTGTAACTGGGCTCCTCAGCAGCATAGAACAAAAGATCAAAGCACTCTGTGCTTCACATAAGTAAACCAATTCTTGGAGTAAACCATGAGCTGTGTGCTTTGTCCTTAGGTGGAGAGCTGGGAGTGAGTTAAGCTAATGAATGTGTGTTATCTATCACATGTTGAGAAAGCATCAGAGCCAAACCCATTGAAGCTTTTATAAGGCCATTACTTGTAGCTGCTTATTTGCCATTCTGTTTCCTAAATGTTCTGTCATTTGCTCTGCAGCAAAGCTTCACCTTGGTTAACTAGGACTGTGCTCAGCAACCTTCAGCAGAGCCACTGCGTTTCCTGGCTCCGGCCACCAAAGGCTCGGCAGGATTTTTCACTGCTCAGGTGTTGCAAAGCTTAATCCTTATTCAGGAACCAAAACGATCCACTTTCCTTGCCTGTGGTGCTTGGATCCCTGCCTTTGGCAGTAGCCCCAGACTCCTGCAGAAGATGAAGACATCCCTCCATCCCTATAGATGGAAAGGCGCCAAGATGGATGCCATCAGAAGGACGCAGCTGAGCATATGCTGAGAAAATTGTGGCATCCATACTGTACATGGGGAAGGGCTGACTGAACACACCAGTTTGTTGAAGCTTATGGCCCTGAAAAGGAAACATAGGTTTCCTGTAAATGTCATTCAGGGATATGCTAACTGTTATTTCCTGGCGCTGGATCATGATGCTTTCAACACATTCTGTTCATCTACCTCTGCTGCCTGCCTGCCTGGCTGTGCACAGTGATAGCTCTCCTGTCTTCTCACCTTTCCCTCCTCCCTTGTGTGAGGCTAAGGTAAGAGAGGCTCAGGCAATGTGACAGAAATGGCTTGGGGATGGAGCACCAAGGGAAAAAATTAAAAGAATTAAAAAAGGGTTGGTTTGGTGTTGCATGCCTTCCCATTGCAGGACAAATGTGTAACTAGTGTGCTTGACCTCCATTTCTTTTACTCCATTCTGAGCGAGCTGGTCCCCTGGTGCCACTCTGCCATGGCATTTCATTTGGACAGATTGCTTTCAGCCTTAGTGCTTCCACTTTGACTGCTCTGCTAGATAGTCTTAAAAGGTGTCCCTAAGTACCTCCTGCTATAAGAGTTGTCTCTTTGGCTGTCTGAGTTCCTCATCTCCTTCCCTTCCTCCATCCTTCAGGTATTGTGCTTTGGAGTGGAAGTGTCAGCCAGTGAGATGGTGGATTGAGAGGGAGTGGAGCTGAGTGTCTCTGCAGGAGCAGTGGTGGCTCAGCATCACACTATCCATCTGCAGTGCCTACCTGGGCCTTGCTGCATCATCATCACTACAGTGCAAAGCAATTCAAAGAGGTAAACTCTTACACAAGCATCATCTTAGGGTGCTGAGGGCATTATTCCAAGCCAGGAGCATTTTTTCTGAGCTTTTTTTTTCTGGTGATAAAGGGGGGGATATGTTATCTCTCTTCCAACTCTGAGCTGTATAATGCACTGATGGGAAAAAAAGCAAGTTTGCTCTGCTGAGTGAAGGGTCTAGAGCACAAGTGTGACAAGCAGCTGAGGGAACTGGGGTTGGTTAGTCTGGAGGAAAGGAGGCTCAGGAAAGGGGCCTCTGAAAGGGCTTGGAGTGAGGTGGGGGGGTTGGTCTCTTCTCTCAAGGAACAAGCAATAGGACAAGACAAAACAGCTTCAAGTTGTGGCAGGGGAAACTTAGGTTGGAATTTCTTCCCCCGAAGGGTGGTCAAGCCGTGGCACTAGGAAGTGATGGAGTTACCATGCCTGGAGTTGGAAAAATATGTGTAGATATGGTGCTGAGAATGCTGGTTTAGTGGTGACTTGGCAGTGTTGGGTTAACATTTGGACTTGATGATCTTAAATTTTTTTCCAATCAAAATGATTCTATGACTTACTGTGGCATTCTATGATTCTATGGCTCTGGGCAACCTGATCTAGTTGGGGATGTCCCTGCCCACTGCAGGGGGGTTGGACTAGATGACCTCCAGAGGTCCCTTCCAACCCAAACCATTCTAGGATTCTATTTGGGATGATCCATTTCAGGTTTCCTTAGACACCCTCCTATTTCTCTTTTGAGGGGAGATCCTCAGCATTTGTTGAAAATTCAGCCTTTTCGAAGAACACCCTTTTTCCTCTTATCAGAAATGCAAACAAACAACAGTAAAGAGGCAAAAAAGCCAAAGAATTCTAGCAAGATTTAAATCAAATAGATCTACTTTACAACCAGCTCTGAGTGCCACCAGGTTTACTTGGAGTGGAAACGTCTCTGAGGCTAATGGCAATGCTTTAGTGCAAGGAGCCAAGAGAATCATTGCTGTAAGGATACCTCTTCCTGCCATTTCTAGATGTAGAAAAACCACCCCATAATATTCCCTGCTAGGAAGGATTGCTTATGTAGGATGTATTATTTGGTACCTGTTATTTACTAAAGTAGTTGAACTAAAGATCTGGGCACTACTGGACCCAGTTCATAACTATTTATTGCACCAAATCCAATCTATAATATAGTGTCAGCCTTGTACCAAAGCAGGAGACAGTAGTATTTATGATTATTAGTACAATATTGAATCATCCTGAACCAATTACTGGTCCAATTACTGTGTCATTATTATCTTCTGAATAGGGCTTGATTTGTCTGTGATAAATATGATGCAATTAAACTACCTTTTTACATAATAAAACACTGCAGGTGTTTATTCTTAAGGGTTTACGGATACCAACAACCAATAGATTTAATTAACCAAAAAAATCCTTGAAATAAATGTGAATTTCATTAAATTGTTCTAGCACTGGTGAATATTTTAAGACTATCTACTGCAAGATTCTCTCTCCATAATCTGTCTTAAAAGCTATGCTAAGTGCACCAAAAAAATCACAATGGCTTCAGCTTTTGAATGTTTCAATAATTAATAACATTTCTTTAAGGAATGTGTAATTGGCCTGGAATAGTATAACTTAAGAAACAAAAAAGAAAGTTATGTGGGTCAAATTGTTATTACAGTTGTGTCACCATGAGGGATAAATGTGTGCTAGCTTAATGCAAAATCTTATTAAATTCAAATTTTCTGCTCAATAATTTCAAATTTCATTGTAACATTTTTAGCACTAGAGCCATAACTGTAATATTGACTTAGCTCCAGTTTGCTACTAGCAATAGATATAGAACTACCTTGTGCTGGCTTTAGATTATAAGAAAAGATCATTCATGTGAAACCCTACCTGGAATTATTTTTTCTCTCAATAGTGTGGATAAATAGCTATAGCTTAAGCTATAAACCAGCTGAAGTCAATACAGAATATATGTGTGTGAAACCCATTGCTGGACTGGTTTATGTTGGTGTTTGGAAAGGTCAGTTCCCTTGCCCAGCTTTGCTGCTGGACTGTCCTGTTGTGTAGAGTTCAAATGCATGGTGATACCAGGGTAGCCTTTCTCCATTCTCCCTCCCCCAGCTGTATTCTGTGCTTCTTGGCTAGATATTATATATAGGATCATAGAATTATGGAATGGTTTGGGTTGGAAGGGACCTTTATAGGTCATCTAGTCCAAATTTGTGCAGTGAGCAAGGACATCTTCAACTAGATCAGGTTGCTCAGAGCCCCAAACAAACTGACCTGGGATGATCCCAGGGATGGGGCATCTACCAACCTCTCTGGGCAATCTGGGCCAGTGTCTCACCACCCTCAGCATAAAAATTCTTCCTTCTATCTAGTCTAAATCTCCCGCTTTTTGTTTAAAACCATTTCCTCTTGTCCTGTTACAACAGGCCCTGATATAAAAGATTGTCCTCTCTTCTCCAGGCTTCTCTCAGCCTGTCCTCACAACAGAGGTTTTCCAGCCCTAGGATTTCTCTGTTGGGTTTGGTTTTTTTACTACCTGGATTGCAGTAGCATATGATGTCAGGAGAATTAATGTGTTTTCTGGAAATAGACCAGGTGGTTGGTACTGGAAGTTTGGAGCAGAAGAGGTTCAAGACTTCCTTCAACAGCATATCCAGCTAAATCCAGGACAGGCAGAAGCTTATCATCCAGTTTCACTGGGTGTGCTTAGGGAAGGACAAAGCATGGTGATGTTGACCCCTCCCAAACTGGCCTCATGGACCCAGGGCTCCACAGCAGTGCAACTCCCAGAGCTCCAGACTCAGGTACTGCCTCAAAATACTTCATGCATTTGCAGAGGATTTACTTTTATATCTCAATCTTATTTGATCATTATCATCTAGATACTTTTACATCTACTTTCAGATCTCTGTATTCTCTTGAATGCATTATGAGGAGTAGCTGTGAGATGGTTTAGGATCTCTCTTGCCTGTCTAACACTGACCAGGAATGCTTATGGCTGTGTTGAGTAGCATCTCCTGGCTGCTTACCCAGCACCCATGGGAGACCTGCTTCTCTCCTCACCCATTCCCTCCCATCCATCCTCCCCAGGGCACAGAGAAGGCTGAATGATAAAATAAAGCTTTGACAAAAGGTTTATTAAGCAAGACTTCAGGTCAGGCTTTTAAGTTGCAAGGCTGGACAAAAAAGGCTACAAGCAAAACAAATATAAACACAGTCCCAGTCTAAGCTTAAACAACTGGATTCCTTTTCAGTTGCCTAGTCTGGTTTCTCAGATTCTGAAGATAGAGTGCAGCTGTTGGGGTTTGAAGCATCCCTACCTACTTCTGCCCTAAATCCTGAGCTTGCAGTCAAGCACAGGATCTGGCAGCTTGGTTTCCCTCCTCCTTGGGCTATAGCTCTTAGTGTGTGTTCATGCTCTTTTGGTCTGGGACAAGACCTATTTCTTTGTGAAGTGACCCTGCTATAGACACAGCACATAGGCAGTGTTTCTCTCCTCCTCCTCCTTGTCTCTTTGGTTTGCTTTGCTGCTTTTCTCCACAGCAGGTCTGAGTGCTCCCATCTTGACTTTGAGATGCTCATAAAGGCATTGGGGGATGCTGCTACCTTCAGTCCTTATTCCCATCTCAGAGGTTGCCCACTGGCCTTCCTCACCCTTCCTTGCTTCCTGTGCAGGACCCACCAGAGGTACCAGCACTGCCATCCCTATTACGGGTTTTGGCACCAAAAACCAGGAGAAAGCACGAGGTTTAATAATGTTTTCAGCTTGTTTGCAAACTAAAATGAGGATTGATCAGGCCAGGAACTTTTGATGATAGGAGCCAAGGTCAGCTTTGTGCCTAGTGTACAGCAGGGCTGTTGTATGCTCTTTGAGGATGGTGCTCTTAATTATATCAGTCATGGCCCTACACTGAGACACTGATCAACCAACACTGAAGCAGAAACATATTGAGGAGGAGAACTAAATTATGGAGGGGGGGGGGAATAAACAACTCCCCCATGACAATGAAAATCTCATGTAAGCATCCTGGATTGCAAATTCTGATAATTATTTCAAAGCAGCTAACACATTTGGGGTTCTGCTGTAGTCTCTCTGCCTTCAGGAGCATCATTTTTAGGGCTTCATCCTTGAGCTGTGTTGTGTCTGTTATACAGAACTGGGTAGCATAACAGGTCTCAAAGGAAAAAGAAGTATTAATGGATGGATAATTGCCCACCTTGTAAAAATTTACTAGGAACTTGGTACTTTTATCATTTGTCACAAGAACTCCATAGTGTAATAATGTAGGAAGTATTGGTGCTATAAAAAAAGTGATGGTGCAAATTACACTTCTCTTTTTGTTGAATGGTGGTGAATAGCAGGGAGTTCCCATTTTTTTATTGCCAGATTTTTCAATAATTGTAGATGTACATTCACAGGGATCAATTGATAATTTGGACCTCACGCCATCAATAGTTCATTTTCTCTGTATTTTTAAATGAAAGAAAGGAGCCCAATTTCACAGTGGTAAGATTAAAAGAAAAATCTCATTTTGTTTTCCTGTCTACTCTTAAGGAAGAAAGCTCATTTCTTGCAGCATAAAGGGATATTAATGAATGCAAAGAGCATTTTCCATATTGCAGAAGGAAATTTACTGTTCCAACCAAAGATATTTTATATAAATTAAGAGTTTGTTTAAAAAAAAAATCGAAAATGGGAACTCAATTCCAGACAATGCTTAATTTAAACTAAGTGTTAAAATAAAAGCAATAACACTGAGAATAAATTAATGAACTACAATTAACTATATTTACAATAAGTGGTTTGGCTGGAAACACCTATTCCCTCCACTGATAAAATAAAAACCTGCCTTCTGCAAAAGCTGAAATAAGTTAAATGAAGATGCTTTTAACAAGGTTATTACTTAAGCAGTGACAGGTTTACAGATTTTAGCACCATTGGGTTTTCACAGGAGCTACAGCAAGTGCTAAAATAACACACACCTTCAGGTTCATTAAATTCACCCGTGTGATGAAATCACTGATATTTTTCTATATTACTAGAGTGCCTCAAAGAGCTGCCTTATAAATAAGATACACTAATAACAACTGTTTGCAGGGCTAAAAACAATCAAATAATTCTTCCAGGCTTATATGCAAAAGGGAGAAATAAGGGGAAGGCAGACTGTGAGCATCATTGTGTCTGGTGGCTTTCCTTCTGCTGGTACCAAGCTCTCACCATTTGCTTAGCATCAAAATGCCTATGAAATGCTTTATCATCCACTGTAGCAGGAATAAACTTGTTTAAAGGCTACACAAAGAGGAGGCTCCCATCCCCAAAGTACTTCCTAACCTGGTGTTTATTGAAGCATTTTGGATGAGTAGCTTATGCCAAGAAGTGAGTTTTAAAAAGGACCATTTCAGGTGATAGTAAAACCCACATTATACTCTGTTTTTGGGGGAAAAAAAAAGCGGATTTCTCATAAATCAATGGAGTATGGCCTTTGGAGACCTGGGAGACATATGGCCAGTAATAGAGTAGCTCAGGTTGTTTGGTGAACGATTCCATCTGGAGGAGGGCTCGGTGTTATTTGTGGCCTCCTTCTCCCCTAAAACACCTTCAATCCTTACCCCCCAGCCCCTAGCTCAAATGTCAGACCACCTGGGATCCACAGCTGTCAGGCTGAAAGTGGAGCTGCTGGGGTGGCCTCAAGCCAAGAGCCACCAGCAGCCACAGCCCTGCTGCTGCTGCTGCTGCTGGGGAAAAAAAATCCAGGGAGTTTGGGCACTGGGTGTGGTATTTAACATTTCGTGCCCTTTTAGGTAAATATATATGTTTTTAATTTATACTTTATAGGTGGGTGTATATGTGCACAAATGTATAGAAACATAGAATGGTTTAGGCTGAAAAGGACCTTTCAAGGTCATCTTGTGAACAGGGACATCTTCCATTAGATCAGGTTGCTCACAGCCCCAAACAACCTGACCTGGAATGGTTGTGGGGATGGGACATCTACCACCTCTTTGGGCAGCCTGGGCCAGGGTATTGCCACCCTCATCTTAAAAATTTTCTTCCTTCTATCTAGTCTAAATCTCCCCTATTTTAGTTTCAAACCATCACCCCTTGTCCTGTCACAACTGGCCCTGCTAAAAAGTCTCTCTCCATCTTTCTTATAGGTCTCTTTAAGTACTGAAATGCTGCTAGAAGGTCTCCCCTGAGACTTCTCCAGGCTGAACAACCCCAACTCTCTCAACCTGTCCTCACACCAGAGGTCTTCTAGCCCTTGGACCATTTTTGCGGCCTCCTCTGGACCCCCTCCACCAGGTCCATGTCTCTCCTGTGCTGAGCACTCCAGAACTGGACCCAGCACTGCAGGTGAGGTCTCCCCAGAGCAGAGCAGAAGAACATACCTAAAGAGTTCAAATAACTATTTCCAGTGTCTTGTTTTGGTCTCCATGGGGGAACTTGGAGCTCTGATGGTGTATTAAGCCTCTCTCAGCTGCCATCTGAACTCCCCACAACAACCCAGCACCTAAAATGACAAGGAGGAAGCTCTCATGCAAGCCCAGCTTTCTAGGAGTGGCTTCATCATCCTTTCTTGCCAACCCCGAATGATTCCTTGTGTTTGAAGGTCACCAATATCATATGAAAAAACCAACCGAACAAAAACCCAACCAAACCCAAAATATCTGTAAGCTATTGGTTTTGCTCACACTATAAGAGATGAGTAAGGAGACCACCATGCTCCCGAGGCACCACTGACCAAAGGAACTGCTGGAGGCACATCTCAGATAAGTAGGACTTGAGCAGCACATTGCACTTGGGCAAAAGCCTTTTAATTTCTCCAAGTACTTCATAAAACCCCTTGCAAGATCTCTCAGAGAAGAGCAATATGACCATTTTATTGGTGAATATACAGAGTCACAGGGATATTAAATGACTTCTTTGGCCTTAGGCACAAGCTAGCTGTGACTGGCCCATAAATGAACAAGATGTTTTTCATTAGAATTTCTTTATCTCAGGAGTTCCCCTCCCACCTTGAGTTTCCACAGCCCATACTTACTGATCTTTTGAGGAAAATACTAGAGTTATTAGTTTCTTTATATTTTGGGGGTGGAAATGTAGGGAAACTTGGGGAGTGAGTTGGTTTGGAGTTGCCTGGTGGTTGTTAATAATTCATGCTTCATGTGAAAAGAAAATTGATCAGCAGCATCCTGGAGAGACCAATCCATGCTGCTTGTCTGATCAGCTGAGACACAAATTAAACAGGAGCCACGAACTGCAAGATATTGCTGAGGAAAAAAATCTGCACAAAGTCATCACAAGCCAAGCAGCATGACTGGCAAGGAATGTGAAAGGGAAGAGCAGCACCGTGTCCTTTGAAGCCCAGTCGTGGAGACAAGGATGTGGGAAAAACTCCTGCAGCAAAAAAAGTGGTCAAAAGTTCTTAGGAGGATGAGGAGAGCAGCTCTGTTTCCTGAAGGCAGCACTCCAGATCAAACACTTCTTTGTGGAGATGTTCAAAAAAAAAACCACCAACCCCAAACCTCATCCTGGGATCAGAATGAGCTCCAGTACCTGGGGCTGGATGAGAGGTCAAAGGTGAAGTATTGGAAGACATCTGTAGAGGCTGTGCTGGAGCTGATGAGATGGACCTGTTTTGTCAAATGTAAGAGTTTATATTTTCTGCTAAAAAGTTCACAAATGTTTTCCAAATGGAATTTGGAAAGTGTTTGCTGAGCTTTAATTTCATCCTGCATCCGTTGCTTCATCCTTTTTGTCTCTATACTGTTCCAAAGTAACTTCTGTTCCATTAGAAACAGTAGGTATCTGACCCAGAAAGACCAAAATTTCACAGTCTCTGAGGAAATGTACTGAAGGAAGGTTTTCTTGGAGCCTAAGCCTTTGTTCAGCTGGGAATGAGGCCTCCTGTCCATGTGCTCACCTCAGAGGGAGCCCAGGAGAAGGATGAAGGACCAGAGTGAAGGAGGATGGGCAGAGGTCACTGCAGGAACCTGGTAGATCTGAAAGTGTCTCTGCTTTGTGGCTCAGTTTGGATAGGTAAGCCATCACGCCCTGGTGATTATTTTTTTCCCCTCTAATTTTATTTTTCTGCATATTTTAATTACTCCATGCGGATAAGCAGATAAATTAATGCTCGATGTACTTCTTATCTGTGTAGGTGTGAGCTACATGAGATATAGGCAAGTACATTTTTACATGTACTGATTAGTTTTGATATCCTGCTTGATAAGGAAATTGTGTCATCTAAATTCTGTCCTACTTGGTTCAAGACAGACTCATTAACTGTTCCTATTATCCTGGCATCTGAGCACCTATTCATTGAGGTAAATCCAGAATAAATCTCTTGTTTTCCCAGATTCTTTCACCATTCTTGCTTGGAAATACAGGAAGATGCTTACACTCAAAGAAAAATGAGAGCTCTGACACTGAAAAATACACTTAATTATTGTGGTATAGTGAGGCAGAATAATTGAATTAGTATGCTTGTACAAATTATTTACTATATCTTGTGCTGTCCACATTCCATGAATACTGCTGTTATTATCTGCAGTGGTTTATATATCTATATATATATTTTAAACATATATATATATATGCTTCCAGCATGTCAGTCTGTCTGAGAGAGGACCTGTCTAGCACCACTGCCAGGCTTCAGGCTGTTCTTCTCCACAGCCAGGTACAATGCAAGAAGAGGAAAGAATTATGGATACTCTGACTAACCACCTCTCTATCTATTTATTTATGCATCCAAAGGGGGAAAAAAAAAAAAGAACATTCCCACACACATTACTGACTAGCTGAACAGCATGAGATATGGAAACATGAGAAAAAACTTCTTTGCTGTGAGGGTGACAGAGCTCTGGCCCAGACTGCCCAGAGAGATTGTGGAGTCTCTTTCTCTGGAGAGATTCCAAAGGCACCTGGAGGTGATCCCAGGCACTCTGCTCTGGGTGACCCTGCTTTAGCAGGGGGGGTTGGACTAGATGATCTCCAGAGGTCCCTTCCAACCCCTGTCATGCTGGGATTATGTAGTTCCACGGTTCTATGGTTTAGCTAAGGCCCTGCTCTGCGTCACGTTCTCATGGAGCTCACATGAAGGTTAGGAGCCTAGGCAGAAGCAGAGCCAAGTTTTGCAATGCATCACTCCTTTAACACATCAAGGTGCTAGGGCTGCTGGGATTTTTCAGACCCCTTCAAATTGTACATCACTGAGTCCTGGGAAAAACATTCAGAGATCTTCTCCACTCCCAGGTTTCAGTTACTTCCCTAAAGTTTTATTCTATCTCTGTACATCCAAAGTTCAGGTAGCCTTTGGGACAGAAACCTTAGCCCACGGTTGAGACCCTGGTTGTCTCTGCAGTGGTTTTGCACAAGTTGCCTAGAAAGGGGACAAAGTTCCACCTGTGAGGATGTGTGGGATAAAGGTCTAAGTAAGAACGATTCTTTCCCTTGCATTGCTCTGCATCACAGCTTAGCTGGAAGCTTTCACACATCTCACAAGCTGCTTGGAGCCTGTGCAGCTCACAAAGTGGGGGGAAAAAAAGGAATTGAAGAAGCAAAAATAAATATTAAAGCACGTAAGAATTAAACTATCACCTATTCAAACAGCAATTACGCAGTTGAAAACAAGATCACCACACCTGTACAAGAAAAGACAAGCAAGCCCTAAAACATCTGTTTGGATCCACCTGCCAAGCACCTGTTTTGCTGTTTCAATGCCATTTGATTGCTGGAGATGTAGAGGCTCTTGTGAGGTAATGAGTGATTTTACATTATGCATGATTGAAAACAGGTGTTCTAATGCTGTACAATTCTGTGCATGAATAATTCAGTTTGTTTAGAGCAAGATCTTTAAAAGAAGTATGGTCTTTATGGGTTTTTTTTATCAATATTAAGGTTATTCTCTCCAATGTATGGTGGCTGGGCTTTTCAGCAAGCTCACTGATGGCCATTTTTTGGTATAATTTTATGGGTAGGAAATAACACTATGAAAGGTAAAAAAAATAATTATACCTAAAGCACATAAGCAATGGAATTGAAAGGTTTCTTTAGCAAGGAAGGGGGGAAAAACCTGTCAGTGTTTTAAGGGAGAAATCCAGATGAGTTTGGCAAAGCCTGCTTCTCAACACTGACAAAAGAGCCCAAGAGCTTAATTATATGGAGGGGTGAATGTGCCTCAGGGATAAGTAAAAGCTAGTCCATCTCTTGGTCTGAATTCCAGCTGGGTATGAATATGTTTCAGAATTCAGGTTGTTTTTTCCCTTTCTCTCTCTTTTTTTTCCTCCTGATTATGAAAAGGTTTCTTGACCAGTTGTATGCCTTGTGCTGGTGGAAGATACTGCAGACTCTTCATCAGCAGAAGTATAAATCAGCCCATGCTCTTATCATGGAGAAGTTTAGTGACTGCTTGGAATCATCTCCCAAAGATGAGGAAGACATGGTAGTCGAAACTGAGAGATGCAGCTAAGCTTGTAGCATGCTCTCTGCTTCTTCCCAAGGTAAGGAATACAACTGGCATGGCCTTGTGGCTTCAGCCAGGAAAGTTTTAAGTTGAGGTGAGACCTAGCAGCTGAAGGTTTTCCTGCCACAATGTGTCTGTTCTCTCCATGCTTCCTCAGCTAGGGCTGTAATTTAGTTTAGTAACCAGGTTTGTAATTAGCATCTGCTGTGGTGTTAGGTCTTATCATAGGAATCTCCTGCTGGGAGCAACACTGAGATCTCCTGTGCACTTTCCAGGGAAGGTCTGTCATGTTGGCCAGTTCCCCAACGTCCATGGCAGTTGTTCCAGCAGCTTCAGGGCTCCACAGCTGATATAATGTCTGGCTTGAAACAAAGTGCTCAGAGCCCTGCTAGAGGGTATTTCATAGCTGGTGGGTCGGTTTCTGACCTCCCAGGACATGTAAGATTCAAAAGGAGATGAAGAGGATTCCAGCCCTGCCGTGATCTTGTGGTGCACAAGGTGAAATCTTGGTGAGGGTGAAGAGAGTGGGGAAAGTGAGAAAGAACAAGCTTTCAGATCTTCCACATGGTCATGTCCTGTCCATTGCTGTTGATGAAAGTGAATTAACCAGCATCTGATGAACTTACAGGAAATTTTCTGTTGCTACTGGGAGCTGTCATTCCCTGATATCATAGAATCATAGAATGGTTTGGGTTGGAAGGGACATCTGGAGGTCATCTAGTCCAACCCCCTGCAGTGGGCAGGGACATCCCCAACTACATCAGGTTGCCCAGAGCCCTGGCAAACCTCACCTTGAATGCCTCCAGGGATGGGAACTCAACCACCTCCCTGGGCAACCTGGGCCAGTGTTCCACCACCCTCGTGGTGAGGAACTTCTTCCTAGTATCCAGTTTAAATCGACTCATCTCCAATTTAAAACCATTGCCCCTTGTCCTTTCATTCCAGGCCTTTGCAAACAGGCCCTCTGCAGCCTTCTTGTAAGTTCTCTTTAGGTACTGGAAAGTCACTAGTTGGTCCCCTCGAAGTCTTCTCTTCTCCAGGCTGACCGATCCCAGCTCCCTCAGCCTGTCCTCATAGCAGAGGTGTTCCAGCCCCCTGATCATTCTCGTGGCCCTCCTCTGGACCTGCTCCATCAGCTCCATGTCCTTTCTGTGTTGAGGGCTCCAGAACTGGACCCAGTATTGCAGATGAGATCCCTGTTGCTACAGTAGAGGGAACATAACAAGTACTTTCTCTAGGTACCAGTAGTCCCATCTCCTAAACCAGTAGTGCACTCCTCCTTATTTGCAGTCATAATCCTGTTGAAACTGTCAAGTGTTGTTTCCACCTCTTTCATGTTGTTCTCAGACAAAATCCTTCACTTCTTTGTATGCAGAGGCTGCTGTGGCCTGGATCTCATCTTGTCTTCTAGTAACATCTTCCAGATTTGTTTTAAACTGATTAGACACTGCTGAAGACTCAACTTCTCTCCCCCGGACAGTACAAAGCCAAGTGTTGACAGAGCTGGCTCCTGGCCATCAGCTCTGTGATGATGCAGCATCCCATCTTTTGACAGCCCCAATTTTGGTTTGGGGCACTCTGAGATGTTCACACCCCTTGAGAATTAAAATAAAATAACTTTCAGAGTGGCAGGAGTCTGCAATTAAAATAATAATATAATACTAAAGTGTCAGCTTGACCAGAGAGTTGGTTTAATTAAAGGACTTACTCTAGAGGAGCAAAGCATCTGAAAGTTCTTTCTGCTTTTCTAATGGGGCTGCATTTTCCCTCTGAATTTTGATTTGGGAAAAAAAAAGCAACATTATTGGGCTACTGAGAGAAATTATGGGGAATGAGCTGAGTGAATTTAAAATTCTCTCAGTAGGAGGAGGAAAGGAGAGAAATACTTATCCTTGCATAACTAAATAGCTTGCAATGCAGTTTAGACAATTGATCCTGGGGCCCATCAAAGCACAGGGATGCATTTAAGTCATGAGGATCACATACATTGTCACCACCTAGATCCTTGCTGGGTGAACATCATCCTCTCTTTAAGCAGGAGGAAGGAATACAGAAGGTCACAGTACCAAATACTGTTTCTGAGATTCATTTGTCCCTAAAGTTTAATCAAGCTCATCAAGAACTACATCAAAATGAAGCAAAGTTAGCTCTAGTATTTGAGTCTCTCTCTTAGAGTGTCCTAAGAGATGTCCTGTGGTTTGACACATAATTAATATGTTTATCTTAGCTTGCCTTTATATTTTTCAAGGCCATCACCACAATAGCCAAATCTAAACATTTCATCCTGTTTCATAAAAAGCCTATGGTCCACTTGATTGCAACACAGCTACTTTCCCAGCTCCCACCACTGACACCAATAGTTTCTCACCACTTCTGCTTGAAGCTGTGTAGTATTTACAAACTTGTGGAAAATGTGCCTCTTTTTTGCCTCATTGGAGTGTCATGGGAACACAAACTGAGGTCTGATCTGGTAGCACTGCCTGGTGCTTCTCAGGGGTCCTATGATCCACCCATGAGGTTGTTTCATTGCCTAGCTGTCAGCAGCCAAGATTCCAACCACATGGACAATTAGGATGGCTCAAGTATTAAAAGCTGACCATTTTTCAGACTCACACAACTAATATTTTGGTTATTTATTCACCTTAAAGCATTAAAATGTCCTCATTGCTCTAAATGACATCGTTATAAACTTATGGGATGCTCCAGGAATATTTGCCAGAATGATTTGCTTTAGCTTATCCTGTTTGTAACTTGCTTATTATAGAACAGACAGGTGATTTCCACAGTGTTGTTTTTTGGCTCCTTAACTGGATCCCATCCAAGTTTACAGAGATAATGGAGCACATCCCAACATCCTGTGAAATGTCAGTTAGATATCCAGTGTTAGATGTGGAGTGGTAACCTGGGTAGAACTTGTAGATGCTGCAATTTTTTGCTCAAACCAAACACCCTGAAGATACCAAGACAGCTCTGCCAAAAGAGGGGAAGAAAAAGAAAAGGAGGGGGGAAAACAGGAGAGTGAACAAGACAGAGAAAGCATCCAAGCACTCCAGTTGACTGCTCCTGACCTTGATATTTACAGTATGGTCTTTACCTCTATTTCCCTATAGGAAAAGTAAATGCAACACTATTAATCTACAGCAAAGAATGGTAAGTTGATTGAGGTCAATAAAAACCTTTTATTGTAAAAAATACAAAATCTTTTTTTTTGAGGAAAAGAAGCATAAAATGAAAATGGCAAATAATACTTTTTTAAAGGGAACCTAGTAGAATTAGTAGGCCTCAGAGGTGTTTGATTTGAAATAAGTAATCTTCTCCTTTGAGGATATTTGTGAAAGTTATCCCAGAATGTTCATACTTTTAATGATCTTTATTTTATTTTTATTTTTTTTTAATAAGGACCAGAACTTTGTGGATAATGTCCTGTGATGGATTCACATGGGAGGTATTCTTGAACTAGCCAAGGACACATCATTAACAAGCACATTTGCTGTCAAGAATCCAAATGTCTTTGCTGGAGCTTCCATTTTAAATGATCCCACAGAACGTGAGAAAGGTTTCTTATGGGGGAATGGCATCTTCTGGACAACAAGATATCCAAAAAAGTTCTGCTGTACTTGACCCATCACTGCAATGCCCAGTGCAGATGAACTTAAGAGTGGAGGTAGGAATGTTGTATTCGTGTTTTCTCAAGAAAGATGCCAGGAGAGGACTCAAGCTCTTGCCTTGACTTTTTTCCTACATGCAGAACTACCCTCTGGTAAATAAGATTTTTGAGAAGTTTAGTTGGATGTTTTGGCTTTGCATATTGGAGAAATCAGAAGAATTTGGGTTATCTTCATCTCTTGACTTAAAAATAGCTTGAGTTAATGTGTTTGGAAAGCGTAGCTCTTTGAATAGATTCTTCCACTTTTGAAGGGGGCAAAGTTTACAATTTTGGGTGGAAACCATGTGAAAGTTAGCTGGTTCATCAGGGTTTTGTTTTGAATTTTTTGGATTTGTTCAAACTCCAAAGTCAGAGTGAAACTCAGGGGATGTGAACCCGCTGGAACCAAACCCAGCAAAGCATTGGGCCAGATCTCCCATGAACCAAAAAAACCACTGGGTTCTCACAGTCCTTATCCCAACAAAAATGCACAAATATAAATCAAAACACTGAATCAAATATCCTTTTTTTTTTTCTTTTTTTCCTTGCCCTTGCAGCATTCATGGAAAGAAGGCAGAATAGTAAAAATCTCTGCTCATTTTTCAGCAGCACCTACCCAAATCTCCTGCGATCATTCAATAGCTGGCAGTTCATATCCTGATCTATTCTCTTTAGTCAGTAATCCAACCCTTTCCAGCTAACACTTGAGGTTGGCATGCACAGCACAACCCCTTCACATCTTCCTCAGCTGTACAATTTCACAGGGCAGGCTCCCTGTACAATTCCTAATCCTTTACATCCTTCCTCCAAGAGCCAAGGAGGGAGATGGGAGTTGCAATGACAGGATGAAACTGCAAGCAGTTTGATGGGGACAAGGGGAGGATGCTGAGCCAGGAGGTGACAAGTTGGAGGACTGAGAGAAGATTTAATGGGGGGTTTTTTTGTGTGTGGTTTACTTTGTTTATGAAGATGGCATGGCTCAGAAATGAGAGGAGAAAAAAAAACCAAAACCAAAAAACCAACAATGTTTTGCAGTAGCATCACTCATCATCTCCCAAACAACTTCATGGCTAGAACAGCAAAGGTTTCAGTTGTAACCAAGACACACTTGTTTGTAATAACATGTGTGCTTTTAAAGGTTGCCAAGTGACTGAGGCTATCTCTGTTCTAGGCAACCTTTAAATATGTAAGTGTTAAAAAAAACACAAGGTAATGTGAAAGAAATGTTTACAGAAGAAAGTTAGGATCAGATGGTTAAGATCCAGTTGAACCCAAGACAACCTGTTTATGACCTTCCTATGCTAAAAGCTTAAAATGTCATTTTTCTTTTGCACAAGATTAATTGCCATCACTTTGGGAGTAGTGAGCTGGACATTATTATATGATGTCAATTAATGATTTAAAAAAGAAAAAAGGTGGTTTGCAAATGTAGCACCAGAGTCCCTGGTGCATTACATCACTCCTGAAAGATCTTAACACGTGACAAGCAAAAGAACATTTTAACCTAAAAGTCTGAGTGTTACAATCTCCTTTTTCTGTTGGAACACCCTATGCACAACCTTTTGGCCTTGAAGTCACTTGCAATAAAATTAAGAAGTCAGAAAAAAAGAAAAGAAATAATCTCTTAGGATGAGGAGAACCTCTCCTGTTCTGCTGCCTGACTGGCAACGACACAAAATGACTCACTGTATGGGCTGCAAAAACTCAGTTTATTTACCTCTTAGTTTATTCACCATTCTCAGCAAGATCTACCACAAAAACCTCCTGCTTGGAGAGTCATAAGGTTGCTGGGATTCAGGTATTATAAACTGCATAATTCAGTTAGTTCTGTGAGAGTGCTTTCAACATTTCATGTGCTGAGTGAAATGACTGCTGCACTTGCCTAGGTTCTGTTTGCCCAGATGGGGTGACAATGATCATTTAGGTGCCTTATGGAGTTCTCTGAGATATTTAGGAGGAGTTTACCCTAGATTTTATTATTTAGGCATAATTTTATTTAGATTTTATTTTATTTTATAGAGAGTATTTTATTATATATATTATTTAGATATAGTATTTTATGATAGATATTATTTCATATGTAGATTATTTAATTATATATATTATTTTATAACATATTTTATTTCTATATTTACCCATATAACCTCTTTTATTTTTTTCTCCAAGACATTTAATTTCTTCATCAATACCAGCCCTAACCAGATCCATTTTCCTGGGAAGCTCTTTCCCACACTTTTGCTGTCGAGCTTCCTTTGTAAAGGAGGGAGGCTCATTTCAAATACCTTTGTAATAATAAATCCCACATGAACATATGTATCAAGCAAAAAGATTTCCATTCTGATGACACTTGCTTCTCAAGAACAGACATTCTGGAAGCAAAAAAAAACAGTTGCCAGCCCCAAAATTGATTGACATTTGTTTACTTAACTCTCTCTTCTTGAAAGTCTGCACACCTATTTCAACCTTGAACAGTTTCCAACTGGGGTATACTGGAACATTTTTTTCATTTATTAAGTTCAGTGTTGCCAACCCAAACAAAGAGTAATCAGTGATGATCCAAGCAGACCAAGCTGTCTAGCACCATACAATGTATCTGCATGCTAATTTTCAAATTCCCTCACATTTCCAGGGAGCTAATGGGATCATTTTCATTCTGTTACAGCAACTCAACAGTTACTGAATCACCATCTGTGTTTTCGTTAACCTGAATCAGATATGAATTCTGTTATTGCAAGGTAGAGCAGCTTGTTTAATGATTCTTAATCTTTTCTTTAATTAAATCATGCAGCCAACCTGAAAAATCTATCTTAATGCAAATTAGGAGCTTTTTTGGCATTCGCTTACAGTAATGCACTAATAAGGTTAATTTATGAAGGTTCTCTTCCAGTCTGTACAGATGATATTTGTTCCCTGCATATTTTTAGCATATTGTCCCTTTTTGTAATATTAAAAAAATAATAGCAATAACAATAATTACAAAAAAAAAAAAGCTTATTTTCACTCACACAAAAGAGGGAGGCTGTGATCTGCTTATTGTTTATTAGACGAGGAGAGCACAGAAAATGAAAATCAAGCCTCTCCCTCCTGGAAGTATCAGGCTATAGGGATGCAAAAGCACAATTTGAGGACCTATTGAATTAAAGGGGCTCAGACCAGCGCTCTCCTGCCTTTGGCTGCTAGAGGAAATCAGGTCTCTGCTGAGATAATCATCTTGAAGAGATCAGAGGAGATAGTTTCTCTGAACCCTTTTTTTATTATTATTATTTGTTTTCCTTTTAGGTGTGAATTAATAGACTAAAGAGTAAATAATTCTTGTGCAATAAAGCCTGACTACATTTCTCAGTTGCACAATTGCTTCAGCTCTGGGCTCTGATGATCTCAGTCATGAAAATCTCTTGTCTTTCTTTCTGAGCATTCCTCCCAACTCCAAAATGAGTTGAAATCTGTTCAAGTTGCTGAGTAAAGAGTAAACTTTTTTTTTTTTAAGGTTATTTTTCAAACACCCACAAGTAAAGGGGGAAGGAGACTGTGAATTTAAACACACAATCTTTGGTCTTTAATTAAAATCACAGAGGCTGGCTGGAAAGTGTTCAGCAGAGAGATTTTTTACTTCGGGAGCCTACAGATTCCTGAAATCAGGAGTTCTTTTCATAGAAATTTGCCTGTTCTGAATTGTTTCTCTTTTTCTCCTCCTCAGTTCTAGGAAAGGACTCCTCATCTTAGCTAGAAACTTCACAAGACCATCCCTCTTTTGCAAGAGGATTGCCCAACCTCAGGGGCAGGCCTGTGGGAAGAGGGAGCCCCAGCTCAGCCCTTCCTTACCCTGCTCTCAGCTGCGGCTCTGCCTTGCCCTACCTCTTTCTTTTTATCTGTTCCCTCTCTTTTCCAACTGGCTTCTCTCCGTGACTGACACTATTTGCACAGCCCAAGACCAAAGCTGCTGCCCAAGGATGAAGGAACTTACCAGAGCTGTGAATTTCTGTCTTTAATTAAAGCCAAGAGCAGGATGGAACAGCTTTGGGATGGATGAGCGAGAGAAACCTTCCCTTGAGTTCCCTGTAGCTAAGGACTGGAAACAATCTCTCATGCCATTTGTGCAATGATTCCTGGCTTGTTAACTATTCTGGAAGGACTGTTTTATACTGGAGTTAGGAATTTTGTGTTGCCCACTTTCACCTGGTTTCTTCTTTATTTATTTACCCATGGAAATGGGAACAGAGGTTTTCATCCTCCTTTTTTTCCTGCCTTTCAGTCTGGAAAAACACTTTTCCAGGCATTCCTGTGTGATATTAACGCAGCAAGGATGGAGAATCATTGTTTTTCCTTCCCCTTTAATTGTACCTATGTGTTCTTAAGGATTTTACAAGCTTCACTTCATGCTTCACCTGCTTTTAAAAGCTGCAGATACATGAGTGGCAGCAGCAAACTGTTTTAATACAAGCCTATGGTTCTTGTACACTATCTTCTCTAGAAGCTACCTAAAGCAGAAGGTTAACCAAAAAATAGCACAAACAAACAAACAAAAGCCTCAAACCAACAAAAACGTAGAAGAAAATTACTGTTATCAGATTTTGGATTATTTTCTGGGGGGAAAATAAATATAGACAGATAACTTTTTCTCCTCCCTTAACAAAACACCCCTTAGTTCCTTTTAGCAGTGAAAGAAACTGGATACTTGACAGTTTCATCCTCAAAAGCAATACTGGGACAATGCTCAGTGTCTTTTTTTTTTGTCTATTTTTGCTTCATTTTTCATTGTTTTGCCTGTATTTCATGGAAAGGTGACCAGTCTCTAGGATCAGGCCAATACCTGACAGTGGCAGCATTTTCTTTCCATCACAGCCACAGCATATTTTGTCAGCTCTTGGAGCAGGACTGTGCTTAGGAAACAGGAGTTATCTAACCACCTCCTAAGGAAGTTCTCCACAAGGAAGCTCAAGAATCAGAAACTGAGCTTCTGAGTCATGAAGACCTTTGCTGCTAGGCCACCCTGAGAAAAAGAGGGATTGTCCTATCCAATGGAGACTTGTCCACTAAAGAGGAAGAAAGGGAAAGGATGTGATCACATTTGACACTCAAAATCTTGCTGGGTTAATTACCACCTCACTAAGCAGAGAAATTAAAGGCAGGGAGGGCATCCTCATGATGACAAGCTTTACCCAGCAGCAAGCTTTGCATTTACTCAAGGCTGAGGACAATTTAGCCCTGACAAACCCAATCAGTGATATGCAGGCATAACCTCTGGAGATAAGCTCAAGGTTTTTTTAAGGATACATAGGGCAAAAGATGGACTGCAGTAGGTCACTATGAAAATATTTACAGTGCAGCTTGGCCAGGACTGAAATGGCACAGTTGGCCTGGAGTTCCATCAAGGTCTCCTGGCATTTGTATATTTCCCCAATGGCTTTGTGTGGTGAAGTGTTAAGTTGTCCTGAGCATTTGATGTATTTAAGGCAGTAACTTTAAAATCAAGAATTGCAACCTTAGAGCTAAGTTGCTATTTTGAGAATTTTAAACCACTATTGACTCCTGTCAGATCAGTTTCTAGACTTATTGACTCAAGAAGTAAATATAGACTGAGAGAAAGCGAGGTCAAGTCAATATTTATCTTGCAGATCGATACATTTTGATACTAACCAAAAATTAAGCTCAATAAATGCATATATTATATGCAGCAAGGTTAGCAGGGAGCCATTCAGAAAATTTGTCAATTGGAAATTTCCCCACAGAATCCAAGCTTTTGGATTCAGTTTCCAGGAGAAACTCTATCCCTTTAAATGATGCTTCAGTGACAGGGATCAGAGTCCCCTGTCACCCTGACAAGTTTTCATATGATAGCTGAGTAACAGCAAAAGAAAAAGGGAAGAAAAATGAAGTGAGGAGAAGGTGGGCATGGGAGTTTGGTTACAGTATTGGGAGCAGACAAGGCATTAATGGAGGTCATCCAGGTACTTATCTTTCTTATTTTTTATCCTTCTTTTTTCCTCTATTTTTTTCTTCTTTATTTTCTCTTTCCTTTTTTCCTCATTTCTGTTCTTTTCTCCTTTTTTATTCTTATTTCTTCTTGTTTTTTCCTTCTTTATACTTATTTCCCTTTCTTCATTTTTGTTCTTTACTTTTTATCTCCTTTCATATTTTTCTTCTATTTTTTCTTTTTACTTCTTTTTTCTCTTCTTCATTTTTCTTTTTCCTACTTTTTCTTTTTTCTTTTTCCTTCTTATCCTTGTCATTATTTTTCTTCTTTTTTGTTTTTCCTTCTTATCCTTGTCTTTATTTTTCTTCTTTTTTCATCTCTTATCTTCTGTATAGTCACCTTTTTATTTTCTTTTCTTCTTTCCTTCTCTTCTTTCTTTTCTCTTTATTATTTCATTTTCATTTCTTTTCTTTCCTTTTTTCTTTTTCATTTCATTTCTTTTTTCTTTCCCTCTCTCCTCTCTCCTCTCTCCTCTCTCCCCTC